>JAQNCB010000015.1:7657430-7669688 GCA_030068295.1 Euristhmus nudiceps
ACTGTTGACAGTGGGGCTTGAACCCTCAACCCTGGGATCAGCAATCCAGCACCTTACCACCAGGCCACCGCTGCCCTAAATCCAAAGTTAAACTTTCTTAAATATAGTCAAAATGACCTAGTATCTCCTATTAAAATATGCAAAGACAGTGGCACAGTGGTGTAATGTTTAGTACATTTGCTTCAAAGCGAAAAGGTCCTGGATTCGTGTCCAGAGGCATTTCTGTGCGGAGTTCTCCTTGCGCTTACGTAGGGTTCCTCCAGGCACTCTGATCTTCTCTTACAGTCCAAAGACATGTACTATCTGTCTGACCCTTGGTGTAAGTGTTTGTGTTTGTGTGTGTGTGTGTGTGTGTGTGTGTGTGTGTGTGTGTGTGTTGGCCCAGCGATGGTCTAGTGAGCTGTTCAGGGTGTACTCCACCTTTGCCCACTGTTGAGCAAAGGTGGGGTACACCCTAATATGATTTAGTGGTTCAGCACATGAGTGGGTGAGTGGGATTGCAAAACACAGGACCAGAGAGCCCAATCCAGCCGTCTCCGGTTTAAGGTAGGGTGCAACCTGAACAGCTCATCAGACAGCTGCAAGGCCAAGGCACCATTCACATTCACACCAAGGAGAAATCAGGATTAGTCTAATATGCATGTCTTTGGACTGTGGGAGAAACTTGGAGGAAACCCATGCAAGCACAGGGAGAACATGCAAACTCTACATAGAATCACCCTTTCATGGCATGGGGCTCTAACCCAGGCTCTAACACCTTCTTGCTGTGTGGTGGACGTGCTAACTACTATGCCACCCTGCCATTTGATAGATGCTCTTATCCAGAGTGATTTACAATTGTCATTCTTTTTTTTTTAAACAACTGAGCAATTGAGGGTTAAGGACCTTGCTCAAGGGCACAAAAATGGTGACAATGAAGCTTGAACCGCTCACCTTCAGATAAGTAAACCATCGCTTTAACCACTAAGCCACCACTGCCCACCCAAGACTGAAAATTATTAAATCTATTTCTAGATTGGTACCAACCTATTCCAAGATGTCCTGTCAAGTCAAATGGTCTTTCCATGTAGCATGATAATTTTAGTGCTCATTCATTCATTCATTTTCTGAACCCCGTAAACCTAATTAGGGCCGCAGGGAGGCTGATGCCCATCTCAGCCGACTCTGGACGAGTGCAGAGTACACCCTGGATTGCTTGCCAGGCCATTGCAGGGCAGAAACATACTGATGGCTATGCAGCGTACTCCTGACGAAAGTCTCATTTCAGTAGTATTAAGTCGTTTTCACCTCAAACTCAGTGTTAATTTCTTATGTTTCATCTTTTTGCAGTCAGATTTTATGATGGCATGTGAAACTTTATGATGCCAAATCTGGGTGAATGCTTGTGTCCCTTCCCATCATAGCCATATAATTAAATGTCATGGCTCGGTATCTGAAACCCAATCTCAGACTGTTATTTAGCTTCTAAGTCCATGTTCTTACCCTGTTTGGTAACGTAAGGGAAGCACTGGTTAGTGGTGTGAAGGAGGTTGTCATGGTGTGTATATATCATGTAAAAACATGCTGCATCCAACCTGGCCTGGTTTGAGGTGTGTTAAAATGAAACTGACTACACGCAAGTTCCTAGCTAAACAAACAGACGAACAGATAGACAGATATTTCAAGGAATCAGAAATTTATGGACCATCCTTGCTTGGTTTTCCAGATATAAACATACCCCCGCAGCATAGTCTCCTGTGATGGTCACCCTCTGGAAGTGAGGTACCTCGAGGTAGGTTGGGGTGTCGTCCAGATTGTAGGAACGAAGGAGATGCTTCTTGCTACAAGAGAGTTAAAATCAGAGGTCATGTAACAGGTAGTGCCAAAATATTATATTAATATTTTAATTTATAGCATTGATCCTCTTTATTCTTCCTACTGAATACCCTTTGGTGGTTTATCATCTTACAGAGTTTATCCCAAAGAGGTTTGTTATTGCCTGTTTATTTTGGCTGGCAAACTGACCTGGATACAACACACCCATCAACCATAACACAAAAACATAATCACGATCGCTAGGTGAAGTGAGTACCATTAATTATCTTATTACAGTGGCCCTAACCAAGGGGTAGGATGCATTGGGCAGAATGTGAACAGTCAGTTCTTGAAGTTGATGTGTTGGGAGCATGAAAAATAAGCAAGCATGAGGATCAGAGCTCCTTTGACAAGGGCCACAATGAGATGGCCAAACAACTGGGAATATCAATTGCCAAAATGGCAGATACCAATACATTCCTGGCATGTATTGGTAAGTATCCACCAAAGATTGTCCAAGAAAGGTCAACCAGTGAACTGGCAAGAGTGTCATTGGTACCCAATGACTATTACCTCTGATTTGATCTCCCAGAAGAGCTACTGTAGCACAAACTGAAAAATTTGTTAATGCTGGCAATGATGGAAAGGAATCAATACACACAGCGCAGTCAGGCTTGGCTCATATAGGTCTACCTCACTACAGACCAGTCAGGTGGTGTTAAAAGTTAAATTTATTTATATTAATATTAATATCAATTAATATAAATATATAAAAGTGTTAATGGCTAAATGATGTTAGATTATAATAAATTAGCTAGCTATAGAATTCTGTTGTAGCACCTCCATCACTAACGGACAGTCAAACAGCTAAACAGCACAGATAGAGGGGTGTATAGAGTGGGTTCTGATAAAGCCCCTTAAGTCTTTCCTTTCCAACCTGGGCAAACAAGGACTTTGTCCAGTGCACAGGGCATTGTGATGCTGGACCATGTTTTCACACAAGCGCCATTGTAATGCTTTAGTAAAGATACCATGTACAATTCCTTTCCTCCTACTTGGTGGCAGCAGTTTTAGAAAGAACTGCATTTGGGTGTAATTGTAAATTGTCCACAACCCTTTGTCCATATAGTGCATTTGAATGAAATACAATATACAGACCTCCACCAAGGCATAAGTTTATTGTTGTGAGATGTTTTGGGTGTTTTTTCACCGTCTCTCAATATCGTCATCCATGGTTACGTGGTGTGCCAGCTCCTGGTTGAGAATGGGGCAGTCAGCCACTCCGAACAGGGAGACCTCCTCACGGACGTCTTCATCCTTGGTTTCAGAGGCGAACACCTTCTCAGCGAATTCACGCATGTGCTCATCGGTTTCTAAAAAAATATATATATATATACACATACGCCTTTTACTGTCATGAATTTTGCACTAGACAACAAAAATTGATTGGTGTAATCAGTGCTGATGATGGATGAAAGAAAAGCTTGACACCGTTGTACTTCAAGGCAACAACATAACATACCAACAAGCTATCAGCCCTTATGCTCTTATGCAAGTCCAAAACAATGCTATACATTTTGCTTGCATCATATATGTACATTTATTTTAATTTTCAATATGACTTATACAGTAAATTCAAGAAACCATTTCACTGGTAAAATGCATACAGTGCACAATGTGTCCCACTATCTATTTTAAAACCATTTAAAATAATACTTAATCTAAGACTTGTGTGCAAAGCAGGTGATAGACCAACATGATAGCTCAATGTAGCCAAGAACATTGACAGCTGGTACTGATAGTGAAATGCATAATAACCAACACCCATAATAACCATGCACAGATTTACACACCGGCCCGTCCACCTGTTTACAGCTTCAAACCATTCATTCAAACTGGTATTAAAATTGAATACAATCACAGGGAGCCTTAATTAAACTTCTCATGCATTTCAACTATACATCTAATGCCATGTAGTTTATTCAATTGTCATTTAATGATGATTTAAAATAACGAATGAGCAAATGAATAAACTGGATGGATGTTTGGTTCCCTGCGGATTACTCAAGTCTTTTGTAAATTAAATGCATAAAAAGCTAGGTTGAGCACAAAGCGAGGTGCTTGATTATACTTACTCTTAGCTGAAAAAGTGTTTGCAGAAGCAAACATACAGGATCCATCAGTCAGGATGAAAAGAAAGGGAGGCAACAGGTTAGATGGAGGAAAGTATTAATCCTACAAAACCACTTTAATATTTAAATTAGGGAAAATATTAAATGGCATCCCATATGCATTATAAATGAAGAGCTGGGAACCAGTGGTCTAACCAACAGAAAACTGTTCTGAAAAAAAAATAAATAATAATAATAATAATAATAATAATAAATTGACATGAAAGTGTTTGCAATGTAAAAAATTTGATAATACACATGATATGATTTGAGGTTATAAGGAAGATGGGGGGAAAAGACCTCACTGTATTGGCAGATGTGTAACTTTTTTTTGTGGACCACCCAAAAGTTAAGGTGACATCAGACAAGATGTGATAGGGAAAATGGCAATTTGTGGTTGTCACTTTTCATTCTCAAAATGTTCTCAAAGTTTCTTGGGACCTTCGCGGCATCACATTGCGGTCACCAGGATGTGAACTCATCGCTAAAAAAGGCTCTGATGCGGAGTAGTCTCAAGCTCTTCTCAAACAGCCTGCACATGTGGTGAGAACGTCGCAAAGTTGTCGTTTTGTTCCCAAATTGTTTGTTTTTCATTTTTCAAAGAAAAGTGACAAGTTTGAGACTTGCTGGCATCCGCCATATTCCATGTATTTTATCATGATTTGTATTTTATTCGCGCTAATAACGTGTGAATAAAAAGCAGATGGTCAGTGAACAAAAACTTTTTTTTTACGAGAGGAGATTCACCTTTTTCGCCAAACATCTGCAAACCAACCACTAATTACATACAAATGACTCACAACTTGTCTCATTACTTGTTGCACAATAAACATATTTAGGATGCAAAAACATCTTGATGCATATTTCCAAACTTGCAAAAAAAGATCACATCATTTTTCTATCACAGCTCTAGTGAGATCATTTGCACGTGTGAGTGGTGACCTAACGCCCTTAACTGGGATTTTGATAACTCCTATTCTTCATGCTGCCTTTTCTTGAAGAACAAGTCAACTTCATTAAAGTAATGTGACTTTTATTTTCTTGATTGATTGAATAAAAAAATTATTTTCCAATAACTGTTTGCACAGTATTTCCCCTTTCTTAGTGTGTCAGGTTGCAACACCACTAAAGAGATGCCGGAGAAAGAATTTCATCATCCAACAACCCCTAGTAATAATACATGGAATCTATTGAAATGTATTATTATAATCTTGAAAATGTTTGGCACGCAATCAGCAACTTCAGGTCATAATGAAGATTATATATATAAAAATACCTCCATCCCTCGACCACACGTACAGTCATTATTTATTAGGATTAAAAAGGTCAGAAATGTTGATACTAAATACTGTTCCAATGACGGAGCTCATCAATATCATCATGTTACTTTATCTGCTCACCCCACAATGGACTCAACCAATGTCACCTTTATTAATAACAGAAATTTATAGCTAAAATATTATTATTAATTAATTATATTATTAATATTAATATTATAATAAAATTCCATACCTTGTACAGTATATTTCATTTTGGATAGAGCCCATTACAGTATATGGAGAACAATAAATGAAGGTAAAGTATATTTTTCCACAACTTGTCACACACCATAATCACCCATAATCACCAATTCCATCAGTTCCTATGAATCCCACCCATCCTTAGCCTTCTATCCCATTCTATAATTCTCATTATTGTTGAACATGGTGCATGGTAGATTGGATGGTTCTACAATGATGCTTGAAAGTTTCTGGATTTCAGGACAAAGATGATCAAAAATATCATCAGATTTTCACCAAAGTCCTAAAGGTAGATGAAGATAACCCAGTTAAAAAATGAGAGAAGAAAATGACACTTGGTCAGTTATTTATTGAGGAAAATGAGCCAATGTTATGTATCTGTGAATGCCAAAAGTATGAGAACCTTGGATTGTGTAGTAATAACTGTCACCAAATGTAAATGGTAACTGTTGATCAATCCTTAAAGAACATCAACAGCTGTGGGTTGATGGTAGGTTCAAACAACTTTTCTATTGGACTAAGGTAAACACTTTGACTTAAGGTAAGTGGGTTTTTACACCTGAGCCAGTGCTTATCCCCGGTTTCTGCAGCGTGAAGCGACTAGGAGTTCAACTCCTCCTGGATGGGACGCTGGTCCATCACAGGTGACGGACCAGTATTTTTACTGGTACCCATTTATACTGCTGGGTGGAGAGAGGCACACTTGTGGTTAAGACTTTGCCCAGGGGTCTTAGCATGGTGGGGTCTCACTGAGATTCCAACCCACGACCTCCTGATCATGAGCCCAGCACTCTAACCGCTACGCCACCGGCCACATGTATTCTGTGGTACAGCTGCTTTATTCTTTCAAGTCATATTAATACAGAAATACAGAAAATTCTAAAGTGTTCACAAGCATTAAAACACCATTGTAGCTGTACATGCACGACACCCAATACTTATGCTGTTCCTCCCCTGAGGTATGAAATGCCCCAATCATACAGCTACAGAGGGCATGGAAAAAGAGCACATGATAATAGAAATGTAAAGCATAGAACCAGATTTACAAACATCTCGAGTGCATATTTAGTGAAATTTTGTTCCAGCACTGGTTTCCTTTTAAGAGACACAGGATTTGATTCAATCTTTCATTTTTAGTATTTATTTCAGCTCTTCTGGAGGAACACCAAGGTGGCAATCCCTCTAGATCGTTCTGGGTCGACCCTGGGGTCTCTTCTTGGGTGGACATGCCTGAAACACACCAGGGTGGCGTTCGAGAGGCAATCGAACCAGATGCTCGAGCTACCTCAACTGGCTCCTCTCAACGCAGAGGAGTAGTGGTTCTACCCAGAGCTCCTTCTGGATGGCCAAGCCTCTCACCGTATCTCTAAGGGAGAGCCCCGCCACCCTGTGAAAGAAGCTCATTTCAGCCACTTGTATCCACGATCTTGTTCTTACAGTTACTACCCAAAGCTCATGACCGTAGGTGTGGGTTGGAACATAGATCAACTGTAAATAAATCCTTGCAGCTCAGTTCCCTCTTCACTACGACAGACTGGTACAAGCTCCGCTTTACAGCAGAGGCTGCAGGAAGTGGCTGGGGCAAAGGACGTCTGGATCTCACCGCTTAGGCTTCTGCCCCCGCGACCCGACCCCGGATTAAGTGGAAGCTGATGATGAATTTACTTTTTGTTTTGGTCAGACTGATTGGGAATGTACAGCTGCCCAGTCTGGGAACACCAAGCACATGGTAGGAATACACCCTAAAAAGGACACCAGTCCATCCCCAAGCAACATGCACACATGTTCACAATTTAGTTTAGCCAATCAACCTACCTGTATGCTTGAGAGGTGAGAGGAACCACGCACTGATAACCAGTGGTTGGAATATAGCCAGAATGTCACAGTAATATACAGCTATTAATATGTAATTAGAACATATAGTACACTATACCATTATTGTAAGCAACTAACTATAGCAACTAACTGCATAGTAACTGCTGCCAACAATACTGGAAGTTCACAAGGTCATTTTTGTACTGTATACTGTTTAAAAGGTTGGTCTGGTGGAAGTGCCCAAATGGTAACTAAGTCAGTGTTCCTATTTTTCACTTGCACAAAACCCCCAGCTGACATCATGCCTGCGCTTGTCCTCATTAATTGTCTGTTAGAACTGTGATAATCCTTAGCTGGCACGAGTTAGGGAACACTTCCAGCTGCTCTTGTGATGATTCCCCCACTTGGTGGAATCATGTTATTAAATGGACCCCATTCAGCTATAAACTCAGTGGTCATTCAAAGACTTTGTACATGCACCTAATGAGATGGTCATACAAATGATGGAGGTTCAACCAAATATGCGAAAATTAGATGAAAAAGATCAGAAGTCCTTCAGTGCTCTGGGAGAAAGGGAGCGATGTATAAACCCTTCCACATGGTATTTTTAAAGAAGAAATTTAAAGATTAAACTAGCTCACAGTTAGAGAAGAAAGGATCTTTAATGAGGATTAAAGGTTCATTGATGCATTATCTAATAGAAAGGTTCCATGTTGAATTCAAACTAGGTTTCATTACCTCCATAATAAATCATGATTCCCCTGCAAGTGTGTTTGGTAGCAGGATTATGCTAAAAGTTACACGTGGATTTTCATAAAATTTCTACAAGAGGTGGGGCTTTGGAAAAGGAAGACACCATATGAATTTGGAGATAATCCAGATCTACAACTTTTTTAAAGCATTGTTTAACATTTGAGTGTGCATGATTTTTTGGAAATGTTATATTACAGTGAGCCCAGCAGAGGGTGCTGTGTACGGTGTTATTTGCAAAAAGGCATCTTGATTTTCATGAACTTTCTCCCAAAGATAAAGCTTTGGAAAAGGAAGTCTCTGTTAGGTTTAGAAGACAACCCAGATCAAAATTGGGATCCAAGGATTGTCTACTATTTTCAGAGAGGGCAATATTTGACATTCTGGTTCACCAGGGGAATGCTGGACTTACTTTATGAAAATTTAAGCAGACCATTCTTTAATGTGTTTCTTTAATATATTTACTAAACAAGGCTACTTTGTCATGCTTAGGGTAACGGTGGATGCAGAGCCTATACCAGGACTACACAGCATGAGGCATGAATGCACTCTGGGTGGGACACTAGCCTACTGCTCGCATGCGATTTCATTTTGGGAGGGAGGAGAAAAACAGACAAGGACCCAGTGCAGAAAAAGGACTCAGTGCTGACACAGAAAAACATGAGTAATCCAATCACAGGCTAAAACTGTTGACCCTGGTACTGTGAGACAGCAACACTACCTGCTACACCACTGTGCTCACCAGAACTTCAGTTCCAATACGGACATCTCTTGCTCACAACTAAAATGAAAAGGTTGCTCTATAGGCCTAAATTGATCATGTTAATACAGACATACAATTATTAACCCTATTGCACATGTTCTTAAAAATGTTTATAAAAAAAAAAGTGGTTCTCTGATCCAGGCTTGGAAAACCCCTGTGCTTGTTTCCTTCCTGCAGATGATATGGCTTAAAAATATGCAAAGCAGTTATTGATTTACAGATTTTTAGAATCAAGGAAACATTGGGGAAGCCATGGCCTAATGGGTAGAGAAGTAGGTTTTGGACAGAAAGGTCAAGTGTTTGATTCCTAAACTAGCGGGGGGGGGGGGGGAAGAAAAAAAAAAAAAAAATTGTGGCATTTGGAGAGTGAGCACCATCTTCCCCTTCCTCCACCTACATAGCTGATGTACCCCTGAGCAAGGTACCTGACCCCAAGCTACCCTCTGGGCACTGTAACGTGGTGGTCCGTTGCTCTGACTGCTCCGAGTGTGTTCACTTCGGATGGGTGAAAAGCAGAGCCCAAATTTCTCCTGAAGGATTATTATAGTAAAAATGATGATGATTAAGGTGCAGATCATCTATCGTGCACAGTTTAGTAAGTAATATCGTCAAACACCTGGTAATCATCTGTGATTTCCATCAAATGTCTTTAAGCCAGATTGCATGGAATTGTTGACAAGCACCCAGCACTGAAGTCCTTACACATCAGCTGACACTTCTGGCACGACAATCATCTCTAAAAATAAAGACGTCCACAAGCACATGCGTTAAGTACAATATACTGCATATTTTACTTGTTACATAACCTGTATGAAATGGTAATCTGTCTTCTACTTTTCTCCAGTTATGAATCATCCTGGCAGAGCAGGGACAGGGAGAATGTCAAGGATCATCCGAGGGTTTGGATAAGCCTGACCCTGTCTGAGCAAGTGCTATCTATTTGGACTAAATTCCAAAGCTGTGTCTCAAACAGACCCGCATTCTTCCCCAACATACCCTTTATTTGATTTCTAAAATGTTGAGTTAGTATTAACCCATCATTGGTGTATTGTTATGATAAGATCATGTGACTTATGATTAATTCAAGTAAAGTCACAAGAGCATTGATTTTCCATTCTCGTGTGCTCTACGGTAATTCGGTGCATAAAATCATTACTGCCATGCCTGTTGGTGGTGTTAAAACAGCAGTTTGTAAAGTGACAATAAATAACGGCACCCAGAGGCTAATACGAGAGCAGTTGTGTTTTCAGATGGTCTTGTTCTAGATTAGTGGTTCTCAAAATGTCCATAGATTGGAAGTACGGTACCCTGCCACAACTTTTCCAGTTTAAAGATTCCAAGGATCCTGAATGCTGTTTGCAGCTTTATCTGCTATATAATCTAAATGAGTTAACACGATCAAAACGACAATTTAGAACACCCCATATCCTGCTAATGTCTTGATATTAAAATTAACATCTGACCCGCAGACCATTGGGTGACACATGAGAGATGCCTGCAGTTTCATGGCCCCACTTTAAATAAATAAATAAAACAAATAAGTCTGATAAACACGATTCTGGATTCTGCTGTCAGGCGCTCACCTGGTAACTGAACCTTCGGCATGGTGGCAGTGTGTCGCTAACTCTAGCACGTTCTTCCTGTAGACAGACAGAGCTGCTCACACACACACACACACACTCGCACAACCGTACACTGGCAGCGGGAAAGTGTGCAGCTTCAATAAGAAACATCAGTTGACGAGTGTAACCAGAGCCATGTACCCACACTGGATAGGAGTGCAGGAGCTCTATTTTCAGCTCAATCTGACAGCCAAGGCTCGACTGACAAGCACACCAAGGAAGACATGGGCAAAGGAAACTGACTGGCATTACCGGTACATAAAGACACACACACACACACACACACACACACACACACACACAAAAATCTGTATTTTAATTGCACAGGGTGGTTTTTTATTTTTTTATTTTATTTTTTTTTTTTTTAATTAATTCATTTTTATTTATTTATTTATTTTTTCTAAACGTTTTATACCAAGATTCTTCCTACTGTTGATGTTTTTGCAAGAGTGTGCCAAGTTCAGCTTTCGGGTCGACATATTCTGATGTTGGTGTGCAATTTTCTGCCCTGCAATTATGGTCATAGCAGATGGGTTCAAGACGAGGTCTCGGACGAGCCTGTCGCGTTTTTTAATAAGCCACTGATTAAACACAACATCTGCATAGGAAAATGAACATAGTGCTGCATTATTTTCAGGGAAAAGTGACCGGTAATCAGAGATGGTGTAAACTGACTGTTAGATTACATGGCGCGAAGCTAATGTACACCTCCGGGTTGTACAGTCTTGGTGCTCTGCATGAGCTCACACTATTTTCTCTGGTACATTTAAAGAAGGTTTGTGGCTCTTAACCATACTTGTGTTCTCATTCGTAATAATTGTCTAAACTCCAGCGGGACAGGCCGCTGTCTGTGAGCGAGCGGGCCTAAAAAAAGATGATGGAGAAAATGATTTGGTTTTCTCACCCAAGGACATCATGATGTGCCTCAGTGAACCAGCCCAATGCCTGCTGTGTGAAAAAGCGAAAGTTTCTCCATTCTCTGTCTTTTTTCTTGCTCTCCACTCAGAACCTACAAAAGAGAAAAATCTGCAATTCAATTAAGAGATTAATTTGTGTTTAAGATGCAAATGTACCCTTTCTAATAATGAGAATGCTAAGGAGTGACAGAGGGCATATTTGGTGTGTTAGTGCACTTACTCATTATTTGAGTCTCGCTTTGTCAACACACGCGTACACGCAGGAAATGAAATTATTTGTCTCGAAAGGTCATGAAGTTAGTTTTAAGATTGGTGTAGGAAGAATCAGGGGAAATCTATCTTCTGCCTCATTTGGGCACACACACACACACACACACACACACACACACACACACACACACACACCGTGTGTGTCTCTGTTACCTTTTATCTGACTTCACGTTTTATCTCCGGAATTGCAGAAATGCAGAAATATAGTCATCCCTCACTATATCGCGCTTCATGTTCTGCGGCTTCAGTGCATCGCTTTTTTTTTTTTTTTTTTTTTATTTTTTTTTTTTTAAATATTCATCGGAAAATTAAAATAGGGAAAAAGTTCAGGAAAATGCCACGAGGGGGCGCAACTGACTCGGTTTTGGATCCCAGCGTCGTCGTCTTCTGCTGGGAAATTCGTCTCGACCAATCAGCTTACGAGATTTCAAAAAGCCGCACCCCAAACCGGAGTCGGTAGTGAACTTGCGGCCTTTCCCTTAACTTTTTCACTAAAGGCCGCGAGGTCAGTACCGACTTCAGTGTGGGACTCGGTTTGGGACTCGGCTCTGAAATCTCACAAGCTGATTGGTCGAGATGAATTTCACAGCATTCGTGTGACAGAAAAGGCTGAAGTCAAGGCATTTCTTACACTTT
>JAQNCB010000015.1:7785256-7797758 GCA_030068295.1 Euristhmus nudiceps
TAGATAGATAGATAGATAGATAGATAGATAGATAGATAGATATATAGATAGATAGATAGATAGATAGATAGATAGATTTTTATTCTCAAGTTGTATATATGAATCATATAAATGCATGAAAATCTTGTTCACTTAAAGATGCAAAGTGATCAGTGAAACCATAAACGTTTTGATATGTATCATGATCAATATTTAAATTATACAATTCAGTTTATATAGACAAGTTAACCATATGAATCTCAGTTAGTCCTGTATAACATAAAAATCTTAAATATTTAGAATGACTGGTATTCTCACACAAACACACACTCGCACACAGTTCTTGGGTCATGTGGAGGCTGGAGCCTCTATCAGCCAACTCTAGGTGAAGGCAGGGTACACCCTGAACAGCTCACCAGTCCATCAGAGGGATAACATACACCTTCATTCACACTCACACAAAGGGGTAATTTTGCTCAGCCAATTAGCCTAATGTGCATGTCTGAAAGGATGCTGCAGGACCCAGAGGAAACCCCAAGTCATCAAACTCACTTTGATAGCACACATCTGCTATATGCTTCCCATATTTGAAAAAATACCAGCTACCAATGCTTTCTGCCACACACTATATCCCTGTTGTAAAATGAGAGTGTAAGCATAATTAGTACTTTAGGATTTTATTCCTTTTTTTCCTTCACTTTTTCGCCTTTCATTTTTGGACATGTGCTTGGCTTTAATACTTTTCTATAACTTTGTTTGTTCTCCTTACTTTTCTTCATCTTATTATTATTAGTAATAGTAGTACACCTTTGTTGGTTAGTTTTTCTTTTAGCAATTTTACACTTAAAATTATGAATGAATTTTTTTTTATTTAATTCTTTGGTTGGTTGGTTAGTTTGTCTGTTGGGGTGGGGGTGTAGATTATGGCTAAAGCAACACTCTGTTCTATTTTGGAGATGATCCGCTTCAAGTTCTGGGTCCAGGAATTTCTTTCTTTCTTTATTTATTTATTTAATTCTTGGCCATAACAAAGAATACAGTCTTTGCAAGTGTAGTATTACAGCAGAGGGTGGTGTGTACTTTCGGTTCCTCTTTTGGCTTGGAGCAGAGACCATTTACAGAATTTGGCAGGCGCTCTTATCCATAGCAACTTACAATGATAATTTTTATACAACTGAACAATTGAGGGTTAAGGGCATTGCTCAAGGGCCCAACAGTGCTGACAGTGGGGATTGAACCACTGACCTACAGACCAATGAACAATTTCCTGAACTACAACGTCACCACTGCCCTGAGACCAGCTATCCAAAAGAGAGCTGGTATGAAAATAATTTCTGAATTACAGCAGCTAACTCAACATTGTAAATAAATTACTCTGAAAAAAAATTAATAATAGAACAGTGGGGAAAACCTTTGCTGACCACCGTCTTGAAATATGCAGTTTAAGATGACCGGCTTAAAAAACTCCGAACTGAACACGCAATATTCTACACTTCAGTATTTGAGGCAGCCAATTAGCCTAATGTGCATGTCTTTGGACTAAGCAAGGAAACCAGAGTACCTGGAGGAAACCCACGCAAGCATCTGAAGAACATGCGAACCCCGCACATCAACACCCATGCCGAGGCCAGGACTGAAACCCTGGACCTTCTTGCTGTGAGGCGGACTTGCTAACCACGGGTGGTGCTTAAAAGATATTCTTGAGTTAATCAAGATCATAACCTGTACATAGAATAGTTGAGATACACTGTAATTTGCCATGGCAACACATCACAGAAACCCTTCTCAGCTTTCATTGCACCTGAAATTACTCTTAACATCAAAGAGTTAATCTTTGAACTAAATTCTGTCTCAAGAAATTAGGCCAATAGTCTCATACTTAGTTCCTAACCTGCGAAATATTGCATAATATATGTCCATATGAGTAATATATTATTGTTAATGTATAAATATTGCATGATTTTCTCTTTTGAGATTCAAAGATTGATAATACCATTTGAAATATGTTCATCTGTGGGTCTCATGAACAAAAGATTCATTTGATTTCATAACTTTTATTAAAAGAGATACTATCTGGTAAATAGGGAGAAGTCAAGGTTTCTTAAGTGGAGACACCCTTGGCCATGACTGTGGTTAAAATAACTTTTGAATTTTTCTAAATGAACTTATTTTTCATTGGTTTCCAGACTCTTGTGTAATTTGTGGTACACTCCGAGCTTACTAGGCAACATAATTCAACTCACAGCAATAACCAGAGGAGAAGCTATTTAAATTCAGTCAGCAAAATTTTCATATTTCTAAGCTACAATACAGGCATCTATTATATGTGTTAATCCACGGTAGTGGCACCACCTTGAATTTCTTGGAAATGTTTGGTGTCAAACACTAATAAATCCTGAGGTAAATAAGAAAAATATTCTGTCACACAACCACAGTCTTTCTTACATGTGTGAGTAAAATGCTGAAAAGATTTCTAACCTCAATGCTCCACAAACAATTTTCTGACTAAAAAGTGAAAAGATTTTCCCTGTAAAATGGACACCAGTGCGTTTCATTTTCACCGTCAGTCAAAAGCTGTTTCTTTATGGCAATAAAGACTCATTACACATTGTATTCTTTATTATTTAGTCATTGAAAGATCAATGTAAGGCAGCCTTTTTTCAAAACCATCAAAACAGTCCCCAACCCGCCGAAATAATGTCCCAAAGTTACATAACGTTCATCATCTATACAACTGCACACATGATAAACGTTCACCTCATCAATACATCGTAGAGCACAAATGAACTGCAACATACATAACATACAGTTTTCAATAGCACTATATGTATCCAAATATCCCTTGCGTTTATGTTTTGATTCCCCTGTAGTTATGGAGAAAAGGGGTTTTGTACTTGCTAATTATCTCTTGTCCAGTGCCCGTGATGAAAGTTCACCCCTCCAAAATCCCCTCCAACGACGCAACCTGACTCCTCGGAACAGATTCCTCAAAACCGCTTTCCACAAACGGCATGCCATTTAAGAAAAAAAAAAATTTATTCATGCAAATAATTAGCTGGTGACATTGACATCGACAAGACAAGGCATCGTGTCCAGCCGGCGTGCTATAAAGTATAAACGTACCGATGTGCATCCTTCATCAAAAATGTTTTTCATCGTTTTTCACGGATCAAAAGCCATTCCACAAGTCTTCGTTGGAAGAAATTTGAAATCTTTTACAGGACTGAGAGATGGAGCACTTGCCTGAAGTAAAGGGGACCTTTGATTTTTAAGTCCATGAAACGCTAAAAGGTGCCACTACTGTGGATTTTCATATATATATATATATATATGAAAATCCACAGTAGTGGCACCTTTTAGCGTTTCATGGACTTAAAAATCAAAGGTCCCCTTTACTTCAGGCAAGTGCTCCATCTCTCAGTCCTGTAAAAGATTTCAAATTTCTTCCAACGAAGACTTGTGGAATGGCTTTTGATCCGTGAAAAACGATGAAAAACATTTTTGATGAAGGATGCACATCGGTACGTTTATACTTTATAGCACGCCGGCTGGACACGATGCCTTGTCTTGTCGATGTCAATGTCACCAGCTAATTATTTGCATGAATAAATTTTTTTTTTTCTTAAATGGCATGCCGTTTGTGGAAAGCGGTTTTGAGGAATCTGTTCCGAGGAGTCAGGTTGCGTCGTTGGAGGGGATTTTGGAGGGGTGAACTTTCATCACGGGCACTGGACAAGAGATAATTAGCAAGTACAAAACCCCTTTTCTCCATAACTACAGGGGAATCAAAACATAAACGCAAGGGATATTTGGATACATATAGTGCTATTGAAAACTGTATGTTATGTATGTTGCAGTTCATTTGTGCTCTACGATGTATTGATGAGGTGAACGTTTATCATGTGTGCAGTTGTATAGATGATGAACGTTATGTAACTTTGGGACATTATTTCGGCGGGTTGGGGACTGTTTTGATGGTTTTGAAAAAAGGCTGCCTTACATTGATCTTTCAATGACTAAATAATAAAGAATACAATGTGTAATGAGTCTTTATTGCCATAAAGAAACAGCTTTTGACTGACGGTGAAAATGAAACGCACTGGTGTCCATTTTACAGGGAAAATCTTTTCACTTTTTAGTCAGAAAATTGTTTGTGGAGCATTGAGGTTAGAAATCTTTTCAGCATTTTACTCACACATGTAAGAAAGACTGTGGTTGTGTGACAGAATATTTTTCTTATTTACCTCAGGATTTATTAGTGTTTGACACCAAACATTTCCAAGAAATTCAAGGTGGTGCCACTACCGTGGATTAACACATATAATAGATGCCTGTATTGTAGCTTAGAAATATGAAAATTTTGCTGACTGAATTTAAATAGCTTCTCCTCTGGTTATTGCTGTGAGTTGAATTATGTTGCCTAGTAAGCTCGGAGTGTACCACAAATTACACAAGAGTCTGGAAACCAATGAAAAATAAGTTCATTTAGAAAAATTCAAAAGTTATTTTAACCACAGTCATGGCCAAGGGTGTCTCCACTTAAGAAACCTTGACTTCTCCCTATTTACCAGATAGTATCTCTTTTAATAAAAGTTATGAAATCAAATGAATCTTTTGTTCATGAGACCCACAGATGAACATATTTCAAATGGTATTATCAATCTTTGAATCTCAAAAGAGAAAATCATGCAATATTTATACATTAACAATAATATATTACTCATATGGACATATATTATGCAATATTTCGCAGGTTAGGAACTAAGTATGAGACTATTGGCCTAATTTCTTGAGACAGAATTTAGTTCAAAGATTAACTCTTTGATGTTAAGAGTAATTTCAGGTGCAATGAAAGCTGAGAAGGGTTTCTGTGATGTGTTGCCATGGCAAATTACAGTGTATCTCAACTATTCTATGTACAGGTTATGATCTTGATTAACTCAAGAATATCTTTTAAGCACCACCCGTGGTTAGCAAGTCCGCCTCACAGCAAGAAGGTCCAGGGTTTCAGTCCTGGCCTCGGCATGGGTGTTGATGTGCGGGGTTCGCATGTTCTTCAGATGCTTGCGTGGGTTTCCTCCAGGTACTCTGGTTTCCTTGCTTAGTCCAAAGACATGCACATTAGGCTAATTGGCTGCCTCAAATACTGAAGTGTAGAATATTGCGTGTTCAGTTCGGAGTTTTTTAAGCCGGTCATCTTAAACTGCATATTTCAAGACGGTGGTCAGCAAAGGTTTTCCCCACTGTTCTATTATTAATTTTTTTTCAGAGTAATTTATTTACAATGTTGAGTTAGCTGCTGTAATTCAGAAATTATTTTCATACCAGCTCTCTTTTGGATAGCTGGTCTCAGGGCAGTGGTGACGTTGTAGTTCAGGAAATTGTTCATTGGTCTGTAGGTCAGTGGTTCAATCCCCACTGTCAGCACTGTTGGGCCCTTGAGCAATGCCCTTAACCCTCAATTGTTCAGTTGTATAAAAATTATCATTGTAAGTTGCTATGGATAAGAGCGCCTGCCAAATTCTGTAAATGGTCTCTGCTCCAAGCCAAAAGAGGAACCGAAAGTACACACCACCCTCTGCTGTAATACTACACTTGCAAAGACTGTATTCTTTGTTATGGCCAAGAATTAAATAAATAAATAAAGAAAGAAAGAAATTCCTGGACCCAGAACTTGAAGCGGATCATCTCCAAAATAGAACAGAGTGTTGCTTTAGCCATAATCTACACCCCCACCCCAACAGACAAACTAACCAACCAACCAAAGAATTAAATAAAAAAAAATTCATTCATAATTTTAAGTGTAAAATTGCTAAAAGAAAAACTAACCAACAAAGGTGTACTACTATTACTAATAATAATAAGATGAAGAAAAGTAAGGAGAACAAACAAAGTTATAGAAAAGTATTAAAGCCAAGCACATGTCCAAAAATGAAAGGCGAAAAAGTGAAGGAAAAAAAGGAATAAAATCCTAAAGTACTAATTATGCTTACACTCTCATTTTACAACAGGGATATAGTGTGTGGCAGAAAGCATTGGTAGCTGGTATTTTTTCAAATATGGGAAGCATATAGCAGATGTGTGCTATCAAAGTGAGTTTGATGACTTGGGGTTTCCTCTGGGTCCTGCAGCATCCTTTCAGACATGCACATTAGGCTAATTGGCTGAGCAAAATTACCCCTTTGTGTGAGTGTGAATGAAGGTGTATGTTATCCCTCTGATGGACTGGTGAGCTGTTCAGGGTGTACCCTGCCTTCACCTAGAGTTGGCTGATAGAGGCTCCAGCCTCCACATGACCCAAGAACTGTGTGCGAGTGTGTGTTTGTGTGAGAATACCAGTCATTCTAAATATTTAAGATTTTTATGTTATACAGGACTAACTGAGATTCATATGGTTAACTTGTCTATATAAACTGAATTGTATAATTTAAATATTGATCATGATACATATCAAAACGTTTATGGTTTCACTGATCACTTTGCATCTTTAAGTGAACAAGATTTTCATGCATTTATATGATTCATATATACAACTTGAGAATAAAAATCTATCTATCTATCTATCTATCTATCTATCTATATATCTATCTATCTATCTATCTATCTATCTATCTATCTATCTATCTATCTATCTATCTATCTATCATCAATTATTATGTGAAAAAAATGAAAATAAAGTTTCATTTAGAATTTGTAAATGATGATTACTAACCTGGCAGCACGGTGGTGTAGTGGTTAGCAGGTCCACCTCACAGCAAGAAGGCCTGGGTTCAATTCCCAGCTCGGGTGTTTCCATGTGGAGTTTGCATGTTCTCTCCATGCTTGTGTGGGTTTCCTCCAGGCACTTCTGTTTCCTTCCACAGTCCAAAAACATGCACAGTAGACTAATTGGCTGCTCTAAATTTCCCCTAGGTGTGAGTGGTTGTGTGATTGTTGTTATGAGTGTGATGGCCTGGTGAGCCATCCAGGGTGTACCCTGCCAAAGTCAGCTGAGATGAGTGCCAGCCTCTCTATTTAGAACTAAGCAACTTAGAAAATAAATGAATTATCATTAACCTTTTTCTGTTTTTTTTTTTCTGAACCAAAACTGAAAACTCATGTGCTGAGTTCTATTCTGTAGCAGCCCAGTTGCAGTTGACATCCTGTCAGGGTTTGATGTGTTCGAAAACCAGAGTATGTCTGTGTTACTACTGACTACAATCGTAGAGTTCTCATTTGAATTTCTCTGACTTCCTGTCAGCTTGAACTAGTCTGCTCATTTTACTTTGATCTCTCTCATCAAAAAAACTGTATCGGTCTACAGATCCTCCACACTCTCGAGAATCTGTGAAATGTGCATGAGATCAGCAGGTTCTGAAACATTCTGCTTTGCCGCTCTGGCACATACATGCCACAGTTAAAGTTACGGAAACCGCACATACCCTATTCTCAAATTTCATGTTAACATTAACTGAAGCTCTTGACCTTATCTGTATGATGTTATACACTGTACTGTTGGCACATAATTGGTGAATAGCGTCATTCTTTGGCTTCCGAACAGCGCATTGGCAAGGTGCAGATCTATTACTATCGAGATTGCAGATTTCAATCCTGGCTGATGCCATCCGTGGCAGGGAGTGCATGGAAGCTCAGTGGCCAAGCTCTCATGGTAGTGAGGGCTGACATACACTTGCCACTTACAGACATCATTGGCAAATTGGGCAATTTGGAACAGCCAGTTAGCCTAATGTGCATATCTGTGGACTGTGGGAGGAAACAGGAGTACCAGGAAGAAAATCCACACAGGCATGAGGGAAACTCCACACAGAAATGATCTCACCGAGGCTGGGACTTGACCCCAGACCTTCCTGTTAGGAGGCGAATGTGTAAATTGCTACACCACTGTGTTACCTGCCGGCTCAACATTATAACTGAAATCTCCCTTTCCCTCCCATGTTTTTGTTCATTTTTTTTTGTGGTTTGTCTGGGCACTCTGTGCACATACACATCGGCATTTCATCGCTACACACGGCAGGAACTTTTAGATTATGGCTACCGACACAGTGTCAAGAGACTTTCACCTTGTGAAAGCACTGTGCTCCAGCTCTGCACCCACTCATCGTACAGGAATGCGATGTGAGGTGTGTGCTTCTGGCGGTGAACCCCAGGAAGGCTGCTGGCCATGACAGAGTGCCAGGCAAGGTGCTCAGATTGTGTGCCCACCAGTTGGAGAGCGTTTTTTGCAAGATCTTTAACCTTTCACCAGCCCAAGCAGTCATCCCTACCTGTCTGAAGTCCTCTACAATTCTTCCAATTCCATAAAAGACACCAACAACAGGCCTTAATGACTACCGTCCTGTTGCCCTCACACCTGTCATCATGAAGTGCTTTGAGAGGCTGGTTCTCAAGCACATTAAAGACTGTCTTTCGCCCAACTTGGACTCCCACCAGTTTGCATACCTGGCAAATAGATCCACAGAGGACGCCATTGCCATAGCTCTGCACGCTGTGCTGAGCCACCTGGAACTACGTAAGGATGCTCTTTGTGGACTACAGCTCGGCCTTCAATACAATTATACCGGACATTCTCATCACTAAACTATATATCTTAGGCCTCCCTCCTCTCACATGTACCTGGATCAGGGACTCTCACCAACAGACACCAGACTGTGAGACTAGGCTCCCATCTGTCTTCGACCCACACATTGAACACCAGCACACCACAGGGCTGTGTGTTGAGCCCCCTCCTGTACTGTCTCTACACCCACGACTGTAGCCCAACCCACAAAAGTAACATCATCGTCAAATTTGCTGACGACACAACAGTGGTTGGGCTGATCTCAAAGGGAGACGAGGAAGCTTACAGAGAAGAAGTCCAGAAGCTCACAACCTGGTGCTCGAACAATAATCAAAGGAAATCATAGTGGGCTTCAGGAGAAACAGAACTGGCCTGCCTCCACTATACATCAAGGGTGAGCAAGTGAAGAGAGTCCACACATTCAAGTTCCTGGGAGTCCTGCTCTCTGAGAGCCTCTACTGGACAGACAACATCTCAGCGGTCATTAAAAAGGCTCAGCAACGTCTTCACTTCTTGAGAGTCCTCAGGAAAAACAACTTGGACATAAAGCTGCTGCTGGCCTTCTACCGCTTGTCCATCGAGAGCCTGCTGACGTACTGTATTTCCACCTGGTATGGAAGCTGCACGGAGGCAGACAGAGTGAGGCTTCAGAGGACAGTTAAAGTAGCACAGAGGATTGTGGGCTGCCCTCTCCCCTCGCTGGCAGACATCTACTACTCCCGGTGCCTCAGCAGAGCTCGGAGCATTGTGAAGGACACTACTCATCCTGGCTCTCAACTGTTTGAGCTACTGCTATCTGGAAGAAGGTACAGATGCATAAAAACCAAGACAAACAGACTGAGAAACAGTTTCTTTTCGAGAGCCATCACCACTCTGAACTCTCACATAATATGAATTTATGAATATAATGCAATGGAACCAATGCGTAGCTACTTCTATTCATATTTCTATATTTTTTCTATATTTTTTTGCATTTAACAGGAGATGCTTTCCAATCTCGTTATACAATGTATAATGACAATAAAGGCATTCATTCATTCATTCATTCATTCAAATGACTGGAGATGATGATGAGAAAGATATGTTCAGTGTGGGAGGACCAAATTACTTGTCATATATGTGGGAGACTTTGGAACATATTGTATTACGCAGCTTTATCCACTTATAAATAAATGTCTTATTGTTGTGGCATGATAGAAAAGGTCAAAGTGATGCCTGAAAACATCGTTCATGGTAATATTATGGTGAGAATAGCCTTAACAAGGCACATAAAAAGGCACAATTATATTTTCTCACAGTTTATTTATTTATTTATTTATTTAATAATATATGCCCAGTACAGCTTTGTTACAGTGAGTGGACAGTTTCCTGTTATCTAAACAGAACCTAACTGATGTTAGAGATACAATTGGATGCATACTTTTGACTCCTTTAACTATATCCCCTGCCTATTGCAGGTGTATGTGTCAGAGATTTCACATCCAGGTGTCAGAGGATTACTGGGATCTGGTCCTCAGATCATGATGGTTCATGGTGGTCTGTCACTCTACACTCTTGGTTCGTGACACTTTCTGCCTTTTCTGTTTCATGTTACTCATGGTTTTGCAGAATTATCCTTATAAAGGTATTGAAGTGTTAAAAATCTCAAGATATTTCTCAAAATAAGACTCTGATGACACACTTATTTTTTTTCCCAATGCCTTTGCCTCTCAATGATGAGTGGAGCTGCCTTTCTTGCCCCACAGGTTTGGCACTGCCATGGCGGTGACTAGCTATAGCTGGCAAAGTTCCAGGTCTGATTATGTTAATCCTTCTGTGCTTCATGCCAAACTCCCCACGATATCTTATCACCAAAGGCAAACAGGAGGAGGCTGTCCAAGCCCTCCAATGGCTCAGGGGTCCTGATTCAGATTATATCACTGAGCTCCATCAAATAGAGCACAGCATCAAGTCACAGGTAAAAATAAACATCAGGGTTAAAGACATGACGTGTTGTATAATAAAGCTCAAAATAAATAAACATTACTTCAACCTGATTGAATGCATCAGGAGATTTCTGTATTAGTGTCCAACTGAATACATACATAATATGTCACTGTACAACTCCAGGGCAATTCAGATAAATGTATGTTCAGATTTTTCAATATTCTTTCTTAACTCGCACCTGGTGTTATTAATTATAGCCTAACCAAATCAATAAATCATAATCACTTACATAATCATGCTTGAATTATTCTTTCTATTTTATTTGGAATTTCATTTTTATACCCTTGGTGCAACATCACTAAAAAAGCTCTAAATTAACCTTTCCAACAGGCTAGAATGAAGTGCTCAGATCTTAGGAGTCCATTCTACTACAAGCCGATTTTGATCTCTGTGGTTATGAGAATCCTGCAGCAGATGACGGGTATTACACCCATTTGGGTTTATCTTGAGCCTATCTTTGAATAAACAGCTGTTTCACTGGTGAGTCACTTCAGAAAATAAAACGCTCCAATTAATATTTAGAAGACAGCATGACATTTGGGCACTATGGGGTGGTGGTAAGCACAGTGCAAACTACATTGCACTTTAGTGTTTTAATTTTGAAGTCGGGTGGCGGATGTATTGGTGAGACCACTTGACTTTTTTTTGATAAATGATTTTATTTTATTTTATTTTTTACAATAATTAACAAATATCAGTGAAATTACTGGTAAAGTTTTGTGAATCTAAGGTATTCTGACCATCATCAGTAAACCTTCTGGATTTATGAGCTGTGCTGGCTTTCAACTGTTCCATTTGAGATCTTAAAGCAAAATGGTCTCACCAAGATGGCTGCCACCCTGCTTTGAAATTGGTACATTCATTAATTCATTTACTGAATCGCGTAATCAGGGCTGTAGTGGTAAAAAAATAAGTGAGTGCATGATGGCAGTGAACCGCTACCGAGGAGGGAGGGGGGTGCGCACGCGCGCTTTGAAACCATTTAGCGCATCATCTCTTCATCTCCGCGTCTATGAGGGGCTTTGAAACCGTTTAGCGCCTAATTTCCGCTTTTTATTTACACATTTGCGGAAATTTACGTTGATCAACTATAAAATAGACGAAATTAAGTCAGTACACGCACCTCAGCCACTAAAACAAGTGGGTACACGGCGTGTACCCACCATTACAGCCCCAGGCGTAATCCTAATTAGGCTGCGGGGAGGCTGGCGCCCATCTCAGCCGAATCTGGGCGAGGGCAGAGTCCACTCTGAACAGCTCCCCAGGCCATCGCAGCGCAGAAACATGCTGACGGCAGCCTACACTTTATGAAAGTCTGCAATTGTTCTTTTACATGCCTCTCACCACAGACAGTGAAAGACGTGGCCAGCCTTTGATAACCGAGTTATCTGCATTCGGGGGACAGCAGTGACAACCACTGATAGTGGGGCTTGAACCCTCGACCTTGGGTTTAGTAATTCTGAAATTGAAACACTAATGTACAATCTTGTCTTTTTTTTTTTAATCAGTGATTGAAACAGGTGGAAGGTGCGGCGACTTCCTAGTTTAAATGAAAACCTACACCCACCCTGGCCCTTTGTGGGGAAAATTGGACACCTCTGGGTTAGCACATCTGCATCGCAGGAAAATGTTCCTGGTTCAAATGTTTTTGTGTGGAGGTTGCATGTTCTCCTGGCACTTGCATGAGTTTCCTCCCATAGTCCAAAGGCATGCACATTAGGCTGATTGGCTGTTATAAATTGCCCCTAAGTGTGTATATGTGTGTGTGTGTGTGTGTGTATGTGCACGCGCATGCGCGCGCGCAAATGGTTGTGTGTTGCTCTCTGCAATGGCCTGGCATACTGTTCAGGCTAAGATGGACTTCGGCTTCCCTGTGACCCAAATCGGATTAAGATAAGATAAAATAAGATAATCCTTTATTTGTCCCACAAACGGGGAAATTGCATTGTTACAGCAGCAAAGTGGATAGTGCAACACAGT
>JAQNCB010000015.1:8061446-8074719 GCA_030068295.1 Euristhmus nudiceps
GTGTGTTATAGAGTCTGACAGCAGCAGGCAGGAAGGAGCGGTGGTACCTCTCCTTCACACAGCGAGGGTGAAGCAGCCTCTCACTGAAGGGATAGGGAACAATGGCTAGGGCTGATTTAATTCTACACCAATTCAATTCAATGTTATTTGTACAGCTCTTTTTACAACTGACATTGTCTCAAAGCAACTTTATATAGTAAAACAAACTCACATAGGAGTTGCTGCTATTTAGGTGTGTGGAGTGCTGTATTGATGGCATCCTCTGTTGACCTGTTTGCTCTGTATGCAAACTGATGTGCATCGAGATCAGCAAGGATGGCAGCCTTAATGTGAGACAAGACAAGTCTCTCGAAACATTTGGTGATGATGGGGTTAGGGCAACCTGGTGGTAGTCATTTAGGCAGCTTGCTGTGTTTTTCTTAGGCACTGGAATGATGGTGGCTGTTTTGAGGCAGGTGGGAACCACACATCGCAGTAGCGAAAGGTTAACGATGGTGGTGAAGACCCCCACTAGTTGATCAGCACAGTCTCTAAATACCCTTCCTTTTACTCTGTCTGGACCAGTAGCTTTCCTCACATTGACTCATTCACTCGCTTCGACCAACACAAAGGGTGGCTCTGACCTGATGCTGCTACACCTGGGTGGGGTTGTCACCCCTCTCTGGAAAAGCAGGGGAAGTACGCGCCTTTCCTTTGTGTTGATTGAAGCGAGTGAAGAACTGGTTCAGGGTGTACATTAGCGTGCTATCCGAGGAGTCTGCTGACGTATGTGTGTCCTTGTAGCCAGTGAGTGTCTTGATCCCCTTCCACATGTTCCTGGTGTTGTTTTCATCAAAGTGCTCCTCATTACTTGCTCCTCCAAAGTGCTGGTCTCCTGACTTGAAGGCATCATCCCGTGCTCTAAGTAGGGTGTGCATCTCATCGTTAAGCCACACTTTAAGTCGGGAACTCTAACAGTCCTTGTTGTTGTCACGTTCTCGGTGCAGTAGATTTTGTAGGAGAGCACAGCTGATGTGTAACCCTCCAGGTCTGTCTCTTCTGCAAATATTTCCCAGTCTGTAGAGTCAAAACATTCCTGTAGACCTGCAATGGCTTCTTCAGTCAGCACCTTGACTGGTTTATCTACTGGTATTTCGCTACAGAATTTAGGTTTGAAAGCAGGAATCATGGACAGAGAGAGGTGATCTGGGAGTGGAGTCCGAGATGTGGCACGGGGGTGGCTTTATAGGCATCTGGAATGTTGGTGTAGACCTGGCCCAGTGCGTTTTTTTGTTTTTTTTTCTCTCGTCAGAAAACTCACATTTTTGTAGAAACCAGGCAGGGCAGACTTCAGGTTTGTGTGATTAAAATATCCTGCCATGTTTATAGCACAGTCCAGCTGTGCTGCTAGCTGTTTGTTTATGGAGTGCTGCAGCAGCTCCATAGCTAGCTTAGCATTAGCTTGAGGCAACACATAAACTGCGATTATAACTACAGATGTGAGCTCTCTCAGCAGATAAAAAGGTCTACACTGTACCATCAGATACTTTATATCTGAACAGCAGTGCACATCTTTAATTATAGAGTTGGTGCACCAGTTGTTGTTAAACACAGAGGCCTCCTCCGCATTACTTATCGGACATGCTAGTTCTGGCCGCTCTGAATGTAGCATGGCCCGGTAGCTCAATTGGGACATCCAGGGTGAAAGTATCCAACCAAGTTACAGAAATTACTGTTACACAATAATCCATGCGGCGTGAATTAAAGCACATTTGTAACTCACCCATCTTGTTTCCGAATGATCAGGAGTTGGGGAGAAATAAACTCGGAATGATTGGTTTATAGGGGAGCGCATTTAGCCCTTCCCGGTCTTCTGCTTGTTTTGTCGTTGATGCCTGTACATTTTCAGCAGAGGGATGGAGAGAGAGGTCTGTGGGCCTGCGGATCTCTGGCAGTTATTGCTTCCGAATGTGAAGTAACTATCGCAAACCATGAACTATAGTCCAACATGAAGATATAGTATAACTCTAAGTACTATATCAGCTTAGCAATGGAGTTAACATCACCAGAAAGGTAAAGTCATCTTCATTGTCTCCTATTCCATATGGGACATTAGCAGGAGGTGCAAGGGGCTGCTAAGATGAGAACTCTAACCAGCATCAGCACACCTGGACGGACCACCTGACTGAGAAAACAGATGGATTACTGGCATCTCAGAAAAAGCAGATGTCCCTCAGCAAAAACAGAGAGAGAGAGAGAGAGAGAGAGAGAGAGAGAGATTGTGTATGCTCCTTTCAGTGTAATGATTAAGAAGAGAGTTTATTCGTGCAAGTAGGGACTCCGGCATGACTGACTATGGCAGAATAACTAACAATAAAGCAGCTTCATTAAAAAAAATGAGAGAACCAGAAGGAAGACAGATATGAGGGCACCCTGTGACATCAGGCAATCAGCCACTCCACTGTCTAGACCAGACTAGATTAATGCAAAGTATCAATCACATCTCTATAAGCTGATTACAGTGAGTGAAACATCTAGGCTTGATCTCAATTTTGACAGATATTTTTCTGAAAACATCTGCATCATGGCATCAGCAGTGTTCGGAAAGATTTGAATATACTTTCATGGGTGTTTTTCCCAAAATTAATTAGTAGTAGTAGTTAGACTAAAGACACACTGTACAATGTAAATACAAATTACCCAAAAAGACAGATGGCAGCTCTTTACCATTTTAGGATTTCAGTGGAATTATGGCATTAACCCAGGAGCATCGCAGACTTGAAACACTTACAAACTGCATCATGAATGCAGCTTTCATCTAATATCATGACAAGCTGTCACTAGTCCCAACATTTCTGAAGGCATAAACGCCCACCCACATGACTATATATTATCATATCTTGTTTCTACACATGAAAGATTGCAGCAGCTGCCTCTAATTTAGGATGAGTCAGGCAATAAGAGTGTAATGATCTCAGGGAGAATTAACTCGCTGGTGTGCATTAAGTAAAGTTATTAAGCATCTCCACAATGCTTAGTGTGCTGAGGTGTTAACTGTTGCTCTGTGGGTTTTGCAGGATGCTACTCTATAGTCTGCTTTGATCCCAAAAAGCAAACGAGTTTATGCGAAAGGTTTTACGACTATTTCTTCCAGGATTTTCATAGTCATGAAACAGCTGTCTGGTAGGTCAACACTGGAGCAGATTTGGGAGGAGTTATAAAAACAAGCATCTGTTTAACACATATCTCAGCAGATGTAGGTAATAATACAATGGCACATGTTCATCAAAGTTGCTTTAAAATGGAAGCAATAAAATGACATAGAAATTTCTCCATTTACATCTGAATCCTGAATCTGTACAATGTCAAAAGTAATTGTAGTGTCAATGATGAATCAGCTTCAGGTGCATGATTGAGTGCTTCTGTCCACTAATGCATTATTTATATTGTGTATGCATACCCCATGTTCAAATATTCATCCAGTTTGCAGAATAATAATAATAATAATTATTATTATTTATGCAGATTGTTATAATATGTCTATAAAAGCAACAAATTCAGCAGAACACAATTATCCTGTGTCCCGCGCTCTCTCTGTCTGCCTCACGTGCACGCGCGTGCGCTCTCTTACTGTCTGATGTGTTACTGAAAAATTTTCAAAAATATTGAAAAAAGTCATCAAGAATACTGAAAATCTATATCTCATTCATTCATTTTCCAAACCTAGTTAGGGCCGCGGGGAAGGCTGGCGCCCATCTCAGCCAACTCCAGGCAAAGACAGAGTACACCCTGAACAGCTCGCCAGGCTATCGCAGGGCAGAAACACACTGACAGCTATGCAGCCTACTCTTGCCGAACATCAGCAATGGTTTTTTGATAACCCAGTTGAATTTGATAACCCAGTTAGTCTTCTGTGTCATTTTTACCAAGGGTGGAATTCTCTGAGATCACACACACTTTGGTTAGTTGATTTTCTGATTGGCTAGTAACTGTTAGGTTACTAGTCTGGCTGGCTAGTTAAAAAAAATTAATTTCAAGCCCTGATTCATACTTTCATTCCAATTTTGTTGTTTTTTGTGTATAACGTCTATAATGAATTAAAGAGCTTGTTGGGTCGTGTTAGTTAACTTAGAATGGTGCCATCCCATTGTGTACTGAAGATCAGGGTGGATGCAAAACTGTGTATAGTTTATTAATCAATGAGGTGGTAGTATCCAAAATACAGCTAAATATCTGAGTCAGGCAGGCAGACGACAAGAGATCGGGCAAACAAAATAACATAAGCAGATTGAACTCACAGTCAGGAATCAGCCAAGCAAGGATCATATGCAAACAAAACATACAAACAAACAAAAAAAAAAACCGGGTTGGACAAAAATCAGGAACAAGTAGGCAAAAACTGTCATGACTCTGGACGTTTTCACCACTAGGGGAGCTGTTCTGCGGTTTTGTGTCTGTGTGTTCCCATGTATTTCTCCAGGCTGACAGGCTTGGCCTGGAATCCTCTCAATTATCTCCTCACACCTGCTCTTCAGTGACTCTCTCCTATTTAGTCTTCAGCATACCATCTCCCAGGTTGCTGGTTCATTGTTGTTGTTTGATGAAGTTTTGTGATGTTGCCACTATTCGTGACTCTGTCTGCACCAGCTCCAAGATTACCTGTAATCCTGTCTGCACCAGATCCAAATTTACCTGGATCTCTGCCTGAACCTGCTCCAAGATCACTTAGTTGTCTGTCCACATGCCGTCAGTGTTTAGACCAGGGGTCTCAAACTCATTCTACAAAGGGCCGTTGTGGCTGCAGGTTTTTGTTTCAACCAAGCAGCAGCACACCTGACTTGGCTCATTTAATCAACTGATCTGAGTCTTCAAACAGTTGATTGGACAATCTCTCTACAAAGCACACAGGTTGACCAGTCACCTGTCCGGTTTAGACCTTGGGTCTGATTTTCTGCTGCCTGGAAGCTCACTAATAAAACTCCCATTTTTTCTCCACTCCACTCTGCCTCCTGTGTGTCCGGTTCCTACCCAGTCCATCCGGAAACCATAACAAAAACAGCTAAAACACAGAAATTCTTGCAATGGACTCGCTTGATCGCACGTGTGCATGCTTACTGTTTGCTGAGCCTCCTGGAACATGTCAGCACGTTGTGGTTCTTCCACCCTTGAATCCTGGAAGTCGACTGCTGCACTGTGAATGAGGCTCAGCTGCACTGTATTCAGAGCTGAACGGGGATCAACCATGAGAAATGGATTAAGTTTTCTCTTTTTTAGTAGTGACATACCTAATAATGGTGTAATATCCTACTAGTAGATGATTCAATCAGGATGCCTGTTTGCTCATATTCAGTGGGTATGGATAGAATACATACAGCCATGGGGGGGGAAACACTTTTAATAGAGATCTCATTTATGTGTTACACTGAAGAGAAGCTTTCGACAGAATATTGAATGTGTTTTGTAACATTCTATAAAGTGAAAAGTCATACTTTATCTGTAATATCTAAAAAAAAAAAGGGGGGGGGTCGGTCCCCTAAAACCATTTGTGCTCTTGGAATGACTTGATAACTGGCTGAAATGCTGGTGAAATCAAGGCAAAGAAGAAAGTTATTTCAGTACATATGTGTATCTCAGTGAGAAGAAATTGGGCTAGAATGCTACCGGTGAAAAGATGCTCCTTAAAGATGGCATCCAGTGCTTTCGGAAACACTCGATTATTTTAGGCTCTTCAATCTTCATTTTAAATATGCATGTTTGGCAAAAGTCCTATTTACATTGTTTGTGTGAGAGAGAGAAAAAACTTAATTTAATAACTCACAACAAAATTCTCTGATCATTCAAATGTTTTAATATTATTTTGTCAATATTAATGATAATACAATATTATAGTTGCTTTATAATAATTCACAGATCATTATTTGGTATCAGGGTGTAGAGTATAAATGACTGGTGGCATATTAAAATACAACTAATGAGTGATTAGTTATTTAGGAACTGTTTATGGATATGCAATGTACATAATGTATATGTTATGAAAGTTTTCATTAACTTTCTAGGACAGCTGATGACATGTTCATTATAAACATTAAATATAAAGCTATTTAATTACACTTATTCTATAAATTAAGTTTATTTCTATAGATCCAGCTCATACACAATGACAAGTAGATGTGTTGCATGCACTCACACTAATAATAAACAGTAAGATGCTGTTATTTGATTAATAAAGCATATAATCACCGACCTATTAGGAAACATTTATTCAACATTAATGGAGGTCCCCAGTGTCTGCACATATGTAATGGTTAGTTAGCTTTCCACCCAGTAAGAGTCTGCAGGGAAGAGGATCTCTCTCTCTCTCTCTCTCTCTCTCTCTCTCTCTCTCTCTCTCTCTCTCTGTGTGTGTGTGGGTGTGCTATCTGATTCAAGCAGGAGGAAAAAAGAGAGGTGGGGTAAAGGAATAATTAATTATATAGAGAGAGCTAATGCATACAAGGGGCAGACAGTGCTTTACTCTGAGTGTGTTAGGCTGAATATGAATGAGCAGTAGTACCAAAAATGCAATTTGTTGGGAAAAAACACTAAAAATAGTTTGGTAATTGTAGGAAATCACTGTGGTGCAATATGATTAAGTTTATTCTTAAAAATAATGTACTAATATAACAAATATAATTACACGAGTGATGATTTATAAGTATATGTCCGTCCATCCATCCTTTATCTCTACCCCTCTCCGGTAAGCATTGCAGGGTGACAGTGCAAACCATCGGCTTGTCGTCTAAAATGTTATGTGTTACCTTGAATAGCTTTATCATTTTTATCTTGCTTTAAAGGGTCTGCATTTTTTTCTCTTTAATGTATTCACATGTCATAATGATAGATGGACGACGTGCCATTAAATCTATATATTTTGCTGTTAAGTAGATCTGAGTGCAGTTTCAGCTGCAGACATGAACGAACTGTAAATGAGACCTATTTTCTTAGACATCACGTTTCTAGGTCACCAGTCAAGCAGCTTGGACTCTATTATTTCTGTGTCCTAGCACATCCCCCTTTCAGTAAGCCTTTCTCCATACAGACAAGGAAAATGGCTTTGTGTTCCATGATTGGAGCAACTTACATGGTTCATTTTATGTAATGCTTTTAATGATGTGCTAATTGGTTAAACTGACACTAAATTTCCCTTCTCCAGGCTTTTTAGCTTGCGGCTGTCTCACACTACAAGTGCTGATGATGTGCTTGAACTTAGTGAGATGCTTTGGATGAACACGTCTCATTCAAACGTGACAAAAATAACAACGTGTAAATTAGCAATCTAAAGGACTCGAATAAACTGATAAAAATCATCAAATTTTAGTTTTCTTTTTTTTTTATACTCCAAGAGAAGTGTTTGCACACTGGTGTGAGGCAATTCCGACTCGGAAAGTGATAAATTTACCACCACTGAGATTTCGAATCTTCATGCAAGCGCAATGACGTCCACTGCTTTATCCTGATCAGTGTTGCAATGAGTCTGAAGTTGGGAATAGAACTTTTCTTTTACTTAAATACAATCCAGAATATATTTTTTAAATAAATGTCATATTATTAAAAAATAATAATAATAAAAAAAATAATTAAGGCAGTGGTGGCTTGGTGGTAAGGTGCTGGATTACCAATCCCAAGGTTAGGGGTTCAAGCCCCACTCTCACTACTCAAAAGAACCATTGCTGACTTTCATCAAGAGTAGGCTGAATAGCTGTCAGTGTGTTTCTGCCCTGAAATGGCCTGGTCAGATGTCCAGGGTGTACTCTACTCTTGCCCAGAGATAGCAGTGATGGGCGCCAGGCTCCCTGCGACCATAATTAGGATTAGGCGGTTCAGAAAATGGATGGATGCTTTAATGCATGTAAGTACTGAAACAGTGTACACTTTCCAGCATAACCCTAACCCATTTCAGTTACCGGATTATAGCCTCATGCATCACTTGACCACCAGCACAGATCTCAGTACTCAGACCTGATTGCACTCACAGTAGATAAGGGCTGCTTGCACATGCAATACTTTGAATGTGCAAAGTATTATTCTATTTTTCTGTTTCTGTCATTCATTATCAAGGTGCTCTTTGTTGTATTTGATCTCCAGTGTATGAGCTGTTTGGTATTCTCATTTATGATTACTTACTTTGCCTCTGAAAGTTCTGCTATGTGTATGACCAATGCCTGCCTTACCTATGGTGCTTTTGGATTGTCTTTGCTGAATTGTTCGTCTGATCATCTGACTACTGCTTGCTTAAAGTAGTTGAGTTTGTGCTCTTTTCAGTTCACCTGCTTCTCACCTGTCCGTTGCGGGGCTAACATTGACACAAATAACCATGCACACTCATGGGTAATTTAAAGTACCTTGTTGACTTAATGTGCATGCCTTTGGACTGTACTGGGAAACCAGAGTGCTCAGAAGAAACCCACCCAATCACAGAGAGAACAAACAAACAAACAAACTGCATCCATAAAGCTTTGGTTAAAATTTGAATATTGATCCTTTTCTTGGTAAAGGGTGAGTGCTAAATTTATTTAATTGATTAATGCATTTATGTATTTATTTGTTTTTTTACCAAAAACAAATAAATAACTAAATACATAAATAAATTAATTAATTAATTAATTAAATTAAAAATTATTAAATAATGAATAAATAAATTCCAAATTAAAAGCTGCATCTAACATTATAAAATCTCCACAGTCTTATTTTGTCGTGTCTATATTATTTTCTCTTAAATTAAATCAACAAAACAGTGCAACAACTTTCATGTTCCCTATATCATAAAATTGTTATTAAATTCCCCCAGTGCAGCTAACTGGGTTATCAAATACAGCGTGTTTCTGCCCTGTGATGGCCTGGCGAGCTGTCTAGGGTATACTCTGCCCTCGCCCGGAGTCGGCTGGGATGGGTGCCAGCCTCCCCGCGACCCTAATTAGATATAAGTGGTTTGGAAAATGAATGAATGAATGTTATTAAATTGCAGCTTTTCCACCAACTACCGTATTTTCCGAACTATAAGTCACACTTTTTTCATAGTTTGGACAGGGGGGCAAGTTATACTCCAGCGCGACATATATGTGAAATTTTTATCACATTATTATATAAAAAAAATTATTAAAAAAAAAAAAACTGGCAACCACATTTCACATGTTGATTATTTTCACCCTGAGGGCGCTCTTGGGTTGTGAATTCAGTCTAATTTTGCTGAGATGCTTTGTCAAAAGAGACCTTTATTGTGAAAAGTCTTATCAGGAAGCATTTAGTGCTTGTTGAGATGGCTGACCCAGATTTCTAATAATTTATTATACGCATTTATTGTGAACGTTTTAAAGAGGAGTATTAAACACAGAGTATTAAAACATTAACAGTATTAAAAACAGAGAATGGCAGTGACTGAAAAGCGCTGTGAGAGGACATCACAGTGACTGTTGCTCTCCATTCGCATCTGAGACGGGTAAATAACCGAGGCTGCGGGTCAAAGCTACGCAAGATATAGTATATAATAATATACCGTAGATTGAAATGAAGGGTGTGTTTTAACATGTTTAAGCCAACAGTCTGATGTTTCAGTGGAACTATATGTTCCTGTGTGTAAAGGTGAGACTGCACGTTTAGTTTGCCTCCCCGCTCGACGTTACGCGCAGAGTAGGCAGAGATGGTATACACACTGTGAGCGTCTCACACACCAACATTTTCGTTACGCCTCGTGTCGTCACGTCATGTTTTAGTCGCCAAAGATTAATTTTTAGTGTGTCATCGTCACGTTGTCGTCATACAAAAAAGGTGCATTAACAAAATCATTTAAACAACACTGCCCCCAAAGTGCAACATATACTCCAGTCGACTTGTATATATTTTTTTCTTTATTATGCATTTTTTGGCTGGTTCGACTTGTACTCCGAAGTGACGTATAATCCGGAAAATACGGTAGGTGGAAGTGTGGATCATGATTGGTTAGAATAAAAACCTCCACCCAGGTTTCATGCTTTCATGTTTCGTTTTCACCAGTAAACTTCCATGCAGTATGTATTAATTGCCAGTTGTTTACAGCAGGAGTGCTGTTGGCTGGACGTTTTGATTCAGTAGTAGACTTAATAACTTAGTGTTGATTTCATAAATAGAATTAAAAAAGTAAATAGAAAAAACCTCATTACAGAGCTTTATCTGTAAAAACTCATTTGATTCAACTTTTTAATGTAGAATTAGATTTTTATTTTGATTACAGTTGGCTATGCTGTGAACACCTGGCATAAAAAAGAGTTGTCCTATTTTTAAAGAAGTGTATTGTGGATAAATATGAGGGTGGACTTATCCAGGGTCCGATTGCACAAATCTTTGGATTTCTCTTCCCAAAGTCAACATAGTGACTACAATTTTTCAACATAGGCAAGGAGTCAACACTTTCCCGCTCACTTTGATCCGGGCTCTCTGAAAATAAGAAACTAATAGTGAGTAGAAGTGAGGACTCTTCATCAATGTGGCTAGTATTTACGTATATTTATACCTACATCTAAATCTTCCAGAAATTATGGTGGCTCTTCGCCTTTGATATGTAACTGAATATATTATTATTATATAGAGATTTAGGTACTGCAAAAGAGCAGAACTCCAATATGATCTCTATTACTTGACAAGTTTTTGGCAGGAACTTTCAAACCCCATCTAAGTATCCTATGTATGTCAAGATTAATTAAATCCAATAACTTGTTTATTGAAGAAAACAAAAATGAGGGACCAAACACAGAATCTTATTCTCGACATACAAATTCCACCATTTAGAAACCGTAGGTTTCGAGAACATTTCAATAACAAAAGAAAATCATTAGTTCTTTATTTGCAAATTGTTTTCTTTAAAAAATTGAGGATTTGCTGGAAAGAATCAAGGACAATTATCTTCAAAATATCTGAACACTGTACATACAACCCCAGGCACAAATGAGCAGACAGCATAATCACATACAGAGCACGTTTTTTTCACAGCTTTTTTTTTCTGCTGCAGTGAGACTCTCAGCCAAACATCGTGCAATATAATTTAAAAATGTTATTGTTGTTGTGTCTAGTATTTTATTATTTTATTAAGTGTATTATTATTATTATTATTATTATATTGTTTACTGGGCCTCTGTAAGGTTCTTTTTTAAATATAGGATTTTATGCATTTATTTTATAGTAGTATGTGTTTTTATAGATTTGTGCCTTCTTGTTTTTATAATTTGACCCTTTAAATGACTGCACAAGAATTCCTATGTATGTATGCACAAATGGCAAAATAAACCTTGAATCAAGATTCAAGATTCAAAAATTTTATTGTCACTAGCAAGAAATTACATGAAGCAATTACTGGCAGTGAAATGCTTTAGTCTCTAGTTCCCAAACAGTGCAAAGAAACACACATTTGTAATCAAAGAGTAGAAAAGAATACAGATAATTAACTAATAGAAATGGAAACTAAAAATAAAAATACGAATGTAATAAAAATACGAATGTAATATCTTAAAGAATCTTAAATATCTAAGAAATTATGTATCCTAGTAATAGTGCGAGTGAGGATGAAAGGATCCATAGGATGCAAAACCTCAATACGAGCCCTACTATCACAACAGGGTAAAGAGACGACATTCTGCTCACAAGATTCAATTCCATAAGCACGTTACACGTGCCAGAAACCTCATGTGATTCCTCAATGTGATTGGGTTAAAAGCCTTTCTATGCAAATATGTATTGTACTGTGTTGCAGTAATAGTTTGTTTTACCAGCTAAACAAATTAAGATACCTACTGCATATGGTGCATAGAATCCTGTTTATTCTGTTTTATTGCTTGACAAAAGGAACAGTTTGGAGGGAAAGAAGAGTAGGAAATTACCATCACTTATACATTAATTTCCATTACTGCGGTTATATACCAGCATGAGAAAGATTATCAATGGTTTCCCATGTGTACACATATGCTAGAGCAGCGCGTCTCAAATAGTGTGAACCTGGAGAACATGCTTTTTTTTTGCCATACTGTATTAGAATTAAGTGTAATTGCACCTTCACTACACTAGTTGGCAGTGGCGCTCTCACTGTCGCGCTATGGTGTCGGGAATTTCAGCAGAGAGCAAGCGATATGAACAGGAATGAAGAGAAAGGCAGAGAGAGGATTTTTATTTTTCACTATCAAATGGCGTAATAAGTTGTGAAAAATTATTCACAGTTTAAATGAGGAGGTATTTGGTGTACGTTAAATATTTTCTGTTACAGATTAAAAAATAAAATTAATAAAGTGTTCTTTGTACTATATTTCTTTTTTATTTTAATGTTAATAAGGATACATTGTTTATATATATATATATATATATATATTTTTTTTTTTTATTGACAAATAATACTATTTATAGTCACGCGTGGGGGGATTTTTTTCTTCTTCCTGGGGGCGTCACAGAAAATAATTGAGAAGCACTGTGCTAGAGGGACAGATGGATATATGGACCCTCCTTGACATGTCAAAAAAGATGCTTTTGCCTTATCACTAGGGCTCCTCTATTAAAAAGAAATGTTGTTTTGTGCTGCTTTTCTTGGCTCAAAGCTCCTGGAGTATTTTTGGTATGAAGTAAATTTGGTGCCAAGTTCATTTTATGCACTGGCTTTCTGTCTCACTTTAACTCTGGCTTAATGTCACATCACTGACAACATCTATCACCATTGAGACTTTGGAGTCAAGTGAAGACCTACAGGGCACATGACACATGGCTGATTTTAGCAGATTTAATGGTTCATATTTTTGCCTGCAATATCTGCACTACTGCTTAAGCGTACCTGCTCACAATCACAAACATTCCTTAAATAACCTGCACTCCAAACAGTGGAGATCGTGCCTGTTGACAGTGGTGATGTTAAGCTCTGTTTGTAATGGAGTTCCTAAGCAGAGTACCATAGGCATACAACATTATTTGAATGGTTGTCCCGTATCTGCACTTGCCCATCATGGGAAATGTGGAAAGGTGGTTTATCCCACCTGCTCCCAGATCTGGCTGAGATAGGCTCCATCTTCCCCACCGTAGGATGAAGGGGTTCAGCAAATGAGTGAATATTCAGATTCACAATCTATACCAGGGGTCACCAACCTTTTTGAAACTGAAAGCTACTTCTTGGGTACTGATTAATGCGAATGGCTACCAGTTTGATACACACTTCTGAAATAGAAAATTTGCTCGATTTACCTTTAATTATATGTTATTATTAATCTATGTGAAGACTCTGATCCTGTTAATGATTTCTCACAATAATTAT
>JAQNCB010000015.1:8400390-8413339 GCA_030068295.1 Euristhmus nudiceps
GACAACTGTTGACAGTGGAGCTTGAACCCCCAACCCTGGGATCAGCAATCCAGCACCTTACCACCAGGCCACCACTGTCCCTGTGTCTGTCTCATGTGATGTCAAATTAAGTGGCTGGTGTTGGTCATGTGTGGGTACAATTCATTCCCTGAACCCCTTAATCTGACTAGGGTCATGGAGAGGCTGGAGCCTCTCTCAGCCAACTCTGGACAAAGACAGACTGTACCCCTAAAAGTTCAACAAATCACCACCGTCCAACACACACAGACACACAGACAACCACCCACACTTTGGCGCAAGCTGAAACAGACATTTCACCTAATGTGCATGTATTTGGGCTATGGAAGAAAACCAGAGTACCCAGAGGAAACCCATGCAAGTACAAGGAGAACATGCAAATTCCAGAAATGCCCTCACTATCCCTGGAACTTGAACTCAGGTCCTTCATGCTATGAGGGAGATATGCTGACCACATCACCACCGTACCATGTGGTTAATTCAGTCGTTTCCTACAAGCCTAGAAGAAAAGTAACTGCTTCTCAGTTGACCTGGCAAATGGAAGGTAATCTATAAGAGATGAGATGTAGTTACAACATTACTAAACTTCACATGATCATCAGTGAGGACTAATCGCTGTAATCTACTCCAGAGTACTTCATGTATATGAAGTGCACTTCCAATCAGAAGTGAGCGTGTTATTATAATAAGGTTTCCATTAATGTAATAATTCCTCCCACTCCTTGTCCCTCTGGCTCATTGTGATTAATTACTGAACAACATGATATGACAAGCTCTCTACAAACAGGGATTCTGTATCTCTGCTCGATTTATAATAGCCTCTCTGTAATTTTGTGTTTTGCTGCATGGTGTCATTGAAGAGAGTTAGAAGAGTGTTAATGGAGCGGGGGGTTTTTTTTCCATCTGCTTTCCTGCATGTCTGAAATACCCAGTGTTCTTGGCAAAGCTTGATAATGTAATAGAAGAATTTAAAAAAAAAAGTTTCTGTACACAGTAAAACTTAAATCTTTCTGAGAACAGGGATAATTGTTTGCTTTTTAAAACAAAAGTCCAGACAAATTCTTACAAAATTGCACAGGAGGTCTTTTTTTTTTTTTTTTTTTTTTAACATTTTGCCAACAATAACCTTAAGACACAATTGACTTTGTGGTTTCATAATATTCAGAGGGGTAACCAGCTAGAGTGTGTTTCATCACTAACACTACACTATGACTGAAATGGTGAACAAAGAAAGAAAGGTTTGTAAACAGAACCACGCAGAACAGGAGGAGATACATCATCATCATTCAGTCATTTCTGTATCTAGTGTCTCTAACACCTACACGCTGAAGATCCTCTTGTGCTTCATTCTCATTCGTTTTGCTCACATGTAGGCCTGATTTTCATCTCCGTGAATTTAAGCGAGTACTGCAAACCAGTCCAGGAGTACCACTCGATGCCATCGGCATAAGATGAGTGCTGGCCACGCAGGTACTGCCCATTAAGGTTGGACATGTGGCAGTTCCGGTACCACCAGGCTCCATGGTAGAAGGAGGCACAGTTGTTCTCCGAATGATCGTTGTCCTTGTCCTTTGTTGTGAACTTCATTCCGTTGTGTTTGAGCAATGAGTCACCTAAAGCAAGAGAGACAGGCAGGGTTACTTTCTGAAACGGAGTCAGTTTCTGAATTATTGGCACCTTTCAAGCAAATTCATTCGTACTTCCCTGTATTGTGGACAGTTGTAGTGTGTATTAATTTGTCACAGTCAACACAGCCATGTGTTGTGTACAGAGTGTGGCGAGGCAGTGAGATAATACTGTTTCAATGGTAATAAATCTGAACTGAATTGAATAGTAGTAAAAGACCACCACAACAACAGCTTCCTTTGTAAGACCTTGTCTAATCAAACCCTTCCCAACACCCAACCTAACACCACTATCACTTCTCGTCAGCACCAAATGAGACTTTTTACACTGTTTCTACACAACTACTAGATAGCCTCCAGTAGGTTTTTAAATTGCCACCAATTTTGGACAGTTCCCAGTTTTTGGAGAGTTAAACACTCTGAAAACGAGACGGGGCCGCATGGTGATGGAGTGGTTAGCACCTTCGGCCCACAGCAAGAAGGCTTGGGTTTGATTCCCAGGCTCAGGCGTTTCTGTGGAGTTTTCATAGTCTCCCCCCTCGTTTGCATGGGTTTCCTCCATGTACTCTGGTTTTCTCCCACAGTCCAAAAACATGCACAGTAAGCTAACTAACAGTTCCAAATTGTCCCTAAGTGTGAGTGTGAATGGTTGTGTATGTGTGTTGGCCCTATGCTGTCCAGGGTGTACCATGCCCTTGCCCATTAATATTATTATGTATTTTTCATCCTCAATCAAGCACCCCATATTTTGATTACTTCTGGTGTAGAGCTCCAGTTCTGCTGGCCTGTCTAGATCGCATGTAATGTCCTGTATATTTACTGCCTTGAGTATCTATTTACTCTGCCAAGAAGGTTAGGTTTTCGGTGCAGATTGTTTGTCTCTCTATAAGCAAGACTATATAAAAGCTAGCAATCCCAGTTCCGTGAAAATTGGTGGAAAGGTGTAGCATGGGTTTCGGAAAAACCCATTACACTCTGAGCACATCTGAGTCCTAGGGATATCCACAAATTTAGTTTTACTTTCACTAACATTGTGAGATACAGTAGGAGGATTACTTGTACCCATGACGGCTGAAACAACTCAACAAGCAAGAATTGCTTCAAAGTAAATTCTGATAGGGAGTACAATGAGGTATTTATATTTAATAATCCTTAAAGAGTTTTAAAGCCTTTTTTCAGGCTCTGGTGCTTGAGCAATATGACAAAATGGAGAAAGCCTGGATCTAAATACATGGCTATCAAATTTCCTTCAAGGATGTCACCAAAAACTAAAATGAACAGTTAAGAAAATGTAGCCACTGCTTAGCTTTGATAATGTCAGTGCTTATGATTTCAGAAGCAGAAAGAGGTTGGGCAAAAATAGAATCCATGGAAGAGTTTCATGCATCCAATTCATTATTTATACTGTTTACTTATCAGGGCATGGGGAACCTGGATACAATCATAGCTGACTTTGAGCAAGACGTGGTCCACACTGGGCAGGAAGCTAATTTACTGCAGGTTGAGCATAAAGATAAACAACCTGCCACACCTGTTGAGGAAGGCCAACCAGGTACAAGGAGAACATAAATACCCTACACATAAACTCCCCTATTGGCCACAGGGTTAAAATCTAGAACGTTCTTGCTTTGAGCAGTGCTAACCTTGATACACCATCATGACACCCCATGGAAGACTTTACTCTCACTCACTGACTCATTCACTCATTTGCTAAACCACAATCCTACTAGGGTCACAGGATCTCGGCTGACATTGGGCAAAGATAGGGTACACTTGCCAGAGCATCACAGGCCAATGCATAAAAAATTATTCACTTTCTCATCCACCAATTAGTCAAACGTGCATGTTAGTCATTTGTACTCTGGGACAAAAACCGGAGTACCTGGAGGAAACCCACAGAAGCACGGGGAAAACATGAAATCGTCACACATAAACACTCTAATCCAACCCAACTGTGAGGCAGACATGCTCCCATGAAAGAGTTACTAAGCAAAACACAATGCTAGAAGAAACACAAAGGCTCCTCTCTCAAAACATGACTTGTACATAAATGATTCTGCAATCTACCAAAGAATTCAGATGGAGAATATTTAGGTAGCAGTCCATCTGAAGCTTAACTGCATTTAGGTATGTAGCAATGCCATAATTTGAAGCACAAGAGCTCTAACTCCAACTCTGAGTAGTTCAAAGGAAACAAAATTAGAGTTTTGGCACAACTTGAATTGCAGAAATGCCCTGGCAGGATCTTAAATAGACAATTCAAGTACTAATATAGCTCAATGAAAATTATTCAAAGAAAGTGACAGAACTCCTCCACATGATATGAATGACGACGCTCTAGTCATCAAAATGCTGCAGTTCATGCTGCTAACGCTGAAAAAACTAGTTACAACTAGTCACTAGTGGCATTTAGATATTTAGAGAATAATTATCAGTGTTGTATTTTCTTAACTGCATTATACTTTATTGGGTCACAGAGAAGCTGCAGCCAATTACAGCTAACGTAAGGCAAAAAGGCAGCGTACCGCCAAAAAGTTCATCAGTCCATCCAATACACCCAACTATTCGCCCTCACATTCACAACTCCTGGAAATTTGGAATACAGAGTTAGCCTAATGTGTAATGTCTTTGGACTGTCACAGGAAACCATAGTACTTTGAGGAAACCCACACTAGCACAAGGAGAACATGAATCCTTCACACAAAAACCACACCTTCACAGGGCATGGAGCTCGAACCAAAAACCTTCTTGCTGTGAGGCAGACGTGCTAACCACTACATCCTTGTCGCACTAATTTTTGGTGTTGCATAACCTTTTTACTTCAATCAGCTAAATGATCATTAAAAATGGTGTTTTGTGTTTTCTGTTTTCCTTCCCTTACATTACATCAGTTGTGGGCTCTTAGGGTCACAGCAAAGCCTTCTCTGCTGGCCTAAACACTATCGGAAGCACTGACCTACATATACAACTTAAATTCTAGTATGTGTTCCATGAAATTGCATTAATTTATTCCAAACAGTCTATTCTCTTCATTTCATGTCGTGTCTCTTTGCTGCACTGCTTTCAGTACGTGTATGTGGATGTTGAACTTTTTTTTTTCCAATCAGATTTCAGCGTCTATTTCCCGCCATGGCAATCCTATCTGCCCTGGGCCTTCAGAATTAGCAGTGCTGGCCAATGTCACTTAAACTATATTAGCAATGGGGCTGTTTCTTTAACCAATCAGATTTCAGATTCACCTCACAGCACCAGCTAGTGGGCTTAAAATAACATCAGCATTTTTCCATCCTCTGATTGGTTGTTCAGTGCAAAACTGGTTAAATAGTCTGTAGCGATTTGTACGAAATACATTTAAGGTAGAATTTTTTTACGTACACCATGGCTGACGAAGGAGGAGAAATTAACTTGGTGTTGGACAATCTTAAAAATCCATTTTTAAGGTGAACTTTTCCAGAAAAGCTAGACATCGTAAGGAGAGGTCGAGGAAGTGGAGGTAAGGTTTACCCTTTTTTACTTTTGGCTGAAGGCCAATTTACTGGCAGCTTCCACTGGTAAATGCCAGTGAAAGTTATGTAATGCTCAGAGTTTCCAGCAGAAATGTGTGAAATGCCTCTCACTGTGCAATGCCACGCCTTTTTATACTGTGTTTTTGTATATTATTGATGGTTTATATAATTGCAACTTGATAGTGGTGTTATGAAGAGGTGGATTAGGTCCGTTAAGTCCCACTGAAGGCCCAGGTACCAAATGCACGGGCCACCACTGTATTACATAGATGGCCTTATAGGCAGAAAGGAAACCAATGTTTTAAATGTGTACTATTGTTGTCGGCCATGAAACATTACCACAATAATAAGTTGCAAGCTTTTTCTCCAAGATCAAGGGTACCACTTATTCTGGACTTGACTCTGGTTAACCTGGGGGGAAGGGGTGGTGCAAGGTAGACATGATTTGAGAAGTATAGAAAAATTACAGAATGGCTATGTCTCATTACTTCCCATCATGCATTTCAATTACTTTGAATAACTGAGACTGATTAAACAGTAAAAACTATATTTAGTGCAATTTATCATGGCAGACACCTTATTCTCACAGGGTTGTATATTTTTGTTGTACATAACTTGCTAAAATATTATTAATTACCTTATAAGTTTAATAAATGCAGTTATAAATGAATCTAAGTCAGAAGTTATGGCTGTAGGCTACGTTAATTCCTACCTAAGAACCTGTTACGATAGAGTAGAACAAAAGTTCAAATGATGAATCAACAGCAAAGGGGGGAAAAGATCAACGAAGCGAGCAGCTCGCTTAATGTGCCCTTTTTAAGCAGTGTGATGGACTGCAAGTCTCAAGAATGTAATGTGGCTTTGAGTGTTCGGCCTCATCTATTCTAAACTAATCGCAGCTCTCAGACTGTGCTGATAAAATCAGACTTTACTGCAGCACCGTGGCTCATGCTGGCTCTTTTACTGCGGCAAAGAAGATCGTAGCAATGTAGTTATGTCATATCATAAAGAAGAGTTACATGCCGTAAATCCGTCTCATGTGCCTCGAGAACTCATCAGTGTGTTTAGTGAGGTGATGAATGACCAGAATGATGGCAGCAGTTAATGAAAAACAAGTGAATGTTAGAGTGTGAAGGATTTCCATTATCATCTGAGGTCTATTCAATGGAAAATGTCCTATTTTCTCTCACATTCACAGAAATAATGCTTATTTTCAGGTCCAATTCCTCAAAAGATTAAAGATCATAGCAATTGCAATCCTGACATTAATTAGTACTTAACCTTAAACCCTTGTCAGATGGGATTAGATTAGCATAGGGAGGTGGAGTAACATAATTAGTACAAGAGTAATTTTGAGATATTGTCACTGAGCTATTTTTACAGGCTACCCATATGTTCAAAAATGACCAATAGAAATAGCCCAAGGCATAATACATCCCATTTGAACTGTAAACAATTTATTATATTCTGCAGGGAAAATAATCTTTGCACAAACCCCATCACGACAGAGACCTTACAGAAAGTCTACTATTCCACAGTCCTTATCTAATAAACCATGTTTTAAACAAAGAACATTACATTATAGATTATGTTTACACTGCAAAAACTGACATCTCACCAAGTGAAATCACAGGGTATTGAATACAGCCAAATTTATCTAGTCTTGTACAACAAAACATATATAAGATTATTGAACCTATTATGTGACATTTTCTTATTCATTTTAGGTTTTCCATCTATCATTTATCTACTGCTTACACTGGTATACCAATTTTTAGAAGCTGTCTACTTCAAAAATAAACTGCAATGTATTATGGATTTTTTTTGTGCTGAATTCAAATATCACAATAAAAACAGCTACTGTTCTAAGATATCCAAGGGTTTTTTTTTAATTTGATTGTACTCTACCAGTGTTTTATATGATAAATCATGAACAGTTTTTTTTCCTAATTTCTAATTAATATAGAAGTAATCATAGTTTCTATTATTATGTATATTGTATAATAATATTTCACTTGTTCTCTTTTTTAACACTTTAAAAACAAGCAGACGGGTCATATGTTAAATTAATTTGGAACAAAAGTGCCCTGCTATGGCCTGGCTAGCTGTCCAGGGTGTACTTTTCTCATGTCCAAAGCTGAGATGGGCGCCAGGCTCCCCTCAACCCTAATTAGGACGAAGTAAAATGAACTAGAAGTGTAAACTGGAGATAATCCCAGCTGACTTGGAAATCTAACACATAGACAAACTACTATTCACACTCACATTCACCTTTGGGCAATATTGAGTAGCCAGTGGACTTAATCTGAATGCTTTTGGACTGTGGTAGAAAACCCATTAAAAGCCATGAAAGCCATGCTGTGAGGCAGCAGTGTTAAACACTGCTCCACCTTGCCACATTAGGATGTTTGCTATTTTCCTATTCTACTGCCTCCTCATTTACTTTCTTTCTTTTAATAAATGCTTAAAATAAGCAGCACTCTCTGCCAATAGAACAGGACTACTTCAAGCTAGAAATAGAAATAGTTTTGAGATTTTTTTTTTCTGTGGCTTAGAATGAATCTTCAAAGCAGAGCACCATGGGCATGAAGCATGATTTGGATTGCTGTCTATTGTCCATGCCTGCCCACCAAAGGAAACCCAATAAGGCTGCCACATTGCTTACTTAATGCTGACTTGCTGTTATCTATCACTGACTTGCATGAGAATGGACAATAATTAATAAGTAAAATTTATAATAATTATTATTTATTAATAATCAAACTCAAACCTAAACGCCTAAGTGCCTCATGCACCACCGCATAGACTCACACAGAATAAAAAACACAAACTCTAGCTCAGGTAAACAGATGACTTTCACTAAGCAAAACAACACAAAACATGAACGGGAGCACGGAACATGAACTCATTGAACGGATAATTAAACTAATAAGATAGGTGAACCAGCTAGTGAAAGGCACTAAAAGGAAAACTCAAAATTAACCTTTTCTGCTTTCACTCCTGACTGTAATCATGAAATTCAGGGGAGATCTATTTATTTGTTTCCTACAGTGAGAAAGTTAATTCAGCCCTCAAAGGAGCCGCACTACTCTTATACTACTACACCAGCCGTAGAGCCCTATCAGTAGTGCCATTGATGGGGAGCTCTGGTTTTAGGTAGTGCCTAAATCTATATGCAAGCACTGATGTAATAGAAATATTAAATCTATTTTGCTTTCTTCGGCATATTTTCACATTGTCATTTCTTGCAGTCTACTTTAGAGAAGAAACACTTCTCTGTGCTTTAGATAAGAGTCCCTAGCACAGCAATAGTCCATGTACATTAGAGTTATACAGTGGTACCTTGAGATACGAAATTCATCCGTTCCGAAGTGGCTTTCATATCATGTTTTTTTCATACAATGAATAGCGTTTTACATGTAAATAGCCTAATTCGTTCCAAGGGCTACAAAAACACCCAATTAAATTTTATTATAAGAGTAAAACCAGAATGAAATATGAGCCAAATACATTTGAATCATTCAGTATGCCTAACCTAACCTGTGAATACCTGTAAATGAAGTAGATAATAGGACATAATGCAAAAAATAAATAAATAAATAAAAGATAGGAAAAGTGGAACTTTACCTTTCGAGTGAGGCGATGTCCGAAAGCAAAAGTGGCCAGGAGGAGCGCAAAGAAAATAATAAAAATGGCAGAAAATAAATGGCAGGAAACATTAAACTTATTTACACTAAAACATCGGATTATTCTTCTTCTTTATCTTTGGTGGTTCACAAACCGACTTAAGGTGTATTACCGCCACCACTTGGACTGTAGAGGAAGAGCAGGATCTGAATAGGAGAGCAGGATCATGGTACTGAGCATGATGGGAAATTGTGTTCCACTCCTTTCGTTTGATGAATAATTTTTCATAAAACGAAGCAGAAAACCCCTTTGCATATCATTTCATAAAAATGAATTTTTTGTGTACTGAAGATTTCGTATCTCGAGGTGCCACTGTATTATCTTCTAAACCTCAAGCATACCATGTATGGTCACAAGCTATACAGCAAACAGTTGTAATAAAGGACAATATATTTAGGTTGTATTTTAAAAAATGTGCATGTAGAACCTAAGGAACTTTTCATGAGATGAAAATGTGATACTATTTTGAAGATATTCCAGTCTCTGTGTTTTCTATCATGATTGCTCATTCTGTGTGAAACATAGTAATGAATGATGGTTACAAATATTGTGCTGCAGCATTAGTTTACAGGTATACTTTATATGCAGAAACCTTTTCCTGTCCAAACTGTATAAACTGAATGTTGAAAGTAAGCATTGGCTTGAACTAAAAGTAGGACTTACCCCAGCAGTTAGAATTTGGGTACAATTCTCCACAAAACGCTGTTATTAATATGGGTGGATACTCAGGCCTAAGGGAATTTCATATAATGACAAATCGTTCAATATACACTGTATGATATTCGAATATTCTACTCATGCACTCAACCAGGCTTTTTAACATGTTGGTTGTTAATGCACCATGTTACCTTAAAGGACTTTTAAAAAGGCGTTGATTCTTAAAACAGGCTTCAAAGCTGAAGCACCTGAATAGTAAAAATGGTAAAATTCAAATACCCATTATTCATGCACTTATTCATAAATAATATGATACATTAGATGAGGGTTGGGTATGCTTTTACTAAGGAAATATCAATATTGCTAACAAGAAAATCATGGTAGTCAGGCACAAAATGCTGAAATGTACCACAAACACCCTTGTGCATGTCAGTGGCCCCATGCTAACAGCACAAAATAACAAAAAGCCCTTTCAGTCCTGTGCTTTCACTGATTAGAGCCCATAACTGAGCTCTTTTGGAGTCTATTTGTTCACAAGTCTGAAGCTTGTGAATTCAAAGCACAAGGTTCACCTCAATAAAGGTGGCAGGAAATAAACATTGCTGCTATCACAAGGAAATGCATATATTTTACAGCCTGTTGATCCTATCTTCTTTTGGAATTACCTTTCCTACCAAACAAATTTTTCACATTCAATCTGGTACGAAGGTAAACATTGGTGCAGGGCTTTAAGAGGGCAATTCATATGGGAATTGGAATCTGCTGTTTTATTTATTTATTTTTTTTCGGTTTCCATGAAGTAAACATTTATTAAAATTGATCTGTGATGAAATTAAGGCTTATCTCCAGCATTTTCTCTGCAAAATCAGACTTTTTGTAGAACACTTGAATGAACAACCATGCTCCTTTGTTTACGCATATTAAAGCACCCGCTCAGATGGTTTGTTTTGAAGCAGTCACACTCATGAATGGCCAAGGCTATAAGTGGAACAAAACCCCCATGGCACATCGGTTTAGATTACCTGTGTACAGAAGGAAATGAGATGTACTGTATACAAAATGCACCGAATTATGAATGTTCAGATAGTAACACCGACACAGAGTACAGTTTGTTGCAAATGAAAAAAGCTTGACCGATTCAGAATTCTTTTGCTGCATATGCACTGAAAAGACAACGAGCAGCCCTGTAACAGGGGTAGGAGAGTTTGTGATGTGTCCTTTTAATTGTCTGAAAGGATGATTTCTGTTTAACAAAATGTCTCTTTAAAATAATCACATGATTTTGTCAAGTAAAGTACTCAAATATTTCTCTTTAAATGATATTCTATCCTTCTCTCCTGTTGTATGTGATATCAGTTCATATCTGATCCAACCAGATAATAACCTATGCACTAGTACATCTTTCTAAATAGTCAGCCAAGGAAATTATGGGAAACGAACTTCACTAAACATTAAGATGCCTGCTACTCGCCCCAAAACTTAATCCTCCTGTCCAAACTTCGCTTTCTCATTTTGGTGATGTCTGGACTCTGTGGAGCGAACTTCCATTTGTTGGACATGCTATTATTTAGGTTGTCGAGGATACAGAACTTTTTCACCCCAAATGTAACCTCAATCTGCCTTTCAGAAAAATTGCATTTCATGGGTTTCTGTTTTTTTTCCCCAAGCCTATGAACCTGTTTCACTCGTACAACGTAGTGGGTAATGGTGTAGACAGCCTCCAGACTTAAGGCCACTGCACACCAAAACAGATGCATTTCATTCATTTGAAAGGTGAAAGAAAAAAAACACGTACTATTTTATGCTCAACAGTTTTTTTGGAAAAAAAAAAAAGAATCACGTTTACTACAGAAATAGTAAAATAATTTGATTTCACGGATTTCTGAAGATGGCGTGCAGCAGTTGTTTGTAGTACTTTTAATCTCAGAATGTCAGAGAAAGAAAAAACATTGTAACTAGATTTGCGCAGTTTTGAACTGCTTAAAATATATACCTGATGCTATTAGCTTGTTTAAAAGCCAAAACTACACAATAAAAATAAATTAGCCTAAAAAATTTGGAATATTAAGCTGCCCATTTTCTGATCCAAATGCAATAATCCCATTAGCAGGCAATTTAACTAAGGCTGTGTGATTTGGGTTTTTTGTTTGTTTGTTTGCTTGCTTTCTAGGTGCATTTTTTTTTTTTGGAGAGGGTGGGGGGTTGATAAGCCTCGATTTCATGTACTTAACAAACCTCCGAAAGTTGTAAGTGCACAATCGCAGCAGAATGATAGTTTCAGACTGGGTGTACAAAGGACTGTTCCTGTAGAGTCACATATGTTTGTTGACAATTTTTGCATGAATATTTTGTCTGCCAGTTACAAATACTGTAAAATAAGATGTGATTGATCAGACCAGACCACCAGTTTTGATGCTTTGTAGGCACTCAATCAATCAATAAAGCAAATTTTATTCGTATGGTATTTTTCATATGATAAAATATATGGCATAAAGTGCATTTCATAGGTATTGTTCATTTGGCAGATGGAGTCAAGTATATGCACTCTGACTTGGCTACACAGCCTTATATGAAGCAATACACAAAGCATTGTGTGCCAACACCTTTCTGTAATAACTACCAGTAATGTTTAAGGCAATTTGGCTCTTCTGTAGGATCAAACCACACAGGCTAGCCTTCAGTCCCTATGTATGTCAGTGAGACCTAGGTTTCTGTGAGTCTTTAATTGGTTCACTGTTTTTCTTTCTTGTGCCATTTCCAGTTGATACTAACAACTGCATAAAGGGGGAACCCCATGAGACCTGTTGGTTTTGGAGATGCTTTGACCCAGTCATTCACCCATCATAAAATAGCTGTTCTCAAAGTCTCTCAGATCCTTACCCTTTTTCCAGTTTTCCTGCTTCCAAGACATCAGCTTTGAGAAGTTACTGCTCATTTTCTCCCTAATACAGCACACTCTTTGAGAGGTGCCAGCATAATGAGATAATCCTTATAGGAATGGGTTAAATTTGTTTTGAAATTATTCTTGTTTTACCAGTTAATACTGACTTGTTTCACTTGTTTGAGTTAAAAGGCGTTTCAAGAATGCTGATGTTTCCTTTTTCGCACTGGACCACTGCATGTTTTTTTTTTTTTTGTGAAAAAGAAAGAGGGATATTAATTTTACCAGAAGCATGAAACAAAAATGTACAAATTAATCAGATCTATCTCGCCGACATGTTCTAACTTGAGTCTAGAATACTTGGGAGGTACCTCTGGTAACGGAGAAAAATGAAACAAAATGTTTCCTCGTATTATGTGCAAACTGCTAATTCCTACCTATGGAAAGTGGGAGTCAAGCAGAGTACCCTGAGGAAATCCACACACATACAGGCAAACTCCACAAGAAATGCCTAACCCCAGGGCGTGGGACAGTTGTGCTGTCACAACGCCACCATGCAAAACTAATTTATTTAT
>JAQNCB010000015.1:8498777-8512512 GCA_030068295.1 Euristhmus nudiceps
GGAAATGCTATGTGACCCTCATTGTTAAATAAGCTCTGAAACTCCAACTGTCATCTCCATATCTGACAGTGCAGCAGGAGAGTATTGGGACAGCTCCGCAGAAGCCCGAACCTGACACAAACGCAGTGTGTCACTGTGAGAAAGAATTTCCTGAAGCTTGGATCATAACTGAAGTCAAAGTGAAAAACAAATTCTTTGTTACATGCCTCACATCCTATGCAAAGAGAAGTCATGAAAAAAAAAATGTAATGCTTTTGAACTTTTGCTCCAGAGCTGTGTGAAAGTTGACATCCCTTTGCTCTCGCTGCTCTCCAGCTTTAAAGAGCTGATCATTTTCCTCACAGCCTGCAGACACTGACGACAGTGACAGAGGTCTAAACTGAGTCTGGATTGGCACACTCTTTACCAAGCAGCATGATAAATGAGGGAAGGGTTTTGAGGAAGAAGCTCACACCATGTAGCTTTGCAGCTTCACATCAGCTACAGTTGAGTCCGAGAGCTATTTGGGCATTGAATGTGTGCTGACACACTGTGCATTATATTGTGTGTTATGTAGTGTTCAAGTAACTACCTCAAACTGTTTTTGTAATCATACAGGGAACCTGTCAAGATGACAAAATAGGAGGTGATTATTGATTTTTATGTTTAGGTTGCACAATATGTAGTCATGAAATCAGTGATGGTGGAACAACAGGTATGACTGGAAATCATTGTGATCTAGCCAGTTTAGCCTTTCTCTCTGATCAGGCGTATTGATGCTGAAGTGGAAAACTTGCAAACACTACACATCATACTATGCGGGTCGTTGAACACAACAATCTGCACAGTTAGTGCATGCTATCCCCAGAAAATACTTACTTCTTATTCAAATAGTCACACAGGAAGCACCAACTAGCCTTCAGCAAACCTCACACAGATTCAGTCATAATGGTGGTTCCAAACCAAGCTGAACCACCAAAACATGACGGCTGTAAGGCAAAACAATTAATTACAGCTAATAGAAACACCTTTAATAGTTTATTGACTACTTCAGCTCAAGTCAAACAGGTTTTTTTATCAAATGGTTATCAGTGAAAAAATTATAAATGAATAGAAATAAAGCATTATATGTAAGAACATGGAATAACAGTTAGCAATAATTTAAAAAACACCCATCCGTGACCGGGAGTCCATGGGAGCTAATTCGCCAAATTCTCACAGGAGGGAGGGACGGCATACGCTTACTTCCCTGTCACTCACAGCAATTGGCAGCCAATCATGGGCGTCTGTGAGTTCATTCGTACAAGGGGGCGGATATCGCTTTCACTCCGAGTGTGTTAGACCGTCCACAAATGCGCATGCGCCACAGTTCGAAAAGAGGCGGCTGGCAAGCATTGTATGTCATGGACGGTGCGTGTGCCAGTGGTGGCCATGTGATAGGCAGTACCTGATGGGTGGGAATTGGATATGCCTAAATTAGGGAGAAACAAGGGGGGGTCCCACTTCTGATTAAAGTGACAGTTGGCTGAACCAATAAGATGCCAGAATTAAAACTAAGCCTGGATGTTAGCCTGCCAGGACCAGACAAGCACAAAATAAATCTCTGTGGCAAGTTATGTCCTGCTGCTTTCACAAAACAGAATAAAGGCTAAATTCAGACAAGATAGCTAAAAATCCCAGCTTAGTCTGCTGCCTAACGTTTTTTGAAATATCCCTCTGGTTTCATAAGGCTCAGTCTGTGCACAGCTCACTTAGTGAATGGTTTTCTCCAACCTTTGCAAATAATATACAGTATAAATGTGATAAAAGCTAATGCAGCCTAAAGGGGGGCACAAGCCAGTGTCCTCCTTGTGCTGGTCCCAAGCCCGGATAAATGCAGAGGGTTGCGTCAGGAAGGGCATCTGGCGTAAAAACTGTGCCAAAATAAACATGCGAATGAACTGTATGACTTCCATACCGGATCAGTCGAGGCCGGATTAACAACGATCGACATCAGTGCCGATAACCTACTGGGTGGCTGTGGAAATTGGGCTACTGTGGGTCAAAAAAGGAGAGGAGGAAGACACGTGCTCAGGCAGAGATAGAAGAGAAAAGGCAAGAGTGTGAGACTTTGAATGTTGGGACGATGACAGGAAAAGCTAGAGAGTTGGTTGACATGATGCAGAGGATGAAGATGGACATACTGTGTGTTCAGGAGAGCAGGTGAAGAGGTAGCAAGGCTAGACGTCTAGGAGCAGGGTTCAAGCTGATTTATCATGGTGTAGACGAGAAAAGAAATTGAGTAGGAGTTATCTTGAAGGAGGACCTTGCTATAAATGTTCTGGAGTTGAAAAGAATGTCAGATAGACTGATGAGTATCAAGTTAGAAATTGAAGGCGTGATCTTCAATATGGTTCATGGTTATGCCCCACAGGTAGGATGTGACTAGAAGAGAAGGAGAAATTCTGCAGTGAGCTGGATGAAGTAATACAGAGCATCCCCAGAAGTGAGAGGTTGGTGATTGGTGCTGACTTCAATGGGCATGTTGGTGCAGGCAGCAGAGATGATGAAGAAGTGATGGGCAGATTTGGTAACCAGGATAGGAATGCAGAAGGACAGATGGTGGTCGACTTTGCAAAAAGAATGGAAATGGGTGTTGTGAATACTTTCTTCCAGAAGAGGCCGGAACATAGGTTGACTTAAAAAAGCAGAGGTCGGTGCACACAGGTGGACTACATCTTGTCTAGACCATATAATCTAAAGGAGATCAGTGATTGTAAAGTAGTAGTAGGTGAGAGTGTAGCCAGACAGCATAGAATGGTGATGTGCAGCATGGCTCTGGTGGTGAGGAAGATGAAGGGGACAAAGGCAGAACAGAGAACAAAGTGGTGAAACCTGAAAAAGGAAGTGTTGTGTGGTTTTCAGGGAGGAGTTGAGACAGGCCCTGAGTGGTCAGGAGGTGCTTCGAGATGACTGGACAACTACAGCTAATGTGATTAGGGAGACAGGTAGAAAAGTCCTACCTGGCCCTTGGTGTGTCTTCTGGAAGGAAAGAAGATAAGGAGACTTGGTGGTGGAATGAGGAAGTGCAGGACAAAGAATTTTGCAAAGAAGAAGTGGAACACTGACTGAAGAGAGTAAACAGGAGTACAGGGAAATACAGTGTAAGGTGAAAGTAGACGTGGAAAAAGCCAAACAAAGGGCAGATGATGACTTGTATGCTCGGTTGGACAGTAAGGAAGGAGAGAATGATTTATACAGACTGGTGAGACAGAGAGATAGAGATGGAAAGGATGTGCAGCAGGTTAGGGTGATCAAGGACAGATATGGAAATGTGTTGACAGATGCTGCAAGTGTGAAAGTAAGATGGAAAGAGTACTTTGAAGAGTTCATGAATGAGGAAAACGAGAGAGAGAGAGAGGGAGAGAGCGAAGAGTAGAGGAGGTGATCATTATAGACCAGGAGGTAGCAAAGATTAGTAAGGATGAAGTTAGGAGGGCACTGAAGAGGATGAAGAGTGGAAAAGCAGTTGGTCCTCATAATATACCTGTGGAGGTATGGAAGTGCCAAGGACAGGTGTCTATGGAGTTTTTAACCAGGTTGTTCAACAAGATCTTAGAGAGTGAGACGATGCCTGAGGAATGGAGAAGTGTGCTGGTACCGATCTTTAAGAACAAGGGAGATGTCCAGAGTTGTGGCTACTACAGAGGAATAAAGTTGATGAGCCATACAATGAAGTTATGGGAAAGAGTAGTGGAAGCTAGACTAAGGTCAGAAGTGAGCATTTGTGACCAGCGGTGTGGTTTCATGCCAAGAAACAGTACTACAGATACAGTATTTGCTTTGAGGTTGCTGTTTGAGTAATACAGAGAATGTCAGAGGGAACTGCATTGTGTCTTTGTTGGTCTGGAGAAAGCATATGACAGGGTGCCGAGAGAGGAACAGTGGCATTGTATGAGAAAGTTTGGAGTGGCTGAGAAATATGTTAGAGTTGTACAGGGCATGTATGGAAGCTGTAAGACAGTGGTGAGGTGTACTGTAGGCATGACAGGTGTTCAAGGTGGAGGTGGGACTGCACCAAGGATCGGCTCTGAGCCCTTTCTTGTTCGCTATGGTGATGGATAGGTTGACAGATGAGATTAGACAGGAATCGCCATAGACTATGATGTTTACAGATGATATTGTGATGTGTAGTGAGAGTAAGGAGCAGGTGGAAGGAAACCTAGAGAGACGGAGGTATGCCCTGGAAAGGAGAGCAATGAAGATTATCCTAACCAAGACAGAATATGTGTGTGTGAATCAGAGGGACCCAAAGGGAACAATGAGGTTACAGAGAGAAGCGATAGAGAAGGTCGAGGATTTTAAGTACTTAGGGTCAACAGTCCAGAGCCATGGAGAGTGCGGAAAAGAGTAAAATATTACTAAAAGTAAAACATGGGATGATGAAAGTAAACTGAAAAAAAAAGTGGACGGAGTCAGATTAGGTATGCAGTGATACATGATATTTGAGAGAGCTGTACAATACACACATAAATGTCATGTTAACATTCATTCATTCATTCATTCATTTTCTGAACCGCTTAATCCTAATTAGGGTCGCGGGGGATGATGGAGCCCGTCTCAACCGACTCTGGGTGAGGGCAGAGTACACCTGGACGGCTTTCCAGGCAATCGCAGGGGGTCATGTTAACAAACACCTGCCGTTTCCCATAATTTCTACTTGAAATGATTGCACTGATGCATTTCCTCTCTCTTTCCTTCTCTCTGCTCCCCATAACGCTCACCCTTATAAGCTGAGAGCTTCTCCAGCACATATGCCGATTAGAATTTCCCTGGAGCCAATCAGCACTCTGTATGCAAACACGAGCTTTAAAAGAATAAAAGCTTGAATATTCTTCTCTCCCAATGACAACAGGAGCGCTAGCCAAACATAGAAGAGCGGATTTATGGAGGTATTGCTGTCGTTCAAATCTACTATGTGGAATATTCTAGATTTAGTGTTCAATACAATGATGAAGGGAAACAAACAAAGTGTATCCTCTAAGCCTGGCTTTGACACTCTTGACTATTCAAGGGGAAACACTTCTTATGTATCTTGTTTACTGTATGTTGTACAAGTTCTTACTGCAGAGCAAACACAGTGCGCTTGAGGTTAGAACGTCCACCTCACAGCAAGAAGGTCCTGGGTTTGAGTCCCGCACTCGGTGAGGACGTCTCTGTGTAGAGTTTGCATGTGCTTCTTTGTGGTTGGGTGGGTTTCCTCTGGGTATTCTGGGTTTGCCAAGGTACCTCACTCAGTCCAAAAACACGCAGATTAGGCAAATTGGTTGTTCCAAATTTTTTTAGTTATTTTTTTATTAAACCTTTATTTAACCAGATAAAATAACCCATTGAGATCAAGACCTTTTTCACAAGGGTGACCTGGCCAAGAAAGGCAGCAGCACACATCAGGTTAAAAAAATAAAAAAAGACAACATAAAAACAAACAAACAAGTGCAGAAAATTTTTCACAATAACATTTTAAATACATGAGCACTGGGAATGAGTGTAAGTGAATTTGTGTGAGTTGGCTCTGTGATGGACTAATGAGTTGCTCAAGATGTACCTTGCCTATGCCCAGTGTCAGATGAGATAGGCTCCAGCATCCCCATGACTCTTACAGGATTAGACGATTCAGCAGATAAGTGAATGAGCTACTGCGCTCATCAGCTTTTTGAGGATGTAGTGGGACCGTGGCTGAGTGTGGTATAGTTTTAGAGGTGTCTAATACACTAATGAAGTGTCCATCCATCCATCCATCCATTTTCTGAACCACTTAATCCTAATTAGGGTTGCAGGGAGGATAATTAGGGTCACGGGGAGAATATCTTAGCCAATTATCAGCGAGGGCAGATTGCACCTTGGACAGCTCGCCAGGCCATCGCAGGGCAGAAACACGCTGAAGGCAACTCACCTAATCTTTAGAAATGACAGCAAGGGTTCTTTTACATCCCTCTCACCACAGTCAGTGAGAGACAAGGCTAGCCTTTGTTAACCCAGTTCGCTACACTTGGGGACAGCAGTGACAGCCTGGTGACAGTGGGCTTCAACCTCCGCCCTTGGGATCAATAATCCAGCACCCTAACCCCCGGGCCACCACTTCCCCTAATGAAGAGTCTATGGGTTTTATCTTCCACCATTACCGGTACTTAATTTTGGATGAATGCAAAGGGCTCTCGGTGAAATCATAACAGCTCACGGGGTTAGTATCTCTCATTCACCTGTTTTACATCTCGTTGTGTCTATTAACTACAACAATAAGAACATATGACTAGAGCAACCATCTTGCACATACTTGGCAACTTGGCAGTGTAACACCGATTCAGAAAAGTGCAAAAGTCTGAGATCAAGTGTCAAGTATAAGAAGAAGTAATTTCTAAAGAAGGAAAAAATAAGGCAATGGTTACTAATATCATCATGCCCAGTGCAGGGATGATTGGCACTTATGTACAGGAGTAAACAAATGGCTTCAGAAAGACAGTGTGACTGATTCGGTTTTACTTCCAAGAGATAACACTGTATTTCCTGTTTATTGAATAAACCTGGTGAGTGAATGGGCACCTTTAATTTCATTGAGTTACAAATACAACCAGTGAATTTTTCATTTTGGAAATAGTGAAAAATGGTTCACTTGTGTGATTCCTATCTGCAGTAAACAAGGCAGAATTGAATTTATTTAAATGAATAAATTCCTAAGGTTTTTTATTTAACCTTCATATGTGGCTGAATAAGAATTTCTCAAGCGTTTCCGACTTGATTATAAGCTTTCACTTTTCTAAAACTAATTTTTGTACTGAATTACATTATCTTAATGCTAAATGCTTTTCAAACAATGCTCTATTTTTCAATGTTCTTGATTGACTGCTTAATTGAAGAAATGTTCCTTTGCTTACCTTATTTTTAGTAGCTTAGTTCAGCTCTGAGAGGGAATGACATTTAGACTTCACAAATTAGTAGTGGCTGCAATGGCCTAGGGAGCTGTCCAGGGTGTACCCCAACCTTGCCCAGAGTTGGCTGAGATGGTCGCCAGCCTCCCCGCGACCCTAATTAGGATTAAGTGGTTCAGAAAATGAATGGATAGATGAATGAACGTCTCGAAAATGAGTGAATGAATGAATATTAGTAGTGGAAATGTTATTTGACTTCAGGAAATGTTTCAGGTCGCCTTCACATTAGATTTTTATTTGTAATTGTGGTATTAACAGACTTGCATTTAAAAAAATATCATTTACTGTAAAGTCAAAACAGCTCTCATCTCATGTGATCATGTCAAATTTTTTTAATTTGTTTAGTTTGTTTTTTCGAGCGGGGAGGTTGCTTCTTTTGGTTTCGCTTTATAGCTGTAATTATCTTGAAAAAGATTTTGTTTCAAATAATAAATTTGGCTTTATATTTTCTGCCCATCGCCTTTTTCAGTTGTGACATATTGAGAATGTGAACCTACATATACGTTGGCACAGGGTGCAAAGTTTTGTGGAATACGATCTGTACCAGCAATGAAATGTATTACCAGCGTCTGCAATGATAACCTGCTTACTCTTTCCTTTCTTTTTCATTTGATATTTTTTGACTAAAAACACTCGTTCCTTGATTCCTGGGCTCAGCAAATTTCTGTTTTGAGTTAGCATGCTTCTGTATGGAGTTGGCTTCTCGGCTGATTATTATGTTGAGTCATAAGCAATGGAACCAATCAGTCACATTATAATTAAAAAGACATAGGTGAGATATCATGAGTTTGAATGGTTTCATGTACTATTACATTCAGGTCATTTATTTTTAATGCAGGCAAAGCAAAAAAGATTCCATTGTCCAGTTTTTTCCCCTCAGCAAAAGCTCAAAGGTTTCCCGACTGGGGTATTATCGTGCTGCTCATCTGTGAGACTGTCCATCGTGGAGCCTCTAATAATTGCTCAATCGCCATAAAACTTATGTCTGGGATATTTTATGATCAGCCCCAGAAGACTATTGAAAATTAGCTTGATGTGTTAATTATTACTATAGAACTTGGTTAAATAATTAACTGATTGAGAAGTGCTTATAGTATGTGCATCGCTTGAGTCAAAACAGGAGCAACAGTGTCCTCTGTAGGGAGAATATCATAAAATTGCAATTTTATGCATGAAATCATGTAATTTTTGATTTGTTTTATCTATCAGTGCACCAGATCAGGGGCGTATCTTCGTTATTTATGCCTCCAAAAAGCCTAAGTACGCCAATATATTAATGAATATACGTACCGGTTACGCCACCAAAAACGGCGATATGCATGAACAACAAAAATTAAGCGTGCATATTCATTCATAATGAACAGACACGCTGAAACATGGGGGGTAACTGAATTGGCAAATCAGTGCAATGGGCAGCTACTCTTGCCATTGCTAGACCCATACAGCCACTGGCACGACTTAAAAAATTATGGCTGACAGCCAGAAAATTACATCTTTTTTCAGACCTCAAATTCCAGTTAGCGCAAGAAATATAGTTCTCCTGCTGGTTGATAGAATTATTGTCAATGTTATTGCTAAATGTGAAGACACAGTGACAATCTGAACAATAAGACATGCAGGAAATGTGACGGACGCAACACGAGCTCAGTGGATGAAGAGTTACCCATGGCTTGTGATTCATGAACAGAACAGTGGAGATTCATCACACCAAGATCCGTCAGCGGAGATTCGTGAACGGTCATTCAGCACTCAGAACAGGTTAATGTCCCGTCTAAGAGCCTCAATGAAGCAAGAAAGGTTGGACACATTAATGAAAATAACCATGGCTGGTCCTCTCCTGTAAGTACCCTAGTAGTTGATCTAGGATCATCAAAGTTTTAAGGGGTCCCACAATACTTTGCACGGTATTTTTAACAAGGTGCCAAAGCTCAATAAATAAATAAATATATCATTAATAATGACTTAAATGTGTCATGAAATTTAAAAAAAATAAATACATTAACTTTATGATTTGCATACTGCATTTTTAAATAAAATGAATTCATATTTTAAATAATTAATGACATTTGAATAATTGTTTAACTATGGATTTAATTAATTATTTACGGCTCTAATCTTGGGGCCCTGTGATGGCCTGGCAAGCTGTCCATGGTGTACCCTGCCCTCGCTCAGAGTCGGCTGAGATAGGCGCCAGCTTCCCCACGACCCTAAATAGGAATAAGCGGTTCAGAAAATGAACGAATGGATGAATGAATGTCCCTATTGTTTTTCCTAAGGAAGCAGGAATGTCCTGGGTTCAAGTCCTGGGCTCACTGAGGGCGTTTCTGTTTAGTGTTTGCACATTCTCCTTGTGCTCGCGAGGATTTCTACCAGGTACTCAGGCTTCCTCCCACATCCACATTAGGCTAGGTGACAGTTCAAAATTGCCCCATGATGTGAGTGTGAATGGCTGTCCTACAGTGATGTTTTTCAGAATTCTGACCAAAAAAACAAACAAAACACAGCCTGCAACTCAACAACAAGAAAGCACTGTGATCTTTTGAACATCTTTGGAACGTGCACATATCAGTGTAGACAATATTCCAAAATATGACCTTGACATTCTCAACAGAACGAAAAAGGTGAGTGTGCGTCTCACAAATATTATAAAGCTGGACTTTGGTCTTTTTTTTCTTCATGTCTCTGGAGTGCTTTTTCATTTGTCCAAGTTTTGTCGCCTGCAGTTTTTGGGAATGCACCTGAGTACATACTCGGGTAGAACAGGGACATTATTACAGACAAGCCTGACAGCCACAGCTGTTCCACAGATGTTTCTACATCTGATTTTGGCAGCAAAAATAGCTGCTCCAATTAACCACTGTTACATGAGTGTCCTGTTTTTTCATGAACTTTAGGTGATGTAAGTTCAGTCAAGCCATCTTCCTTTCCTCCTTGCTGCCGAACGAAACACCAAGAGAAGGTATTTAAAAAGAAAGACTGAAGGTCTTTCATTAGTATGTGTTTGTTAAACAGGACTGTGACCTGAAGGTGTGTATGCCAGAAAACTAGGAAGCTCAACTCCATCTTCCTGTACACCAACCTTTAATCTTCACCACCTACCTCCTTCCCTCATTTCCTTCTCTATCCTCATTCTTTCTTCTGTGGTCTGAAGTCAGTCTGCTCCTCTCTGGCTCACCCTCATCAGCAAAAAAACGGTGGAGGCCAGAGATGATGAATAGTGGCACTGCAACTATTAATTTCTCATAACAAATCCATTCTTCCTCTTCAGAATCCCACTGATGGTGATGTGCTTGGGAGGGAAAAATGTTCTCAGAACATAAGCGCATTTGACTAAAATGAGAGCTGCAGCTGCAGAAAAAGGGGGAATAAAGAAAATATGCAGTTCATGTGTATATATATATAGGTAGGTAAGGTCTGTGGGCTTTTCGCCTATTGGCTCATCATGGGCTTTTACACCCAAGCCCAGTGGCTCATCAGTGCCAGTGCTTATCCCCAGTTTCTGTAGCATGAAGCGACTTGGAGTTCAACTCCTCCTGGATGGGACGTGAGTCCATCACAGGTTACCTTCCCAGTATTTTTACTGGTACCCATTTACACTGCTGGGTGAACAGAGGCACACTAGCAGTTAAGACCTTGCCCAGGAGTCTTAGCACAGTGGGGGTCTCACCAAGATTCGAACCCATGACCTCCTGATCATGAGCCCAGCACTCTAACCACCATGCCACCGGCCCCACATTATAGATATATATTGATTTAGAATATCCTGTTGCATGATGTCATTGAACATTAGCTGATCACTTGAAGAAATTAAGCAAATTGAACACCTCACTTGCTCAATTATTTGCCAAAACACTTGTTATTATTATTATTATTATTATTATTATTATTATTATTATCCTTCTATTAGGGTCACAGGGAGGCTGAAGCCTATATCAGCCAAGTCTGGGCCAACCCTGAACAGATCGGCAGACCATTGCAAGGCAACACACATAGCCATTCACTCTCATACACACACTAAGAGGCAATTTACCTAATCCAGGGGCAATGGTGGTTCAGTGACCAAAAGTTGAGGGTTCAATCCCCAGTACCAGCATGCTGCCAGTTTTGACCCTTAACCCTCAATTGCTTTGTTGTATAAAAAGAAAAAATGTAAGTCCATTTGAAAAAGAGTGTCTGCCAAAGGCCATAAATGTAGGTAGGTATGGTCTGTGGGCTTTTACACCCAAGCTCAGTGGCTCATCAGAGCCGGTGCTTATCCCCGGTTTCAGTAGCATGAAGCAACTAGGAGTTCAACTCCTCCTGGATGGGAACAGAGGCACACTTGTGGCTAAGACCTTGCCCAGGGGTCTGAGCATGGTGGGGGTTTCACCAAGATTCAAACCCACCCCCTCATGATCATGAGCCCAGCACTCTAACCACAACGCCACCAGCCCCACAAATATGAATGTAAACCAACCAATTGTCGTAGCCTATTGTGCATGTATTTGGACTGTGAAAGGAAACCGGAGTCCCTGGAGGAAATTCTTGCAAGCACGGGGAGAACATACAAACTCCACACAGAAACAGCCAAGCTCGGGACTTAAAACCAGGACCTTTTTGCGGTGAGGTAAATATGATAACAGCTACGCCTCGGCAAATTAAACACCGCATTGCAAATAACACTATGTGACTTAAGTCTGTCACATGAATCAAAGGATAGCACAGAAGGAAATCTGGAAAGATGTGAATTTTTTTCACATGTAATGATAACAAGCAAAACAAAACAGACCGCATACTGTGTTGTGATACTATCAAGGAAAATAACAGCTTCTTCCTCAGATGAAAGGTGTTGAAACAAAATCTTTAATACTGAGGATGAAGCAGCCAAGCTGAGCAAGCACAGTGCTATCAGCAAGCGTGATTATTAAAAATGAAAGCAAGGTACCATGAATTGTTTACACAGAAAGGTTTTCACAAGTATGAAGTGGGGAAGTAGACGCACACTGAATCTGTAGGATAGAACCATGTCAGTTCTGTGAGTGCCTACACTCTCAGAGTTCACTCATATAAGGCAGAAACCAACATAAACCAAGTTTGAAACCTGATTTGAACCTGATTCCTTACTACTAACTAGGTTATACAGATGTATCGGTATTGAAAAGTACCCATCAAAAAATACTCCATCAAAAAATGTATGTATCTTAAATTCAAACACAGCGGTATGGTGGTATAATGGTTTGCACATTCGCCTCATGGCAAACAGTTGTGGGTTTGAGTCACGGGCAGGCAGTACTTCTTAAACATGTCCAGGGTGGTTTTGTTATTCATGAATGATGGATTCATATCAGTGGATCGGCCCATTAATTTCCAGACATAATGATTCACATTAAAATGTCTCAAATGTAAGGAAACATTTTCAATATATCGATTCTTCATTACAACAGACCAATAGGACATGGAGTATATCAGAGACACAAAGAGACTGTGTATTGTCATGTACTCTTTATGCTCATTCTGTTTAAAGCGTCGCAAAAACAGCCCTGCTGGCATGTTAAATCCTTGGCTCGTGCTTGTTCCAACAGATATTTAAAGTCTTTGGAAAGCACCTTTTGGACCGAATCTGGGGTTAACATGGATCATTCAACAGATTACCCCCTCAAAATAATTCCAAAATTAAAAAAAAAAAGCAGGAAATCAGATAATATCTGTAATAGTATTGTGCTAACAATCAAGCTAAGTGTCGATGGTAGCTTTTATCGATGGACTATTCTAAAAATTTATGATGTCTACGTCCCTCTATTTAACTCTCTTTCAGTGGCTTCTAGGTCATCTGCCTACACTAATTCCATGCTTGATAGACACAAGTTATATAAGCACAGTGGATTACTGGTTTTAGAAAATGTTTGAATGTTTGCTTGCACACACACACCCACACACACACACACACACACACACAGCTTCAGTGGTTGCAACCAAGAAGAAGTTATCCATGAAGAAGGCGCCCATGTCATTCCATCAGCAACTGCTATAATCAGTAATTATCATTTTAATTTCCAAACTACTTGATCCTTGATTAGGGTTGCACTGAGGATAGAGCCCATCCCAGCCGCAAAGGCAGGGTACACCCTGAATAGTTACCAACATATTCACATAACTACTCACAATCACATTTACAGCTGGGGCAATCAAGCATATCTATTTCGCCCAATGTGCTTATCTTTGAACTGTTGGAGGAAACCGACACACCCAGTGGAAACCCACAGACGTTGTATGAAAATGTACAAATTCCACACATAAATGCCCTGCATTGGCGTAAAGCTCAAATCCGGGGCCTTCCTGATACGAAGCAGAAATGCTAACATCTACATCACTGTGCTGCCACCAGTGATTATTTATTATTAATAATAATTGCTTTATGTTGCTGATGTTACTTTTCACTAATATCTACACACTCTTTGGTTTTAAACCAAGGTTTTTATTGACCCCTAACAATTAAACTCCTACATGCTTGTTGAACACCCTATTCCTTGTATAGTTCTCCTTGTAAAAGGTTTCTTCAAAATTTTGGAGGGTGGCTATTGAGAATTGGGCTTGCTCCACCAGATTAGGCATTGACGTTGGGCAAGGAGGCTTGGGGTGTTCTAAAGGCCCTCTGTCACTTTTTGCCATTTTGTTCACGCATACTTTACACGCCTCCCGCATTGGGACGACGAGATTGCGCAATCCTAGAGGGCAGTGTCGATTATTATTATTGCTGTTGTTGAATTTTATTGTAATTGTAATTTGTAAAACTATTATTTTGTCAATTATTT
>JAQNCB010000015.1:8528725-8539425 GCA_030068295.1 Euristhmus nudiceps
TGTGTGTGTGTGTGTGTGTGTGTATGTGTGTGTGTGTATATGAGAGAGAGAGAGAGAGAGAGAGAGAGATCAGATTACTAGGAACATTGTGCTCTAATTAATTCTGTGCAGGGTTTGAGCAACGGAGTATTTACCAATTAGCTAACTATATTAAGGCATATAATTTAAATGGTGGCGTGCGGGTCCATATTAGCTACCCAATAAAATATTTAGTGTGAGAAATATATAATTAATTCATAAAACATTTACTTTAGTGTTCCACTGTTCTACTCATTCAGACAAGCTATGTTTACACTTTCTATTAAAGATACTGTTTCAACAGCAAATATTTCAATGGCACATTAGCTGATAACCAGGTTAATAAATGCTAGTCATTACCACTATATGAACCTTCATTACAATTACTACAGTATGCACTATTCGAGAAAACAAAGTGTAATATTGTTTAAAGGAAAACAACATCCCATATGTGAGAGAGTAAAGTTTTTAATTAAACTCTTTAGTCATAATAATTGTACCAATTAACCTAAGATATAATGCAGCAGTAAAAATAATAATATAAATTTGCAAGTAGGGAATAATTAAAAAAAAGTGGATTTTAAAATGAACTCATATATTTTAATGGAACATTCCCCATGAGGGGATTTTTCTTCTGAGGGCTTGATAAAAACTTTCCTACTAACGTTGAGGGTAAACGTCTTAATCACTCCACACTACAGCTTTTCTAAAGTTTCATATATGACACAGAGTGAAACTGGAGCAGTGTTATTAAAGTTAGTGAATATAATGGGGTTTTCTGCACCTGCTCTGCTTTATGTTTGCATGGAGTGAAGGAAGAAAATGTCAAAGGAGGCCAGAGTCTTCAGGTATTTTTAATGATCGAGAGATTTTGCAAAGTTGAGCTTGAAAGAAATAACTGCTGCAAATAGAAATGGTAGAGGAAGAGATACTGACTGATATATATATATAAATGTGGGTCTATATTGTGTTATGTTACATCTACTTTTCTTTCAGCTTCTCCCTTCAGGGGTCGCCACACTCAGAGAAAAAATACAGAGCTCAAAATTAATTCCAGAACAGGCTGCAAGCGGGCACCATAATCTTACATCATCTGCCAATGAAGCCTGGATTGAGAAGTTTTGTGATTGCACTACCTTGGTGGAGGTCTGCACTCTCTGAGTATATTTCTATTTGAAAGGTGCATCTGAAGAATTCATGTTCTATTTATCCATTGATCCATCCATTCATTATCTATACCACTTATCCACCAGGGTCACATTGGGGCCTTAAGCCAATGTCAACAGTCCTCAGACAAGTGTACAACTTGAATAGGTCACTAATCTATTTGCATGGCTAACATAAACACAGACAACCATTAACACTCGCATTCACACAATTTAGAGTCACCAACCTCATTGACCTCTTCGGACCTCAGGTACTACTGCTATATTATATTTTTCATCTGTCTATACTTTGTGTTACAGTTTGCTTAAATTAGTTTTAGAATGGAAAGACAGACATCAGAAGTAAACGAGATCTGCTACAAGATCATTCATTCCTTCATTCCTTTTCTAAACTGCTTAATCCTAATTAGGGTCGTAGGGATGCTGGCGCCCATCCCAGCCCACTCCAGGCGAGGTTGGGTACATCCTGAACAGCTCACCAGGCCATCGCAGGGCCGACACTCACACAACCATTCATACTCACACTCACACCTAGAGAGGATTTGGAACAGCCAGTCAGCCTACTGTGCATCATTTTGGACTATGGGAGGAAACCGGAGTATCCGAAGGAAACCCACGCAAGCACAGGGACAACATGCAAACTCCACACAGAAATGCCCAAGATGGGAATTGAACCCAGGCCTTCCTGCGGTGAGGCAGACGTGCTAATCTCTACGCCACCGTACGGCCTGCTACAAGATCACTTATTACTAATTACAATGCTTACAGTGTGTAATTTAGCATATTGGTGAACATGATATTGGACCTGACATGTGAAAGTGACTTGACATGACACACGTTCAGCGGACAATTACTTGCAAGAGACGCACAGGAAATGATGGATACTGGATGTCTAACGATCCACACTAAATTATAACGACTATACGTGTAACTTGTCTTCACCAGGGGTCAATATGGACACCGACGTACATCCATCCAGGTATCGTGACAGCCTACAGCGGCAATATAGACAACTGTCAGCACCAGATAATTTTCTTTCAAAGATTCTATCCATTGAATGTTCATTTCTGCTTTCTGTCAAGGTGTGGTATAGGTCTCACCCTATTCAAGTAGATACAGTAATGAGTCTGGTCATGTAGGGAAAAGTAAAGAGTCTGGGCATGTAAGGAAAAGATCTGGCAAGGAATTTCGACAAGAAAGCCACCAAATGGACAGAATTTTTTTAGAGACACTTCCAGAGTTCTTGAAAAGAAGCCGTTTTGTTCCTGGCTTAACTGATGAGCAGATGGCAAAAATACTCGGCACATCAACAATTTCTCTCATTACGAATGAGAAAAACTTTCAACTAGAAAAGAACAGACGAAGGCACATAGTACCAGGAAAGCATTCTGATTTCAGGTAAAGGGGCCAAGAAATGCCCTTAATGATCAATTTATCAGCTCAACTGAAATTTATTTCAGATTAAAGCATCTTTCAAATGGATAAACACATATGAAGCAAATAAGTCTCCATCGTATTCCTATTTTATTTGATATAAATTCCAATCTTTCTTATTCATTCATTCATTTTCCGAACCTCTTAATCCTACTAGGGTTGAACAGAGGCTGGAGCCTATTTTAGCCAACTAGGGATGTACAGCATGAACAGATCACCTGTCCATCAGAGCAATTTACAGTCACACCTACGGGCACTTTAGAACAGCTAATTAGCTTAATATGCATGTTTCTGTTTAGGAAACCAGAGTACCGTATTTTCCAGACTTTGCATCACTCTGGGGTTGAATCAGCCCAAAAATGCATAATCAAGAAGAAAAAACATATATAATTCAGTTATTTTTTATTTTTTATATAATAATTTGTTAATAATTTCACATATATGTCGCTCTGGAGTATAAGTCGCCCCCGTGGCCAAACTATGAAAAAAAGTGTGACTTATATTCTGGAAAATACAGTACCCAGAGAAAACCCTCACAACCATGGGAAGGACATACAATCTCTACACAGAAACACCCTTACCGAGCTCAGGATTTGAACCCAGGGCATTTCGCTGTGATGCGGAGGTGCTAATCTCTACACCACCGTGTTGACATCCATTTACATAGTCTGAATTATCCCCAGGATGTTCCAGGAAAAGTTTGATCAAAACTCTAAAATTATCAGCAGGTTATTGTGTGCTCTTTGAATCCATTTCAAGCAAGGACTTCAAAACCTATTTCAAAACTTGCCTAAATGAATACGACAAATTATAAACAGTCACACCACAGGGATTTATAAGAGATGGTTCATCCCCACTGATCGAGACTTGTGTTTATTGCCTGGCTGAGGAAATCGAATGAAAATACAACCCTGGTTCACTGTCTGAATTCATAAAATGCTGCTCTAAGTGGCGAGACAGTCGGTCCCATCTGTCTCTCAGTCTGCTGGTCAGCACTGAAACAGCACTATTACAGGTTACACGGGTGCTCCTCTAAATCGTCACCCTGCCCACTACAATCACTAGGTTTGAAAGAGCACATCCAGACAGAACCGCCTTCAGGTCAGTCGACATTCTTGAAGAACTACGCAAGTGAATAGTGCTACAGAGCACATTAATTCAAACATTTGAAAGGCATGTAATTTATCTGATGAGCCAATCTTATGCATAAGAGATGGAGAATTAATTATTTTTTTTGTTCTGTTGAAGCTCAATCTTCAAGTCATTTATCCACATAACCATATCTGCATCTGGACAAAGTAAGGGTTTATGTGAAGCCTCCAGAGAAATTAAAGGGGCAGTGTCATGGTGGTTTCAAGAACATTAACATTAATGGGGTTATCAAAGAAGGCATAATCATTTATATAGATGCAATCAATTTGCAAGCAATTTCCATCTCCTCCATGTCAGGTCTGTAAATGTTGGCACAGTGGCATCCTTGTTAACATGTCCAACATCCTGTTACCACAGCAGGAAGGTCCTGGGTTCAAGTCCCAGGTTTGACGAGCATGTATCCATGCTCTCACTGTGCTTGTGTGAGTTTCCTCTGGATACTCTGGTTTCCTTCCAGTTCAGAGAAATACATAGCATAGTATGCTTATTGGCTGTCCCAGATTGCCAATAGATGTGGTTGTGTGATGGAATGGAGAGCTGTTCATGGTATACCTTATATTATCCCAGGGTCAACTGAGATAGGATCCAACCTGACCATGACCCTTGTAGGAGTAAGCAATTCATTTGAAAGTCGAAAGACTATTTTTCAAGCACAGACTTATCTTTTGGACATTCCGTGAATATTTACATGACATTTGGGCACCTGGGTTAAAATTCTGACACATCTCCATTCATTCATTTCATGTTGTAATTAGGTTCGCGGGGAGGCTGGCGCCCATCTCAGCCAATTCTGAGCAAGAGCAGGGTATCTCCTTTAATCTCAACTCTATTTCTTGAAAATGCTCTTAATCAGGAATGAGCAAGAAACAATCCCAGAGAACATCTTATACATTTTCTGGCCAAAAGATTAAGAATCTTGATTCAGCTGCTCTTTCGGTACTCCATTTATTTGCACATCCCTGTGCAGGATTCCAGCTAAAGGAGAAACTTTTGGACATTGACAAGATTTAGACACTGGACTAAAAAGGGTCAGGCAATCTTGTTTTAAAAAGTTATTAAAGAACTTTCATTTGAAGCAGTAATGGGTGAGTAAACAAGTTAATCTCACATGTTTGCTGTTGGGCTACTAGAACGTCTCCGTGTTGGCCATCTGCCATGTCAGGAAAAAATGTCTCTTCTGTTTGGATTTTTCCTTTTTTTTTGTACTTCATATATTCAGGACTTTCTGGAAACTGACCAAACCTTGCAGTAAAGCCAATCTGTTTGGCAGAGGAAGTGTAACATTTCACTGATCAGCCAAAACATAAACACTAATTGACGAGTATGCGGCAAGGCAGTTCCATATGAACCAAACTGCAGTGCACTGTGTTCTGGCACCTTTTTATCATAGCCAGCCTTAACACTTTTAGCAGTTTGTGCTACAGTAGCTCGTCTGTGCGATCACACCAGACTTACTATAGCTTTCACTCCCCATACCCATCAATAAGCCTTGGACACCCATGACAGTCTTGCAATGACATTTGTTGTCCTTCTGTGAAACCTCCTTTTGGGATGGAGCTGAGTACTGCCTACCAGAAACATCCCACAGGACCTGCTGTTTTGGGGATAAATAAACCCAGTCGTTCAGCCATCACAATGCGGCAGTTATGTGTAGTGACTAATATTGATTTTTCTCATTAGAGTGGCATCCGCCAAGGAGAGGGATATATTAGGCAGGAAGTGAACAGTCAGTTCTTGAACTTAAAAAATGAGCAAGCGTCCTTTGACAAGGGCAACATTGTGATGGTGAGACGACTGGGTCTATTCATCTGCAACACTTCAGGATTTGAGGGTGTTACTCTGGAACAAACTCTCGAAACTGGTAACACTGGCTATGATAGAAAGCTGTCAGAACACAAAATGCATTGCAGCTTGCTGTGGATGGGGTTGCCTAGCTACAAATTTGTCAAGTGGTCATAAAGTTATGGTTGATTCGTGTATAAGGCATGTTCAGAACTTATCTGCTAAGCATCCATTGTTCAGTTTATTCATTTATTCATTTTCGGAACCGCTTAGTCATCATTAAGGTCACGGGGAGGCTGGCACCCATCTCAGCCGACTCTGGGCGACGGCAGAGTACACCCTGGACAGCTCGCCAGGCCATCGCAGGGCACCATTGTTCATAGAATGTTAAATATATGTTGAAACAAAAAGTGTTGGTTCAAGCTATGAGCCTGGTTCACCCCCAACCCCCCAATTATATCAAATCTTATTTCACAAGCTTATTAGAGTGAGTGTCTTACCTGAACAAGCCTGGCCTGCTCATTCTGCAGCATGCTGATCTCTTGGCTGATGCTGCTCTGGCCTTGCCTCAGTGCATTGTACTCTGCCTTCAGCTGGCTGCCGTGGGCTGACAGCTTGGCAATTTCTTCGGCCAACTGGACTAGCAATGCGCGCTCCTGTCCCTTCACTGATTTCAAATCCGTATCATGGTGACTGAGCGAGTGCAGCAGTGATGTCTGTAACCCCTCCAGTCGCAGGAAGTTGCTGTTGTAGTCAGGGCAGTTGGGGTCGATAAAGATGTTAATACGGGAACCATCACCTCTGTCCACCGTCACGAGGGCATTGCCTTCGTCTTGATTGGTCGTAATGAGGGGTGGATCATCAGGGCCTGAGGGCACCTGGGAGTGGTTCATTAACAGGATGGTGCCTGTTATTGTAACAGCGAGTAGCACAGCAACAAAGAGGAGAATGGTGCACAGGAGGTAACTACAGCTCGTCCTCTGTGAGAGAAAGGGACAGGGGGGGAAGTGACAAGTGAAAAACAAGTTTGACACAAACAGAAAAGAGTAAAAAGTTATGGATTTAAAATTTTAGCATTTTGAAAATACGACCTGAACGGTCACACCAAAGGCCAGGTTTTATCTGATTTATGTTTTTACACTTTACGTGTTTGTGCTAAAAAATTCATAGGTTAACTATGATCAACTTTCCATCTTCTATTACAAGGATATCCAAATACTGCAACACCGATGGAAGAAGTGGGTCGACTGCAGAGGAGATTATGCTGAAAATTAAACCACATTTGGACAAATTTGACTGTTACATCATAGTCAGCCTATGAACTTTTCACTGTATCCTAATACTCTTTCGGAATTCATGTGATATTCCAAGCCAACAGCATGTGCTCGTAAAATTAGGAACAGGCACAGTAATAAGTGAGGGTTTATTACTCTGTTACATCTTTTATGAGGTTTTAAATTAACAGCCAACATACACTAGAGATAAGACACATGTTCTTACAACAATTTAAACGTCTTTCCCATGAGACCTTTAATAAACACTTTATATATATATATATATATATATATATATATGCACTGTATTAATCACACAAGGGAAATTATTGCCTCCACATTCAATCCATCCAAAGTGAGCACAAACACACATACACAAGTAAACAGTGAGGAAACACAAACACTCAGAGCAGTGGACTGCTACACACATTGGGGGCACCTGGAGAGCAGTTGGAAGTTAGATGCCTTGCTCAAGGGCACCTCAGCCATGAATGTATGTATATATATATATATATATATATATATATACCTCCATAATCACCCACCCCTGGTTAAGATGTGTTAAAAGCCTTAAAACAAATTAAATTTTTATTGCAGAGGCATACTCTCGCACTGACAGTTGTAGAAAAGTGTAACCTTCAACTGAAGTGAATTTTAAGGAGGGGGATCCCTGACTAAGAAATAATTATTTTTCATAAAATTACCTGTTCCACAATTATTGGCACCCCGAACAACTCCCGGGAAATAAATGTAATTGAAGTTTTTCTGTCTTTTCTACAGTAGTTTACAAAGTTGATCAGCGTATCTAGGAACATTTAATTAGTAAATCATCACTTCCTGTCTCCCTGGGGTACAAATATGATGTGACACAGAGGCCATTTCTCTTCTCCACTTTTCAACATGGGAAAGACAAAGGAACACACCATTCAAGTAAGGCAGACGTGTGTCAACCTTCACAAGTCAGGCAATCGCTACAAGAAAATAGCCAGTCACCTGCATCTGTCCATATCTAGTGTCAGAGGAATCAATAAGAAGTTTAAAACAACTGGAACAGCTGTACACAAGCCTAGCTGAGGACCCAAGGTTATTTTGCCACCATGCACAGTGAGGAGGATGGGAAGAGAAATAAAAAGTTCTCCAAAGCTCACTGTTACAGAATTGCATCAAATGGTAGCATCTTGGGGTCGCAAAGTTTAACAACTATCAGGCGCTATCTACATGCCAAAAAGCTGTTTGGGTGCTGTTTGGCATACATGGAAAAACTTTTCTCACTCACAATCATAAATGCAAACATCTGGATTTCGTGACGCAGCACTGGAACTTCAACTGGGACAGTGTGCTTCATGCAAGATAGAGCTTTTTGGCAAAAAAAAACCCTCTAAGTGAGTCTGGCGGAACATAAAAAATGAGCATGCAGAAAAGCACCTCATGCCCACTGTGAAGCAGTGAAGGCTCAGTGACGTTGTGGGCCTGTTTCTCTTCCGGAGGCCCTGGGAACCTTGTTAGGTTGCATGGCAACGCTTTCATGAATGCTCTGAAATGCCAGGCCATTTTAACTCAAAATTTGGTGGCCTCTGCCCGAAAGCTGAAGATAGGTTGGCACTGAGTAAGATAATGCCCCTAAACATGTGGCCAAATCTACACAGAAATGCCTCACCAGATACAGAATCAAGCTCTTCCTATGGCCATCTTGGTCCCCAGACCTCAACTCCATTAAAAACCTGTGGAGTGAGCTGAAGAGAAGAGTGCAGAGGAGAGGGTCCAGGTTGCTGGATGATTTATAGAGATTGTGCAAAGAGGACTGGCCAAAGATCCCTCTTTCTGTATTCTCCCATCTTGGGAAACATTATAGGAGAAGATTTGGTGCTGTTTTGTTGACAAAAATTGGTTATACAAAGTATTAACATCAGGGGTGCTAATAATTGTGGCACACATGATTTGATTTAAAATAGTTATTTCTTAATGGATTTTTTTTTCCCATCAAATAAATGCACTTGAATTAAATGTTGGATTTTAATGATTTTCTCCATTGTAGTCCGATATTATTTAGGGGGGGGAAATGAATTTATTAGAAGCTAAGGAATTCCTCTTAACCAGGGGTGCCAATAACTATGGAGGGCACTGTACATATGTATAAAAACAGCTGCATGCTGAAGTCTTTAAGGAATGCCTGGGATATTTATGATAATTATTTCCACTTGCGTCCAAATGGTGGAAATCATTACACTTTAGGGGTCGCAAGCTCAATTCCTATTACTTGCTGTGTGCTGACTGTTTACAATATACCAATGGAGAGAAACCAACCACAACAGGCCTGCAGGACTTGTTTCCTCACACTCCACTGAGTCTTCTGCTGTATCTGTCATATTTTTTTGAAAGATAATAAATATGCACAGAGGATGCCAATCTACAGTCATCATTAGAACTGGAGAAGAGAGCACTCTCTGCAGAATAAAGCAATAACTTCTAATGTCTGCTGGGATTAGAAAACCTTGCCTCCGGCCCCCTCCACAACTAACGAGAGCCTCACATTTGGCTGTGAAACAAGAAAGGCTTGCACAAAGGTGTGGGGATGAATGCAAGTTATTACACAGGCTCCCTCCTACAAGTACATGAGTCACGCAAAACCTTTTTGGAGAATTAATAGAAGTGTTTAAAAAGAAATGTTAACTTTTCAACATAACACAAAACATAAACCTTGCTGTCCCACATTTTCTTGCCCATTCCAACCATTGCATTGTTTCCAGGGGTAGAGAAATCATTAATATTATAGATACCCTACCAGGCAAGTAAATGCACCAATGTACTGATCAATCCCATGTTTTGGTTGCCTGGAATTTTTTTTTTTTCTTTTAAAGCGGTGGGTAATGCAGTAGCAGCTCGACAATACAGAGTGCAGGGATGCTGCCAACCCCCAAAAAGAAATTTTACTTGAATATTTAAAACATAATGTAAATATCTTAAATAAAAAATGATTTCCGTTTAAAACCCACTTAGGCATCCGTCGGCATTCATTGAAAAATAGTTCTAATTAATATTTGAGTATTTTCTGCATGAATATGAATACATTATAAACAAATAAGTGTCTATCTAAGTACTTAGGTGACCTAAAGTTGCTTTCTAATTGGTTGCCAGCAAAATTCTCACAGGACGCAGCAATCCGTGCCCCAGACACTCCCGCTATCATTGGAAGCCAGGAAGGTTTTCAATGCTCTTTTGCTCCTCTGTGATTGAACAATTCTCACTGCTTTCTTTCAGTGTGTCACCCACTGGCAGCCATTCTCAATCACATTTGTCCTTAGGACTTTCAGGATGAAACATTAATTTCCATGGAATTGCAGAATTAAAATAAATTTGTTAGTGGTGTTGCAGTGAGTAAAGCTTGTTGTCTAACAGATAGATTATGCTGCTTCATTGTTTTAAGCTGGACCTGATTTTTTTTCTAATTAAAAACCTCAAGCATCTCAGCAATGTTAGCCTAATTTCATTGATATATCACTAATATATATTTAAGATAAGAGACAGTGGTTTCCTCCCAGTGCTCCAGTTTCCTCCCACAGTCCAAAGACATGTACATTAGGCTAATTGGATATTCTTAATTGTCCCTAGCTGTGAGTGAGATGGGTGTGCTGTGTGTTTGTGTGTGTGTGTGTGTGTGTATTGGTTCTGTAATGGTCTGGAGATTTGTTCAGGGTATACCGTAACTTTTACCAGAGCTTAAGACCCTTACAAATGATAAAACGGCTAGGAAAATGCAATGAAATGAGCTATGTAATAAAGTTTTAGTACCATATTTTACGGACTATACGTCGCTCCGGAGTATAAGTTGAATCATCTAAAAATGGCATAATAAAGAAAAAAAAAAAAAATATAT
>JAQNCB010000015.1:8722297-8734016 GCA_030068295.1 Euristhmus nudiceps
ATAAATACAGAGTAATGAAATGCAGTTTAGCATCCAATCAGAAGTGCAGAGAGCAGCAAGTGCAATATATACAGATGGGCAGTCTATACAGCTAGAAGCAGTTATGTACCTATAAGCACAGTGTAAAAGGTGGGAACAGTCATGTGAAAATAATATATAAATGTGTTATGTATTTGTCGTGTTATGTATTTTTTGTATATTAAGTAAGTTCTGTATGCAGTTCTGTCCAGATACGGGCGATGTGGGAATAAATTGGCAATTATAGTTTACATTTACAAAAAACTTTTGTGGTTCCAGTATTAGATACAAAAACACCTTTGTGGAGAGGATTAGGAAGACATAGCTATTATTTTGGCTGGCTGTGGTGTACCAACCCTTCAGCCAGAGATGGCTGGGATTTTAGCTCCAGCTTCCTTGGGACACAACAGGGAAAAGCACGGATCATAGGATGACATGGAACTTTGGAATCCACCTCACTGACCTCAGTGTTATGATTAAGATACGTAAACATGCGCAATAAAAATCGCATTTTATTTCAATTGAATGTCGTTTTCATTAACACCTTTACAGAGCACTGTGTTTTAAATAAGCACGCTGAACAGGCCAGATCAGACGCCGTTAGCTACATAGCTGAGCTATTAGCTGACCCAAAGAGTGAATTACCCTACCTGCCTCAGTGTTGTGGTTAAAATATGCAAATATAAACTATAAAAATCTCACTTTCATTTGCTTTTCATTACAACTCTTTCTGTGCAGTATCCCCACAATTCAGTAAACTCTTCTAAGGGCTGTTGTCACACACCTTTTCTGCACCTGTCTGTGCTGGAGGCCCATCTGCTTCTGTCATGATGAAAAATAAATGCATAAACCATAATATCATTTTGCTGTGAATTTTTGCTTTAGTCGTAGTTCATACTACGACTTCTAATATTTATGCACCTCAGATTTGAGTGATGTCAAAAAAGTGACTCTTCTGTGACATCCCCTTTGCCTTTGGTGCATAATTGTTAATTATCCCCAGATAATGAACCAATCAGATTCCGGCATTCTCTTGTCGTATGTGATGAGAATAATTTGTTTTTAGAAACGCAAGGCTTTTGAAGAACTTATTCTGACCTCACTGCATTTTCTGCCTCCACAATTATGTCCGTTCTGGTTTTTAAACAGCCTGGAAACCAAGGACAGGCATAGTCCTATTTTCCTATTTGTATCGTCACGTTTCCTCTCTGACCATGATTTCCTGTCACCTTTAGTGTTGTGGCCCTCACCACACACTAGAGCCAGATACATGCAACAGCTGTCTATCAGCTCTCTGTGCACTGGATAAATCAGCTCTCTTGCAGCTTTTGGAGAAATATAACTCATTATGGATTATTTTCCATGACCGTCCTTTACAGATCAACATGCCTCCAGACTGGAGATTTCCAGGAGAGTTCAGGTTTTTGCCAGGGGCAAAATATGCTCTATGAGTTAGGAAGCAGTGAGAGTGTGATTCTCAGTCACATAATAGGGGTAAAATGGTCAAGTTCTCAGTACTTAGTAGCTCCTGCTCAAATGCATCAACCAAAGTTGGAAATAGTGTTCCAATGTTACTACATAAATGCTGTGTGTGAGACATTGCATCATTGCATGCTGGGTTTTCTGAGTACCAAGCCCTCCCCCATGCACAGTGGTTTCTCCACCTATCATGATCTGTTGCAGTCTTCAGCTGTTGAAAGGCAACCAATCAGAGCAGAGTAGGAACCGAGAGACCATAAATAGGAAGGTGCCATGATGGCGAAGATGCCTTTCATAAATTGAAAGACCATAACTCGGAAGATGGTGCCAAATGTGCTGTCACGTGTGCACTCGGGGAGAGGTGGGGAAGCAGCTTCATGAAGAACTGTGGAGTGCTTTGGATTAGGAATCGTTATTTGGTGTCCTGTGGTGGCAGAAGTGAAAAGTAAAGGAATGAAAATGGGTACGATATTTGACCATGCTGTCATGTCTGTTTTTAAACTTATGGACTGCATGTCAAACAAGTTTGTTCTTATTACTTATGTTATAGCAGAAGTGAATATTGATCTGCTGTCACTGTCAATTTATTGTTGCTTTTTAAAGACAACTGATGCAGCTTATGTTACTGAACTTGAGAAGCTCTACATCCTGAAGACCTTTCTGTGTTGGAAAACTTTTATAGCTTTACGTCTCACTGGAGCACAGCCTCAACACCAGAGACTCATTCGAATATGCTACCATCATTTCTTTTAGTTGTACTTTTTTTCAAGCCAAAATGGTTGCACAGCCCTGGGATTATCGGGTTTCCCTGTTGGCACCATTGAGACACTGGATGGATGAGGAGACGTTTCTGTGAAAGTTAGGACTGGGAGACCTGGATCTTGAGGCTTCTTGGGATGCAGTTGTCTCTTTATGTGGCTTCTTTTTCTGGGGCATCAGTGTCCTAATCCCACCACCCCAAACAGGAATATTGTATGTATTTAGAGGTCTGTGATTCATTCATGTTCCTTTCTCGAATTCCTTATTGTGTGAAGACTGCTCAAAGCATGGTGGCAGTAGCATCGCATTCTAGTGCTGTTTTACTTCCAGTGGAGCTTTGCAAAACAAATTGGTTGAAATATTCAAGGACTTGACCCCATATACACATTGATCCCACAGCCAGCTTTGATAAAATAGGCTAGCATTAATCTTTTGGAATGGCCTTGCTCTGTCCGAGCTGCTTTTATAGAACATTAATCATCACCATTTAACGGCTCAAAACATTTATTAGTGCTGTAGTAAAAAAAGAAAAAGTTGTGCTCTGTTCTTAGCATTCTTGTTTGAGTGTGGGTCTTTTCTTTCCCCATCTTCAATACTGCAGTGTATTCTGGGCACTTCAAGTTCCCCTGATGCCCAGCTGTGTGCTCTTTGTCCCCTGGGTCCGTTAAGGGTGCGGACAGTAAAAGGATGTTATTCGAAGAGAGAAAGAATAGATTGCCCCCTCCACACTCAAGATATAAGAATAAATCCCCCCAAGCTGCCATGTATTTTTGGACTGATTCTGGTCATTAGCAGTCACTTGGTTCTCAGTGTGTTTTGAGAGGATGTGTATGCCTGAGAACACGCAGGTCGATGCAGGCTCTGGAAATCCCGAGGATATCTCCTGCTGTGGGTGCTGACTGTGGGATAGATCAAACACACCACTTATGAGTATCTGCTTCCCATGTGCCTGCTTTCATCTGTTCAGACTGCAGCCTCTCGTTCCTGTTTTAGCACCTCTAATCATCCTCAAATGGGGTGCCACAGTGTGAGGGGTTTAAAGCCTTGCTGTGTGTAACCCTCAAGTGCATCTATACTATTGAGTAGTAAACTCCCAGAAAGATTAAATAAAGCCCGAAAAAAAGGATGGTGGGATGTCTGTCTGTACGGTGACCTTTAAATGGTGATTCGTAACTTCAGAGGCAGACGTTGAGTCCAAAAACAGAAACGGAATGCATTTCATGGACCATGACATGACTCTAGTGGCAGCTGATGGTAGTGCAGCCTATGAAATGAAATGAGTCTTATTTAAACATCCTTACAGAGCATAAAGAAGTCCTCCAGTGTTTTTCACGGATTTGTGTTCGAGGCATCTGAGGCACTCTTGCTTTTTTTTGTATAACTTTTTACAGCCGTAATGAAGTGAGAAGGAATTATGTGTGCTTAGTTTATACAAGCACCATTAGGCAGAGGCTGAGGCACTTACTGTGTTTACAGAACTCTATGTAATGCATTACCACAAATAATTAATTCTACAAATTCAGAGGTCGTACCCCCCCCCCCCCCCAAAGCCTTGCTTATTTAACCAAAGTTTTTAAATTTAAAGCAGCAAAGAGTCTTTGCCTTGCAACTTCATTTCAGCGCTCATCTACCAAATGCTTACGGTTTCAAAAATACTCATCACTTCTGCATTCTTTTGCTGTGAACATGTCTCTGTTTACTTTCGAAAGACATGGGGATTGATGAACCTGACTGCTTGAGATAAACTGGATAATAAAGCAGTTAGGAGAGAAGTACTGATTGGTATAAGAGGTGAAAGTTCTGATATGTCTTGTCTCCGCCCTGATTTTGACTGGTTGGTGAGAGACGTGACATTGACAAGCTTGGTGGTGTTTTAAATGGCGAACTATTTTCAATGTGCTCTGAGCACAGTGGGGTATTTTAGTGTCGAGGACATTGAGCATGCTCAACTTCAAAAAATGTGGATAGATAGACACTGCCATATTTAGTGCACACAGGCCCTAATGAGGAATTAAAAATGTTAAAATCCCAAGCTGCCCTCCATGTAGGCAAGCTCACTTTTTCACCTGGGGTGGAAAAAAGAGAAATTTCACTTGGCGTATCATTTTAAAATGGGGTTGTGTTGGTACTGTTTTGGGAAACGTTAATAGCCCTGGAATGTCAGGCTTCTGAATATACAAACGCTGAGTCATCTGATTGTACTACATGTACTTAGTGCTAGAGCTAAATGTTTTTTTTGTGTGTTTTTTTTTTTTTGTTTACTGAAGTTGCATAGTTTAAAATGGTTGACATTAGATTGAACAATCCTGTAGCACTGCTTTAAAACTATTGCATCACTCATTTCCCAAACTGCTTAATCCTGCTGTCTCAGCCAACTCTGGGTGAAGACGGCATACACCATGAAAAGTGTCAGACCATTCACACCCACACTCGCACCAAGGCTCAGTTTGGGACAGCCAGTTAGCCTAATGATGTATGTCTTTGGACCATGGAAGGAAACCAGAGTACATGGAGGATACCTACACAAGTGCAGGGAGAGCATTCACTCAACTCCACACAGAAACACCCAGGAATCAAACCCAGGGCCTTCTTGCGGTGGTTAGATGGGGTAACCACTATGCCACCATGCCTTCCCAATAATAATAATAATAATAATAGTTATTATTGTTAGGCCAAAAAAAAAAAAAAACTTTGTTTCTGGTCACCCAACCGACTCACTTTTTTTCCCGCCGACTCAAGTTTTTTTCATGTGTTCTTGTAACCCAGTGGTTATTTAATAACAGACTGTTATACAGTGTCAATGGGTACACTGTCTCTTTCAGTCTCAAGCGGGAAAGTTCTTTCTGAGAGAGAAGAAAGGGGTGTGCGCGCACTGTGGGCGGAGCACGGAGTGAAGGGGGTGAAGAGGGGGGGAAAAAAAAAAACTTTTACCTACCTACCTACCCAAATTCTGTAATGTTACCGGAAGCAATGGGTTTATTTATTTATTTATTTTTTGGCCGCCTTATATTGCATGAATTATCTAAACTAATCAGTGCACATCTTCATGCCTACAGGAAGAACGTCGGAAGCCGGAAGAGGAAGCTTCCTTCATCCAACTACAGTGCCCTGGCTAGCAAGCGTGAGATCATGGAGAGTGAGCTGAGTCCAGTGGGTACACCGGTGGTCGAATCCGGGGACGTAATGGGCAGTGCCATCGACAGCCACACATTTGAAAGCCTTAGTGAAGATGACACGTCCCTCTCACACCTCAAGTCTTCGATTACCAGTTACTTTGGCGCAGCGGGGCGTCTCACATGTGGTGAAAAGTACCAGGTTCTGGCACGCAGGGTCACGCCTGAAGGCAAGGTGCAGTACCTGGTGGAATGGGAGGGCACCACGCCTTACTGAGAGTCACTTACCTAACAGTGGAGATGAGGTTCTTTACTTCCAGACTTGGAGAGTCACAGTGTCCAAGATTGAAAAAACAAACCGATGCGTAAGTGGATACATTTTCTAACGATGATCTTAATGACAGGATGATGTTGAAATGATGACGTCATCTTTCGGAGTGATGTGACTTTCCAGGTTTGGGATTGAAGAACAGCTTGAGCAAGCCATTATAGAATGTCACGATGCTTAAAGTAGTTGATCTTCTTTTTATTTTTTTTTTTCCTCATTCTTTCTTCCTTTTTTTGTTACACAAACAGCTAAACGGTTGAGCTCCAGATTTCTAGTTTTCTAGTGCAATTGTAGTTTTCTAAAAGAGCTTAGAAATATATTTGGGAATACATATAGGTCGTGCACTTTACCCCATGCTGGGTAATGAAGCGTGTTTTCTATTCTTTTTTTTTTTCCACAGTGTACTGTTGACAGGGCACTATAAACAGCACAAAGCTCATTTGTTGGATTCAGCCTGTTAACATTGTAGTACTTCATATTCCCCTCCGGTTTCACTTATCACACTTGTAGGTTGGTTTACTTTCCATAGAAGATCAGTGAAATATTCTGAGGTAATTAACAATTATGCACAGAAGGAAAGGTGGGTGTCGCTTATTTAGGATTAATGAATTCAGTGACGTCTACCGAGTCATTGTTTTAGTGTATACTACACGGGATCACAAGCAAAAAAACACACTAAAGAGATGTTTATTTTTTGCATTATTCAAATCATGGTGAAAGCAGTTGAGCTCTGAACACAGGCCCAAGCAGGTGCAGAAGAGCTGTATGACAGGTTTACGACTGTGTATACAACATAGAAACATGAAGAAAAGCAAACAGAAACATGACTTTTATAGTTTAACCATGACAGACGCAGGTCAGGTGAACTTTGCACTTCGAGCTGAACCAAGTGCTCTGTAGCTAACGGTGGCTGTTTAGTCTGTTTAGTATATGCTACACAGAACCGAAAATAAAACGCACTTCATGAAGGTATTTTAGTATATTTTACATGGAAACACAAGAAAAACAGACTAAAATGTTTTTCGTAGTTTATTTTTTCCATTTTAAAGCGTCATGATTGTGTTTAAGCCAGCCACTCCGTGATGTTTGTGACCGTGACAAACTGTGAGTGTGTGCCATTTTGATTCAAGCAGTATGTACTTGGGATAATGTTATTTAAACCCAAGATAGTGGACCAATCAATTCATTCCTCATCCTATTCCTGTGTAGTGTATACTAATTTTACTTAGCCATGACAACACCGTACTGTTAAACCGTTGTCAGCACAGATAATGGACAACAATGATGGCAGACTGACCTCTTGTGGATGGTGACATTTATACTTTGACACCCCACCCAACTCCCATCGTTTCTGTCGGCAGGTTAATACATAATGAAGGGATTGAGGTTTTTTTGGTCATGCAAAGGGCATATTTCTTCACAATAGAGCATCACCTCACACTGTATGAAGATGGGTGATTCCAAAAAATATGGGAGTACGTGAGATGGGGACAGAACCTCCAGTCTGTCTGTAGATAGTCACCACCAGTACACATGTGAATCATTTGGATTCAGCCACGAAAAGGCTAGAGGTCACCCTTTTTGTTTCCAGCCAAATAGCCATGTAGTACTTATTATTAATTATGTCATGGCAAACAATAATGATGGGGAAATGTGCATGAAATCCAATTACATCCATGCAGCACTTGTTTTTGCAGGTCAATATTAAAGTTCAGTATCACTAGTAAAATGTTTACATATTTCATAGTTTTCATACTGTTCAAGACCTGCATGGTTTTTCTTATATTTTTTTGGTTAAGTGCATTTTTCTATCATTATTGTTTCTGTTCATAATTCACATTTTTGATCACGAACATAATGTACACATCTCTGACTTACCTAGTCATTTTTAAATGGAATTCTCAGCTGCAGTGATGGACTAAATGTCTCATGTAGATCATCTCTATCTGGGAACATGCAAAATTGTTAGTGCCGTGACCTCTAAAGTAAGCCTGTCCATCAAACCTTCAAGTCCACCCTGTGTACATATTTGTTTGCTGTAGAAAACTCTGGCCGTTATATGCCAATATACCCATGTACACATTGTGAACTAGAAAAATATATCCTGACATGTCATATCACTTCCAAAGACTTTCTTCCTTCTAGATTGTTTCAATATGAATATGTATCCAAGCCCTGATGTTTAATCTGCCCAAGTTTCACTTGACTGGAAACGTTAATCTCGGTAAAAAAATGTGTATCATATTAGTTTATTTGACATGATTAGTCTTTTTTTTTATTTTTATTTTTATTTTATTTTTTTTTTTTTTTATTAAACAGTGTTAAAAAAGAAATATACTTTATTATATACCTGTATATAATTGGACAAATGTTTAGCCCCCTTTATTGTATTGCACTATTAACACGTTTTCTCAGCTATGCAACTGTTATTGCTTAACTGATTTGTCATATATTTTATAATTGATCAGAAGAGAGAAAAAAAACTTTTATACAAAGCACTTACTTTGTGTATCTTATTGATTATATAAAACGTTTTATGGAAATATTTCCCCAAGTACAAATATATATGCAAAAATAACACAATTTCAGTGACATTGTTCAACCATAATACAAGTCATAGTCCAAAACTTTAATACACTAGTGCATCTCAATAAATCAGATTATCCAAAATTTGATTTATTTCATCATTCAGTTTGAAAAGTGAACTCTGTGTATTATACAGATTCTTTTCACACAGTGATATTTCAAGTGTTTTTATTTAATTTTGATGATTATAACTTACATAATTTTGGTTTTTGTTAACTGTATCTCAAAAAATTTGAATATTTCTTAAGACCAATACAAAAGCATTTTTAACACAGAAATGTTGGACTAGTTAAAAGTATGAACATGTTTAACACTCAATACGTGGTTGGAGTTCCCTTTACATAAATTACTGTAATAATGTGACATGGTACAGAAGCAGTCAGTCTGTGGCGCTGCTGAGGTGTCATGAAGAGCAGGTTGCTCTGATAGCGGCCTTCAGCTCTTCTGCATCGTTGGATCTGGTGTCTCGCTTCTTCCCCGTCACAATACCATGTAGATTCTCTCGGGGGTTTAGGTCAGGTGAGTTTGCTGGCCAATCAATCACAGGGATACCATGTTCCTTAAACCAGGAATTGGTACTTTTGTCAGTGTGGGCAGGTACCAGGTCCTGCTGGGAAATGAAATCATCTCCATAAATCTGGTCAGCAGAGGGAGGCATCAAGTGCTCTAAAACTTCTTGGGAGACGGCTATACTGGCCTTTGACCTGAGAAAACGCAGTGGACCAACACCAGCAGATGACATGGCTCCCCAAACCACCACTGACTGGGGAAACTTTACACTGGACCTCAAACAACTTGGATTCTGTGCCTCTCGTCTCTTCCTCCAGACTCTGGGACCTTGATTTCCAAAAGAAATGCAAAATTTACTCTTGTATGAATAAGGAGTTTTGGACCACTGAGCAAAAGTCCAGTTCTTTTTGTCCTTAATACGCTTCTGACATTGTCTCTGGTTCGAGAGTGGCTTGACTCCAGCAGCCGTCCACTCCTTGTGAATCCCCACCAAATTCTTGAACACGTTTCATTCCACAATCCTCACAAGGCTGCGGTTATCTCTGATGTTTGTACACCATTTTCTATCAGTTTTCCCCTTCCACTCCACTTTTCATTAATGTGCCTAGATACAGCACTCTGTGAACAGCCAGCTTCTTCAGCAGTGACCTTTTGGTGCCTTACCCTCCCTGTGGAGAGTGTCAGTCATCGTCTTCTGGACAACTGTCAAGTCCACAGTCTTCCCTACGATTGTGGGTCTAACGATCCAGACTGACAGGTTATTTAAAGGCCCAGGAAACCTTTGCAGGTGTTTTGAGTTAATTATTTGATTAGAGTGTAACACAATGAGGCTCCAGTATTGAACTTTTTCACAATATTCTAATTTTCTGAGATACTGGATTTTGGGTTTTAATTAACTGCAAGTTGTTATCATCAAAATTACATAAATAAATACTTGAAATATATTGGTCTGTGTGTAATGAATCTATATGCGGTAATATACAGAGCTTGACTTTTTGAACTGATTTACATAATAAATCAAATATTGGATGATATTCCAATTTATTGAGATGCACTAGTAGTGTTCACCATACTGAACATATTTTTGATAGTTCAGCTGATGATTCCGAAGGGTGTGTGTTTGTCTGTCTGTGTATTTATGATCAGAAGCATGATCCAAGTATACCAAACTAATATTACAACCAATGGGTTTAGATTGAATAAGGAATGGATTTTCTGCATGCAGAGAGAAGTTATGTTTTTGTTCATTACTGTTTGGTCTGATCAGTAAGTTGACGCCACTAAAGCAAAGTGTATTTATGGATGATAAATGTTTGTGTTCAGTGTACTACAAAATGCAAAAATAGCTGCTGTTTCTTGTTAAACATGAGGAATTTAGTACTAAATAAATGGCCACGCTATGAGAGACGCTACGACCACTGGTATGATAAGGGGATAATTTATTCTGCCTTGGGAAGCCATCACTTTAAACAAGCTGTGATGATTTTTACGCAAATTAGCACTGTGTTATTTTGTTCAGGCTGTAGATATTATATATTTCTAGAAGATTTTAAGTCAAACATCCAAAACCTGTCAGAGAGTAACTAAATCTCATTAAAACTGTTGTGTATATTTTTTGGAATACGACTCTCCTTAGAAAGCTTTAATTTTTATGATTTTTCTATCGGACAGGTTTTAATTAATAGCCTTGAAGCTACCGATTTGATTAATTTTATCCTGAAATGTTTTGTTCACAAAGCACTTGTAGTAAAACATTGGATTGCATTTATGATTGTGGGTAAATGATTCATTCTGTGCAAGCCTGAGCGGTGGAGAATGAGGTTTTTTTTTTTTTTTTTTTTTTAATAAATCTGTACCCTTATTAATAATAAATCTAAAACAAAGCAAGGACCACTCGAGTGGCATTACTGATTTAGTGTTACATTGAAAATTGAGTATATTTTGTGGAATCTAAAATGGCAAAAAAATAAAAAAATGCGTAATGTGTTGATGTTATTAAATGCTAATTTAAAATAAACAGTTGATAAACTATGACAAGATTCAAGGTGATAGCTGTTTTGGTTTTTCAACATTTTAACATTGAGTCCTAACTGTCCCTTTCAAATCATGCTTCTGATCAAATATATATGCATTTTACACGTGTGTGTGTGTGTGTGTGTGTGTGTGTGTGTGTGTGTGTGTGTGTGTGTGTGTGTGTGTGTAAGTAAAACACACACACACACGTGTACATTTTATACACATACATCCATGTACCCGTGAGTGTGTGTATGTGTATAAAATGTATGCATACATAAATGTACAAAAATCTTGGTTAAGACACACCTTTTTTATTTTGATTTTAATTTCCAGTAAAAAGCTGCTGTGGCTATATAGCTGCCCAACATGTTCACAAGCGCTCCATTTAAAGCTATATTTCATGCTGCCTGCTCTGTTTTGGGATCGTTGTAGTAGCAGTTGAGCACATGCTCATTAGGCGAAGTGGCCTGGATTCCATTCAGTGCAAACTGTGAATAACGTCAGCCCGCAAGCTTCCCAAATCTGATCTACATCCACGACAACCTGGTGCGGCTGTATGTGAAGCTAGTAAGAGCACAGTTCAGTGTTTGCTCTAAATAACAGTATTGTGATGTAACATGCTTTCAGCTGTACGTAAGAAACCTTTCTGCTTGTATTCATTACATGTTAGATATTTAACATAGAGTTTGCAATATGTAATTATCGGTGTGTCACTCATGAACCATTCACCCCTGTTTTAAACAATAAAAGGCATTTTCTCAGAATGTATGATGCATTCATGTTTAGTTTTGCATCTTTTTTTGTTCTTTTTTTCCTTTAGCTATTATTGTTTTGTTTTGGGTTTTTTTTCCATTTGATTTATCTCCTGCTTAGGGGGGGGGGGGGGGGGGGGGGGGGGGGGGGGGGGGGG
>JAQNCB010000015.1:9178758-9195536 GCA_030068295.1 Euristhmus nudiceps
TGAGGGTTGGAGTCTGCCAAGGCTGTCCTTTGTCACCGATTCTGTTCATAATTTTTATGGACAGAATTTCTAGGCGCTCCCGTGGCATTGAGGGGTTCTGGTTTGGTGGCCATAGGATCTCATCTCTGCTTTTTCGCAGATGATGATGTCCTTTTGGCTTCATCAAGCCAGGACCTCCATGTCTCATTGGAGCAGATCGCAGCGGAGTGCAAAGCGTTCGGGATGAGAATCGGTACCTCCAAGTCCGAGGCCATGGTTCTCAGCTGGAAAAGGATGGAATGCACCCTCCAGGTATGAAATGAGGTCCTACCCCAAGTGGAGGAGTTTAGTATCTTGGGATCTTCTTCATGAGTGAGGGAAGAATGGAGTGGGAGATTGACAGGCAGATCGCTGCAGCCTCTGCTGTAAAGCAGAGCTTATAACGGTCCGTCGTGGCAAAGAGGGATGTGAGCCGCAAGGCAAAGCTCTCGATTTACTCGTTGATCTGTGTTCCAACCCTCAATGATGGTCGGGAGCTTTGGTTAGTGACAGAAAGAACAACATAGTGGATACAAGCGGCTGAAATGAGTTTCTTTTGCAGGGTGGCGGGGCTCTCCCTTAGAGATAGGGTGAGAAGCTCAGCCATCTGGGAGGAACTCGGAGAAGAACCACTGCTCTTCCGCGTTGAGAGGAGCCAGTTGTGAGGTGGCTTGGGCATTTGGTTAGAATGTCCCCGTGCCCCTCCCTGGTGTGGTGTTTCGGGCATGCCCGACCAGGAAGAGACCCTGGGGTCGACCTAGAACACGCTAAAGGGACGATGTCTATCAGCTGGTCTGGGAATGCCTCGGTGTCCCCCGGGAAGAGCTGGAGGAAGTGGCCTGGGAGAGGGACGCATGAAGTTCACTGCTTAGGCTGCTGCCCCCACGTCCTGATCCAGGACCAAGCAGAAGATGAAAATGATGATGATGATGATGATGATTATGATGATGACTGATATAGAATATGTATACACACGCACACTCATTATATTGACGTAGTAATAATTTTTGATGTGTACTATGTTTTATGTTTCAGTTGGCAAAGAATTCTTTTCACCCTAACTGATGCAGTGAGTAGCTTTTCCCATCTTAAACAAACATGTTGGTAATCGTATACCATGTCATGGTCACTGTTTTTCATTCATCTCTCACTCACTTATTTATCACACCGCTTAATCCTACTTGGGTTGCGGGAAGGCTGGAGCCTATCTCAGCCAATACAGGGCAAAAAAAGGGTATACCCTGAACAGCTCACCAGACCATTATATGGCCAAGACACAAAACCATTCATACTCGCACCTAGGGACAAATTGGAACAGCAAATTAGCTGAATGTGTACGTCTTTGGACAATGGGAACAAACTGAGGTAATCGGATTAAACTCAAACAACCATGGGGAGAATATGCAAACACGACATAGACATACCCAAGCCGAGGATTTGAATTCAGGACTTTCTTGGACTGGATTGCTGTTCATAGTATACCTTGCCTCCGCTCAGAGGCGGCTGAGATCGACTTCAGCTTCCCCACAACCGAGATGGGCCTCAATCTTCCCATAACCCTAGTAGGATTAAGTGATTTTGCAAATGAGTGAATGAAAGAATGGGTATTACTTTGTTAGAAAAGAATTCACTTCAGGGTGTTGGATTTAGGTTGTGCAAAGTATGAAATCATAGCTCATGAGCCATTTCACGAACAAAGGTTCAGTAAGGATTTAGGTTCAGGTCACAGAGTTTTGAGTGAAGGAATCATGAAAACATCCAAATCTAACAGTTTTGCAAAAGCATTCTCTGCTTGCCCCACACTAAATACTTTATTCCTTTCATCTTTTATTACAAATGAGTTTCAACACCTCCAGTGCAGCTTACTGGGTTACCAAATGCAGGCCATGTCTCTCACTGTCTATGGTGAGGGCAATGTAAAAGAACCATTGTTGATGTTAGTCAAGAGTAGGCTGCGTAGCCGTCAGCGTGTTTCTGCCCTGCGATGGCCTGACGAGCTGTCCAGGGTGTACTCTGCCCTCGCCCGGAGTCAGCTGAGATGGGTGCCAGCCTCCCCGCGACCCTAACTAGGAATAAGCCATTTGGATGATGATGATGTTTCAACATCGGGAAATGTGTCGAAATGTTCAGGTAGTGAACACATGCACGCTGCAGATATAGTTCATAGAGATTAGGTTTAGGGGTTAAAAAAAAAAAAAAAAACACCACTGAAACTTTCCTTTAATGTTCCCTAAGGCATCACATCGGTTGTTATCCGATTTGAAAATAAAGCTTTCAAACTTTCTTTAACTTTGCAATAGATATGCAAGATGCGTCTTGTGTAGGAACCCGCACTAATCAGAGGTTGTTCTCGGTGAGAGTGCTACAATACCCTGCACTGCACCTCTAAGAGCATGAATAAAAGCTTTATGTGACTTTGTGAGCTATCTGAAAGTGACTTCAGTTCCCAGCCCACGCAAGGTGACATGAGGAGTCTCGGGCTGACAACTTAAAAGAGCTTGGGTGGGGGGGTGAGAAGAAGCCCCTCTCAAAACAGTCTTTTAAACATGGCAGGATTGGAGTCACTGTGCTCACAGAATGCCTGCAGCTCTGACTGGAAGCACGAGGTGGGATCTAGAGGCTTCACCTACTTCTCAGAGTCACTAACCACGCATCTGCTTCTGCACAAAAATGTAATATCACCTTGTCTCTCCAGCACTTTAGTGCAGCTTTGCTGCCATTAACAGATACCAAATTACTGCAATATCCAACAGCATTGTCTTTCCTTTCTGAAAATTTGGATTAAAGCATCCCCCTTGTGTAGCTATTGCACTGCTCAGTGTGCTCTTCTCTGTTTATGCATGAAGTGGTTAGTACGTTCACCTCACAGCAAGAACATCCTGGGATCAGTTTCCAGATTTGGCTCGGTCGTTTCTGTGTGGAGTTTTGCATGCTCTCCATGTTCTGGCATGGATTTCCTCCGGGTACTCCGGTTTCCTCCCACAAAGACATGCAGGCTAATTGGCTGTTTCCAGTGTTCGTGCTGTGTAGCCGTCATAGAGAATCTTTCAATACTTTCTGGATTCTTATTAACCTCAAAATCTGTTATTTTTATCTAATTAAATTAGGCACTAAAAAAGCAAGTGATTGAATTACTGTTAATACCCTTTTCTCATCGATGTTCCCATCTTCATCAACTTTCCTGCGGTGTAGATACGAAAAACAGTTTTTTCTCGTCCTCTTCCCTTCAAAGGCATGATTCTGCAACAATAGCGGAGGTGAAGATTCACAGCCTTTTATATCGTGCAAAAAAAAAAACCTTATGATCGCTGTGAACATTGTATGGTGTCACCGGTGCTTGTCGATGTTCCCACGTTGTTCACGGTGGCAGTGGTGTCATGTTGTCACGCGGAAATGACAAGTTTTCAGTTAAGCAAAAATCGAATGTTCAAATTAGAAGCTGCAGAAAGCTTCGGTACTGGCGGTTCTCTGCGGCAACTTGCAATACACGCGACGACAAGTACAAGCTGCTCTGTGGTGTTCTGTGGATGAACTTCCATTAACTTCTGCGGGTCAAGTTGCGTCAGTGAGGAAGGGGCCTTATAGTTCTACAAGTACAAGAAGCTTCTTCAAGTGAAAGGTATTTCCCAACGTTAAATGTAACTATAATTAAATAAAATGTACAATGTGGATTTTGTATGAAAATAAAATTGTTTGTATTGTCAAATTCTGGTGGAATAAGAAGAATAAACCCTTGGGGATATAAAGGAAAGCTATAACCCAGAGATTGATGTGATGAATACCACACAGCCTATTACAATGCATCCAAAGGGTTTTATTTAGTACCTTTTAAATAGAATGCTTTGGTCATTCAACACTAACATTATTACAGGTCAACATTTTCTCTATCTTGTCCTAGACTGACTCTGTTTTGAGCAACTCGTTTATTTTGCACACATTTTTCTTCTTCTTTTTTTTTTTTTTTTGCTTTCACTGATCTTTTAACATTGTTTTCTGTTTGTTTCTTCAGCCCAGAGTTATAAGCTTTGTGCCTTATTACTGCTGTTTATTTGTCCTCCCCAGTGCGTGTCTGTGTGCCTGTGTTGCTTTTTTCTGTGCCTGTCGCTCATCCACCCCTGAACCATGGCCTCATTAGCCTTCGTTCTCCAGCTCTTTCCCCAGCTTCCCCTCTGAACACGTAATTACTGATCCTGAGCCCGGGTCCCAATGCCTCTCGCTCTCGTTGTCCTTTCTTTGGTCTAAGAAAATCTGCTGAAGATGAAAGATGGGAAGCTGTAAAGAGATTGGTAGTGAATCGAATGGTTGAATTGAGCTGGATTTAATATCCTGATAGTGATGTGGGGAAATAGATTTTTTTTTTTCTTTTCCTTTTTTACAAAATAATGAAAATGTTGAATAATAATTGTCCCCTGGACTACTTCTTTGATTTTTGGTAATAATCTATCTTCTAACTCCCCTCCATTTAAAAAAAAAAAAAAAAAAAAAAAACTCTGGCCATCAGATTCTTAAAAGAATATGGTTATGAGTGGAATATGTTCTTAGATTTGCTAATGAAAATGATAATGTGTTTTGCAACATTAAGCCCTATTTCTACCTGGTATTTCCATTTGTCTCATTTCATCAGTTTTAGGTGATCTCAGGTCACTGATATCACTTCCCTGCTGGATTCTATCGACTATGGCGTTACTGGCTGTGAGGCAGATAATTAATACTCATTATATCTTGGCCAATCCACATACCAGCATGTTTCAGGAAGGTGGTAGGAAACCAAAGAACTTGAGAATATGAGAACCCAAAAGGACATGGCGAGAACCCTGCAGGAACTCTGCATAGACAGTAACCCAAAGTCAGCATCAAATCACAAGCCTTGAAGCTGTGTGGTGGCACCAATAACCAATAATTCCTCAAGAGTTGTTCAAAGTGTTAAATCTTCCAAAAGGGGTTCCATTTTATTCCATCTGAGGAAGGCCTTGATGCATGGTTCTGCATATATGAGTTCCTCTAGAGCAGACCTGGGCCACATCCGGCCCGTTGGTCTTTTTAATCGGGCCCGCCAAAGATTGATTGGTATAGATTTCATGTTTGATGTGAATGATCGATTGCATTCATTTCACTTTGGCTTGTAATGACAGCATTTCAACACCAGGTGGCGCATTGGGCAAAGAGTGCATAGATAGCAAATGCAAAGAAGAACAAAGTTGAAAAAAAATTTAGCATATCACACAGGACAGTGACTCGGTGTATTGAACTAATTGGACGAACACTTAACTAGCAAGCTCAACAAAAAGCAGATTTTTATCAGAGGGATTAATGAAAACTTTGAGATAACAGAGGAGTTTTTGGCTATGGAATCCCTGAAAGGAAAAACACGAGGAGAGTATTTATATAACAGCGTGTCAGCGGATATAAAGAGGCACAAGTTACCTGAGAGTACGCTCACCAACATTACCACAGATGGGTCACCAAATTTGACGGTGAAAAACCGTCGGGCTGCTAAAAAGAATCCAGGGCAGGGTGAGAGAGGACAATCTTGAGTAGGAGGTAATTTTCCTACACTGCATAATTCACCAGGAAGCACTGTGTAAATCCATGTTGCAGCTTGACCAAGTAGTGAAGCTGGTTGTGAAAAACTCGTTAGCTTTATTTGGGGGAGGGGCCTTAATCATCGTCAGTTTGTTCATTTTCTTGAAGAAACTGATGCTGATCACAGGGACTTGCTTTACCATTCTAATAACTGCTGCTTAAGTTTGGGGAAAATATGACAACGAGTTTGGGAGCTCAAACAGGAGATTACAGTGATCCCTCACTTTTTGCGGTTAATGGGGGGTCGAGACCCTACACAAAGACCAAATTTCCACGAAGTAGGATCGACCCCCTGACTGACGTATACGTACATGTATATGTGTATATAATATCAATCAATACATATTCAACGCTATAAATGCTTATAATAACAGTTAAACATTCAAAAACAATGCATAAGATGTAAATAAAATCTAAATAATATGAAATACATACGTGTAATTGTACATAGATGTAAATAAAGTGTAAGAAATGTGTTTGGGAGCCGTGTCCCAAACCGAGTCCCAAACCAGACCCTATTTAATAGTGAAAAAGTTAAGGGAAAGGTTGCAAGATCACTATCGACTCCAGTTTGGGACAAGGCCTCTGAAATCTTGCAAGCTGATTAGTCGAGACGAATTTCCCAGCATTCATGTTAACACATGAAGAGGAGGAGGAGGCTGGGATCCGAATCTGTGTCAGTAGCAACCCCTTGCGGCATTTTCCTGAACTTTTCCCCTATTTTCCCTTATTTTTTTATTTTTCGATGAATTTTTTTATTAAATCCGCGATGCACTGAAGCCACAGAACCTGAAGCGCGATATATCAAGGGATGACTGTATTTAATTTTTGGAGCTACTTGAGAACACTGAATGACACAGATTGGCTTTGTGATTTAGATTTTACTGTGGACATAATGACACACATGAAAAAGCTGAATGTGAAGCTTCAGAGCCTTCAAAACCAGGATAGTTTTATTTTCAAAGCAAATGTCAGACAAGCCATTTGCTCATTTCCCCACACTGGCTACATTAAAAGAGGCTCTGCAACATGTGAAAAAGGAGTTTGCATGTTCTCCCCATGCTTGCGTGGGTTTCCTCCGGGTACTCCGGTTTCCTCCCACGGTCCAAAAACATGCACAGTAGGCTAATTGGCTGTTTCAAATCTCCCCTAGGTGTGAATGGTTGTGTGAGTGTCGGCCTTGCGATGGCCTGGTGATCTGTCCAGGGTGTACCCCGCCCTTGCCCAGAGTTGGCAGAGATGGGCGCCAGCCTCCCTGCGACCCTAATTAGGATTAAACGGTTCAGAAAATGAATGAATTTAGTTCAGCCTATTGGACCGGCCCTCCACAACATTTCCTGTTTCTCGTGTGGCCCCTTGGGAAAATTAATTGCCCACCCCTGCTCTAGAGGGAACAATATTTTACAGTGATAGACTAAGGTGGCATGGTGTCCCAGTGGTTAGCATGTCCACCTCACAGCAAGAAACCCTGGTTCCAATTCCTGGTCTCAAGTGTTTCTGTGTGGAGTTTGTATGTTCTCCTCGTGCTTCTGTGGGTTTCCTCCGGGTACTCTTGTTTCCTCCCACAGTCCAAAAACATTTACAGTTCCATAACTGGCTCTTCCAAATTGCCTCCAAGTGTGAGGGTGAATAGTTGCGTGTGTTAGTCCTGCGATGACCTGGTGAGCTGTTCGAGGTGTATCCCGTCCTCAACCAGAGTTGGCTGAGATGGATACCAGCCTCACCACGATCCTAATTACGATTAGACGGCTTATAAAATGAAATAATGAATGATAAACAAAACTATAATAGGATGCTTGTTTTTAAAATAGGGGGTGGTTTTCCATTAAACTTCAACAGAGGCTTCTATAGACTTCACTGTTTAACAAAATTACTAAATTGAAATAAAGTCAACTGGGATGGATTGGAGTTCGTTAAAGGGTATATTTCCGCAAGCCCTCACAGCATTCCCATGGGATCTTAGGATCCATCCTGAGACTGGCCAGGATAAAGTCACTAAAAATTAGTGTATAAAGAATACTAATTGTATGTTAAAGTCATATTACACTTTCAAAGCCTCAAAATTTCTTGGATGATTGCAATTCTGCAGGTTGCATTTGGGATGACTTGCAGCAGAGAACTCTTTTATAATCTTAAAAAGTTCCTTTAAAAGTTTATGCTGTTACATTGTGTAGCACAAGTGGTGATTCCAAGATGGCCGTCTTCATTATCCTTACTATTTATCCTTTTTGGATCGTGGGGAAGCTGGAGCCGATCCCAGCTGACTCTGGGTGAAAGATGTTGTACACCCTGAGCAGGTCGCTAGTCCATTGCAGGGAAAACACAGACAAAGAACCATTCATACTTGGGGGGGCAATTCAGAGCCATCACATAGCCTACTCTTCATGTCTTTTGGCTGTAGAAGGAAACTGGTATACCCAGCGGAAACCCACATAAGCACAGGTAGAACATGCAAAATTGCCCACACTGAGTACAGGGCTCGAACCCAGAACCTTCGTGCTATGAGATGAGAGTGCTAACCACTGCCCCTTGCTCAGCTTTATCTTAATCATTGTTATTGCTGACACAGAGATTACCTGCCATATTGCAAGCATCCCTCATGGTGATGCATCAGCAGCAATAGGTATATAAATAAGAAGGTAAGTACAAGATCTCATAACACAATCAAATAAAGCAGGTCTGATACTAACTGTCCATTTGTGCAACTCATAAAATAAGTGACTATAAAAAACATAATAATTCTACAAAGCACATTTTCACACACCAGATTTTGGTCTTCAGTTGCATACTGTATAAAGCTACATTTATAGTTACGGCCAACTGCTGTTTATCTCATCTAGATCAAGATCCAAAATTTTATTATTGAGTCCAAGAATCTGGCTAAGAACTCTTGTCCCAACAATAAATGTTTTGTCATCTGTTTTCGTACACTCAGCAGGTGGCACACATAGGGGGTACAAACAGAATTGTCTAATGGTAGAGCTCACTGCCAATAGTCATGCACTACTACCTCAGATGTAGATACGTGACATGGTTCTCACTCTCTCACACCAGCATGCTCGGGGTGGAGAGGGGGGGCCACTAGCTCTGTGTTAGGAGGTCGTCCTGGGAGACAGATGGTGACAAGATCCTTTTCGGTGCCAGCCTTGGTCTGGAAGCTCTCCATGCTAAGCGGCCCGGGAGTACGTAGGAGGTGTGTACATCAGCACCGTGTTCAGACGCAGGCCGCGTCCACGTTCCATCTGTTCCCTGAACCTCTCCGTTAGCTGCTGCGTTCACTGCTTCTGACTGAGCGCACACCTAAGGGCATCCTAGAGGGCACTATCCTTCATGCATGCTGAGTACTGCATTAACAGCAATGCAGCAATGGGTGACCCATGCTCCTGCTTAATCTATATATAAAGACATAAATACACACAGAGAGGACATATGCATACTTGTGTGATCTCGCTCACACAAAACACGGAGAGTCCTGCCAGGGTTCGTATGTGGTAAAGAAATATTGTAGTGGCGATTCTGTTAAAGACAACAGCAATGCTCTGATATTAGGCTAATTTATTCCGTTTTGGAACGTCTCTGGCATGAAGACACTGCCTTGCTCCGATGTGTCATCTGATCCGTGCAGGGAGCCGAGATTCACGCTTCAGTCTGAAATTATGGAGCTCATCCTCTTGGCACGTTGAATTACCAACCGCTAGAGCTAGCGACGAAACCCACTATGCATCAGAGGCTCTCAGAGGCTCTTGGACACAAGGAAGCAGAATTTTAACGGCTCAACGCAGATGGTAACAACTTTCTTATGAACTAAAGTTGAGCACAGACTTTAGATAGAGTCAGACTAGTGTGAGTCACATTGTTAGTCAGAAACCGGATTTGTAAACCGTTTAGGAGTGTGAACGTTACTTCTAAATCTATCTCTCAAATGACCAGAAGAGAAGACATGCAGAAATTGGTTTGTGGATTCAAGGTATACTGCACCTTCCTCCAGAGTCAACTGGGATAGATACAGTGGTTCAGCAGTACAGGGATCCCTCACTTTTCACGGTTGATGGGGGGTCGAGACCCCCGGTGAAGACCAAATTTCCACCAAGTAGAGTGATAAATACCACGTGACTTACGGGTCCTTGGCCACACCGCCGGGCAAACAAAGGAAGAAGCCTAAAAGCTTTAGCACAGATTACCACCGAGCGTGAAGCAAAACTGCACATATTCGGAGACAATGACCACGAATCCAGAAATGAGACTGTTGTCCGAAGTTGTGCAGCACCTTGAAGCCGACAGAAGAGCGAGGTATGTCGAAAAACTCAATATTCTCGGCATGGAAGATCTGTAACTGATGCCCGGAACAATGTTTACGCCACTGACTGAATTGAAGCGACGCAACCTCCCGAACCTTTCTAAACTAGACATTCATATTTACCTCGTGAACAAGTCGTGTAGTTTCACACAGAAGAGCCTAAAAGCGTACAAAAGTCTCGAGGCATACAGATATTTTGTGGCCGGATGGGTGAGAGAGGTCAAGTCGTACAAGTCGAAGCGAGCAAGTCACACGTCGTCATTTCATAATTATTATGTCTAAGTAGTGAACTGAATTTCACCTCTATAGTGTAATAGTCCCTGATTTCACTCCATAGAACTAAATTATTTTGTACTGTACTTTTTCTGGGTTTGAATATTAAAAACCTAGCAGTAGCTTTAGCTGCAGCATTAGCAGTAAGCTGTAATGGTGGTCCTGGTATGTAAGATCTAACACATTATAATGATTTATTCACTGGTTGTTTTTTCGTTAAAATGTGAATTGAATCACTCTTACAGAATCAATTGTCAGCAGCTAAACAATATCAAAGAAATAAAACTTATCAGATACGAAATGTTTGCTACATAAGCAAGTGTATTGAGTGTGTCCCCAGTCCTCGCGTTTTATAGGCCAAATCCATTCTCTTCTCGACTTTTCTGCTGGAATTCGATAGAAGGAAATACTGGAAAACCCATCATGCCATTTAATGCAGCCCACGGCACAACACGTCTCTGGCATTGTTTTAAAAAAAAAAAGACCGAATGACCCTTTTCACAGTAGCTCACGCACCGCAGAGCTCTTTGTATGACTGGCGGGGCAGGGGCTCATGGGAAATTGTGACGTCGCCAACAGCAGCCTGATATGTGTATATAATATCAATAAATACATATTCAACGCTATAAATGCTTATAATAACAATTAAACATTCAAAAATAATGAAGATGTAAATAAAATATAAACAATGTAAAATACATACGTATTATTGTACGTAGATGTGAATAAAGTGTAAGAAATGCCTTTTCTGCCACACGAATGTTGTTAGTTTAGAGTTGTCCCAAACCGAGTCCCAAACCGGAGTTAGTAGTGAGCTTGATGCGTTTCCCTTAAATATTTCCCTACATAATAGTGAAAGAGTGAAGGGACAGGCTGCTAGGTCACTACTGACTTCGTTTGGAATGCAGCCTCTGAAATCTCACAAGATGATTGGTCGAGACGAATTTCCCACCGAATCCGAGTCAGTAGCGACCCCTTGTGGCATTTTCATGAACTTGTTTTTTCCATATTTGCTGACTTTTTTTTCTATTAATATTCTTTAAAAATCAGCGATGCACTGAAGCCACAGAACCTGAAGCGCGATATAGCGAGGGATCACTGTAGTTAGGAAAACGAGATGAGTGAAAACCATGCTGATAGCATGTTGCTAACCCGTGTGCTACATGACTGCATGTTGTGGTATGTCTTAAGTGCCAATGTTATCACTTCCTCTTTACTGCAGAAAGGATCCAGGTTCAAACCTTAAAGTTAACTGAGGTCTCCTCTGTAGAGTTTACCTCTTCTGCACATGCCTGTATGGGTTTTCTCCCAGTACTCGGGTTTCCTCCCAAAGTCTAAAGACATGCAGATTAGGTTAACTGGCTCCTCTATATTGCCCATAGGTGTGAATGTGAGTGAATGCTTGCTCAATTCAGTGTTATCTCAGAACTAAATTGGCAACCTGCCCAGGGTGTACCTATCCTCTTTCCTTGAGTCAGCTGGGATTGGCTCCAGTTTTCCCTGCGACCCTGACGGAGAATGTATGGATGGATATCATATCATATTATAGATTACTTGACTTTTAAGATGGGTATTTCTCTGAAAATGATGACACCAATACCCCATCAATTCCTTTCACACACCCTATATACCCATAAATATGTTTTATTATAAACTGTGGTATTCTCTACCGAGGGAGAAAGAGACTATTTCAGAGATAAGTTCATGAATGTAAAAATTCACCTTGAAAGGTCAGTGTTATTAAAACAGATTATCACAGACAATAAAGAAGACCAAGAATGACTGACCTGTTGAACCATAGCATATTAGAATTCATTACAACACTGGTATCACCTTTGGTTCTTTGGTTTTCAAATAACATGTTTATATTAGACACATTCAAAGAAGAGTATTTTTTTAAATCCATGCTCTATTATAAAAGTCCTATAAGTTTGGTGTGTACCAAAGTTATATCAACAATCAGTTTATAGCACTGTGGGACAGGAAATTCAGGGCACATGCAGGAGCACACATGGGGTGAGCAAGGTCTTCAACCCATCAAGACTTAATTTGGATGTAGCAGCAGAATACAATCCAGATTATCTTCCAAACAAAAAAGTCAGCCAGAGGTTGAAATGCACAGGCAGATCATTTATCTTGTGTCAAACAAGATTAGAAATGGGACAAAAAAGGAGAAAACGCCCTTGAGCATTTTTTATATATTTTTTTAAGAAAGCGGCATGGGCCATGACCTACAATATCAGGCAACATGGTCAAACATATCAGGTTGTCACGTTTTCATTACTTGTTTAGAAGGCAATTTATTAGAAGGAAAGTGTTATATAAAAATGTGCTGAAAAGTCAACTGATTAAGATGCAAATATGTTTTAATATGTACCACGTGCAAATCTGAACCATGGTGTATACATGGATATATACAGTGACATATAAAGTGTGTATCAAATATCAAAAGTAAATAGACACCATGACTTTTTTTTTAAAGATAGTAGCCAAGTTGGTGGAGATCCCTCACAGTAGTACTCCGAGTCATTTGAAGTTTCTTTGCAACATCAATTGCCTTACATCGGGGATTATAATCAATACTCCCTCTGGCATTCTGAAGACACCTGTGGGCATCGACCCACAATACGCCCTCTGTGAAAATCACACAACACTTTTGTTCCTGGTGTTCATGACATAGCTAATAGCTATACAGAGGGGTGTCTGTTTACTTTTGATATACTGTCTAAGGCAATGGTGGCCTGGTGGTAAGGTGCTGGATTACTGGTTGGGGGTTCAAGTCCCACTGTCAACAGTTGTCACTGCTGTCCCCCCAGTGCAGCTAACTGGGTTATCAAATGCTGGCCATGTCTCTCACTGTCTGTGGTGAGAGGCATGTAAAAGAACCATTGCTGATGTTCGTCAAGAGTAGGCTACATAGCTGTCAGCGTGTTTCTGCCCTGCGATGGCCTGGCGAACTGTCCAGGGTGTACTCTGCCCTCCCCCAGAGTCGGCTGAGATGGGTGCCAGCCTCCCCGCGACCTAACGGTTTGGAAAATGAATGAATGTATAGATCTACCATGACATCAAACCAATTTACTGTGTTCACCTTTTTATTAATGGGTCTTCTGTGGGATGAGATCAGATGTACTGTAATAGCCTTCACTCCCCATATGCATCAGCAAGTCTTGGGCACACATGGCACTCTTGCCATAGAACACTTTTGGAAGGTACTTACCACCGCATATTAGGAGCACACCACAAGAGTAGTATTAGAGGTGAATAGATCCAGTTGTTTAACCATCACAGTGTGGCCCTGGTCAGAGTCACTCAAATCCTTATGCTTGCCCATTTTTCTCGCTTTCAGCACATCAACTTTGATTTTTTTTGTTTGTTTGTTTTGGGCTACACTGTATTAATTCTGCAAGGGAAATTGTTACTTCTGCATTTATTTCTGCATTTAAGTGAGCACACACATGGAAACAGTGAGCACATATACTCGGAGCAGTGAGCGATCACGCACACTGGGGTGCCTGAACAGCAGTTGGAGGATAGGAGTCTTGCTCAAGAGCACTTAAGCCATGAAGGTGGAGGAAGGGAAGGTGCAACTCACTCTCCCACCGCCGTACATTTCTCCTGCTGGCTCGGTAATCAAATCAGCAACCATTCAGTCCCAAAGCCACTTCTCTAACCATTAGGCTATGGCTTTGAGAACTGACTGTTTACTTTCTGCCGAATAGCTTCCATCACTGGTGAGTGCCTCTGTAACAAGGTAATTAACTTTATTTACTTCACTTGCCAGTGGTTATAATATTTTAATGTTATGGCTGATCGATGTATATACTGTATTCTATGTAAGAGGAAGGTGATAATGCTAGCTATTATAAGTGGTCATATAATATCAACAAATTAAATTTAGCAACTCATGGTTGATCTAGTCACTCATTTGCCAAACTGCCTAATTCTACTAGGGTCTGGTGGAGGCTGGAGCCCATCTCAGCCGACACTGAGCGCAGAAGGGGTGTACCCTGAACAACTTGCCAGACAGTCACAGGGCCTAGTGTGATTCAATAATACCAACATTATCCATTTATTTGTTTATTTAGTTTTGTTTATTTGGTTATTTTAGATCTTGCATTCTTATGGGCTCCCTGATGACTTTTATCTAGTTTAATTTATCTCATTCTTCTCCGGAAGTAAATGTTGGCTTGTGTAATCTATAGGATGAAAGGTCTAGCCGTTTCTGTAGGAGAGTCAATGTAAGATGGCTTGTATTGTAGTATAAACCATTTCTACAGAGGACATCAGGCACAAGACCTTTGTCCTTACTTAACTGAATTCAGAAGTGGAAAAAATGGATTATGAAAAATGAAGGTCACAGTATGAAAATGTGTTGCTTGTCTGCTGGGGGGTAAGTGATCAAATTCAATCGATTTCTGGCTTCAGATGAGTGCTTACAGATTTTCTGTCTTTGGTTGAATTGTTGCACTTGTTAATCCATTTGAGGTGGAGCATTTTGTGTCTTGGTAGGTATAGGTCATGGCTAATAGGATGCTAATGAGTGCGCACAGATCAATTTGTGCTTTATCAGCCAATCAATGATATCTGCAGCAGGCCAGCTAGCTGTGCCGTGAGAAACTGAGAGACTTCCTGCCCTCCATTTAAACCTGGCTGGCTGGTTATTTTCTGTACTCTTGTCTCCACTCCTGGATAATGGAAACTCAAGGTTTTTCTACTCAGCCTCACAGTTGGTTGCATACTCTGTACTGAAATACAAAGGCTTAAAAATGGGCACGCATTAACTTGCTGCTTTGAGTGCAGTATAGTGCCTTTGGGCATACATTGAATTTGTCCATAATTTACTTCCTTTTTTTTTTATTTCATTCGGTTATCCTTTTAAACATATGGGACATCCATGATGGGTTTTGCATCCTTACACTGTGCTTAATATACATCTTTGGCCACATACAGTACCAGCCAAACCTTTGGACACGCCCACTCATTCTCATTAAATTAGAATATATGTCCATACTGTTGGCTTTTATATAATTTTATACCGTGGCCTTATTTCAACTCTCCTCGAAGTACAGTTTATTGACAGATTAACAATTATGCAGTGATTAACCCTTTCAGAAACATTTCTGAAAAGATGCATGGTCATCCATGTAGAAAAACACATCTTATTTTGGGGAAAAAGCAACAAGAATAAGTCCAAGCCTTGAATGAGTCCTGAAAGACATTGAAAAGTGATTCAATAAATTATTGCTTAGGGGGAAAAAACAGCTAGGAAGTAACCTTTTAGTGCCAAGCGACTTTTTGCCATATGCCTTTCTTCCCTTGAAATCAAATCACAAAGAGCTGTTGAATTTAATCTTCAGTGTGGTAAAAGTAGGGGAGAGTGGCAGTCACTTTCTGTTGCACGCTAATCTGTATCCCCAGAAAACCCTGGGTGAATCCCAAATGGCTCTATGCTACATATACGCTATACTGCCTCGGGTGGAGAAGCCATTATTTCATACCCTAGCAAGTGTACTTATGTTGGTAGAAGGGAGTCATTTGGGATTCAGAATCAGAGAATGAGAATGAGAGTAGCCCATTAAAGCAATCAGGCCAGCAGGATTTGACGAATCAGCACTCTTTCCATGCAGGAAGTCAATCAGAGGAGACTGAAGTGACATGGCTGTCTTCAACCTGCCACTATACATATACGTTAACCACATGCTGCTACAGTGGCCTTTGCTGTGATGCTTTTGCCTACAAATGCAGCACATAAATTTTCAAGCAAGTGTTACTGGCAAGGAATATGTTGAGAGTATGGAGAGGTGATGATTTAATGCTACATAATTCTAGTTCAAGTTCTTGTTCCACAATTACACAAAAAAAAGGATGTATTTCACTGTGTCCAATTTAATCCACTACACCAAAAATGATTCATTATATATAGAAATTGTATAATACATAGGTATGGCCCAATTTGATTGGTCCACCATTGAATTAAAAAAACATTATCCAGAGTGAATAATGCTTGAATCAAAATGGTGGACACTCACAGTTTGTCACCGTCACTTAGAACAGGCCGCTTCATCATTGTTCCACTTTGAAATGAAGAATAAATCAGAAAAACTACATTTTAGTTTGTGTTTTTTAGGGGTTTCTGTATAGTATAGGGACATCCCTCGCTATATTGCGCTTCAGGTTCTGCAGCTTCAGTGCATCGTGGGTTTTTTTAAATATTCATCGAAAAATGAAATTAAAAAAATATAGATAAAAGTGAAGGAAAATGTCGCTACTGACTCGGATTCGGATCCCAGCCTCTTTTTTCTGCTGGGAAATTCATCTCGACCAATCAGCTTAAGAGATTTCAGATGCAGTGTCCCAAACCGAGACGGTAGTGACCTTGTGGCCTTTCACTTAAATTTTTGCCCTTTTTTATAGTGAAAGAGTTAAGTGGAAGGGAGAAAGGTCACTACTGACTCCGGTTTGGGACAGCTCTGAAATAACAGCATTCGTGACAGAAAAGGCTGAAGTCAAGACATTTCTTACACTTTATGTACATCTATGTACAATTTCATGTATGTATTTTATATTATTTATATTTTATTTACATCTTATGCATTGTTTTTGAATG
>JAQNCB010000015.1:9307658-9319824 GCA_030068295.1 Euristhmus nudiceps
TGTGTGTGTGTGTGTGTGTGTGTGTGTGTGTGTGTGTGTGTGTGTGTGTGTGTGTGTGTGTGTGTGTGTTGTGGTATTTTGCATGAATATGCCATGGAACTCATGGAGTAGTAGGAAGCCGATTTAATCAAACTCGCTCAAAGCTCCTAGTTGTGACGTTTAAGTGCACCAGACACGCGTTTGTCCGTGCGTCATTCCAGGTTCTTACAGCCACTTGTTTCTACTTCACATTGAGTGTTTCTGTAAGTCGCACTGGCACAGATGTCAAGTGCCAGATAAGTTGAAATTGAAAAAAAAAAATTATTCCTGGACATATTTTTGGTTTGAAGTCTTGTCAGTGTATGTGATGATGCAAATTTGAAGGTCCCTTTTTGTTTTCTTGTTAAGGTTTTCAACCCCACTCACCACATTGGCACAAAGAGAATCACAGAACCTTGTGTGAAATAGTCGTGCTGGAGTTTACTGGCTTGTAAAGAATTGCACTCTATAGTAGATATTCATCCATTCATTTTCTAAACCGCTGAATCCTAATTAGGGTCACAGGGAGGCTGGTGCCCATCTTGACCGACGCCGGGCAAGTGCGGGGTACACTCTAGACAACTCGCCAGGCCATCATAGAGCCAACACTCACACAGCAATTCACACACATTCTCACCTTAGGGAGATTTATGTGGACTGTGGGAGGAAACCGGAGGAAACCCACGCAAGCACGGGGAGAACATGCAGACTCCACACAAAGGCCCAGTCTGGGAATCAAACCCAGGCCTTCTTGCTGAGGCAAACATGATAACCACTACACCACTGTGCCACCTATATATAGGTATTCAACAAAATATTAAAGTACAACTTTTTTTTTTTCCCCCACTCCCCTTCTTTGTCAGGGTACTGTGCATCTTTAATCGCATAGTAAACAAACTTTAAAGTCTATAACCATGGCTGGAATCACATGTATAATTTTGTTAATTTTTAACTCTGCTGCTCTTCAAGTGTTTACATGATTAATTGCGATGAGTCAAAAAAAAAATCTGACCACTGACCCTTTTGAAATGTAGCAACGTTTTTTTTGACGATCACAGAATGTCTTCAGACAAGAAATGAGGGTACGCTCTGCATCAGTTAAGGTTAAATAGCACGTTTCGAACAGTCATAATCACTGGGGTGTATTCATCCAGTATAAAGCTCTTGTGTATTTGCATATGTAAATCCAGGTGGTGAGTTATTTTGGCAGAACAGTGTAATGTACAGAGTAAAAAAAATATTGAAATTATTTTTTCTGGTTATATTCAATGTAGTAATGCTGAGTAACTATAAGTGGGATATCAGAACCCAGTACTTGCTGTTTAAAATGAGGAATTGAATACATGGTAGTCATCAACACTGAGATGGGAGGGGAAAAATTGTGAGAGAAACAGTTGTGTTTTTCTAATGCTGCATGTTAACCAAGCAAGTAAAATGAGCCATGTTTTCTTGGTGGGAGGGATTGCATCCCGTTTATCACCTGCTGGTCACAGTGACAGCCAATGGGCATCTGCGAGCGCATGCATGTGGACAATGTGTGTCGCCCTGCTCTGGGAATTAGCAGCAGTTTGGAAAGATGCACTTATTGCAAGAATTGCCAAGAAAGTGGTTGCAAAAGTGTTCACACCGCACAGAGAACTGTTTTTGCTGATAAGGTTTAATTAAACAAAAGGTTTAACTGTTCTGAAATAGATTCTTTATACTATTTACATTTTAAAACGAATGATGTTGCATCGTTAAAAAATTGATCTATTTACCACTGCATCTCCAAAACGATGGGAAACATGTTACTAAAGTACTTGTACCTCTTCAATGAAACGTTTAAAGGGAACTCGGAATACAAGTTCGGCTTTACATTCTTGTCACGTTTGACGTGGTTAGGAAGATGGAATGTGGATAAATCACTAAATAGACGCCCGTCATGTGCCCTGCAGTATCACGGTGACAGTATTATTGCCAGAGCGAGCATGTTCAAAATGGTGTTAAAGAAGGCTGTAAAGAATTACACGGCAAGAGAACAAATCGAACTGTTGTGATTTTTCGTGAGAATTCTTTTGCAATCCACTGCATCTGATTTAATAAACCTCGAAGGAAGCACATGTTGACTTTCTCCCTGTCTAATTGCTTGCTTTCTTGTGATTCGAGAGAAGTGGGTGGGAAATGGCAGGCGACCAAACTGGGGTGGGGGGGACCCGGGAAATTTCGTCCCTATCGTTCTGAAGTAATTGTTTTTGTTATAAGCCTTTGAATATAACATGCAGCGTCTATTCTCGCTAAGCTGCCTGATCTTGTCTTCCAGGTGGCCAAGGAACGTTTCACGCCCTTCTGAACTGCATAGTTCATGTCATAATGTACACATACTACGGCCTTTCAGCACTGGGACCGGCTTATGCGAAATATCTGTGGTGGAAGAAGCATCTGACGTCTATTCAGCTGGTAGGTGTTGTTTTCAAATCTTGATGTTATGAACATGTCGTCGTTTTCAATACGAATAAATGCTTTTTCTCAATTTTTTTTTTCTCGTGTGTGTACAGATTCAGTTTGTGATTATCACCACTCACATTGGTCAGTACTTCTTCATGAAGGATTGCCCCTATCAGTACCCCATCTTCCTTTATATCATCGCACTTTATGGCGTGGTCTTTCTTTTCTTATTCCTCAACTTCTGGTATCATGCATACACCAAGGGCAAAAGGCTTCCCAAAGGCCTCCAGAGTGCAGACAAGGCCCAGAACAACAACAGCATCCCCCACGACAAACAGAATTAACCTCTGACCTTTAGGACCTCTCTTGAAATGACAATCTGACTCGAATGGAGTACTTGAGCACTGCTGTTTACTGGCTTACTGTACTTTTTATATTAGGAATATTTATATTTGAGAAACTCTCTGTGGTGCAAATAATTTACTATCGGTTTAAATTTGGTTTTAAAAAGTCAGAAAAGGATCTTTTTTTGAATTTAGCCAAAAGGAATAATTATGCTAAATCTTAACCCTAATATTACATTGTTGTGTTCTGTCTGATATGAGTATCAAACCCTCTTTTTGTGAATGCTTGTATCACTTAACACATCGGATGAATTTTTTTTTTTTTCTGGCAGAACTATGGATTCCTGAAGCCTCAGCTTTGACTGGCAAGACTTATCTCTGCTAGTTTTCTTTTTAGAATAACTGTACGTCTTGGCACTTTGTGTAGTTACTTGTATATTGATTACGAAGCCAAATTAACCCGGCCTTAAAGTCCCAGCTTTGCATTTCGCTATTCATCTTAAACCATACTATTCCGTAAGGATTATGGAATTATTATTATTAGGGATGAGCTAAGTGGAAAGGTCTACAGCTGCATGACTGAGAGGTTTTTTTGTTTTAAAAATCAAGCCTGGATCAAAAAAAGGTCCTGGGGGTTTATGGGGTTGAATTGCTAATATATAATACATTTCCCTTGATGGGCAGTTTAAAAAAAAAAAAAAAAAAACTTGGTGCCTTCACTATTTTTATCCCCTACATTCCCTGACCTTTCTCCCAATTGTAGAAAACATGCTGATGTATACATACAGGCTTTAAAAATCCACAATGCACTTGCACTAAATTCAGTCTCTGAAAAGTCCAGAACAATATGAATGTCCCTGAAGGAGCCCGTGCACTTATCTGCGCCTCTGAATAAGTACTGGTCTTGGATCAAGTACCGTCTGACCATGTAATAAATGGATAGGAAGGCAGAAAGGTTTATCCAAGACCAGAGCTCTTACTGTGAGACATATAATACATGCAAATAGGAGCTCAGATAAAACTGCACTAATGGTGATTTGGGACAGGACCAACAAGATCTCAGCATGTCTTCTCATACAGGTGATGAGGAAAGAAGCATTATGTGTATTAAACACTCACTTTATTTTAGTACCATCATGATTGTCCTCATCTTGGACAGGAATCCACATTCCGATTTTTATACATGTGAAATCGAATATGTGAACTGTATGTTTTAAAATGTATATTTATAAAGAAATAAATACTTTTCACTGATACACTAGTGGAAATATCGGAGTATTTTTTTGTCTAGTATGGCGTATTATCCTAGAGCTCCCCCTTGTGGAGTACTGATTTGTTGCAAGTGTAAATAATTTGGTGGAATCAAATGTTCTGACATGTATTCAAGAAAATTGGGTTGCCAGGTTGGTTTGTACGTTTGACCTTTATTTCATCAGGACGTTCCATTGAGAGCAAAATCCTCTTGCAATGAAGTTCTGGAAACCAAACTAACTGACAAAACATTAAAATACAAGGTGAAAAAACATGTGCCTGAATCGATCTCCACAACCAAAGGTCGCTGTTTCAATTCGGTTGTCTTCTCAAGGAAAACATGTGATTCACCTCATTCTTTATGATGCTCTTAAATTAAAAAAAAATCTTTGGGTTTGAATTCTGTTGACCATTTCATGACCAAGATGTACAGTAAGAAAATCTAATTTCAGCCATATCTGTTAAAACCTGGGGTTCATTCAAAAGCATCTACTACCTGGAAGAGTGCAGCGAGCAATTCATTGAGCTGAGGCCGTGGAGGTAAGCTGTAAGTTCACCCAGTATTAATTTAAAGATGTAAAATATAACAGTGCAGTTGTTTATGAATGGTCAATAAAATGCAACCCAGCAAATGATGATAACTTCAGTGGTGCATTTGTAGTAATAATGAATGGTACACTGAATCAAGGCTCCATAAAACAGGAGGCTGCCAGGCATATGTCATGTCTCACCATAGCCACAAGCAGGAAAGTAGCTTCCATGGCTTTATTTGGTTGTTTTTAGCTTTAAACCTGAACATTTTTATTCCTGAATTAAAGCCAGTCTTCACTTTGAGCTTCCTAATTATATGAAGTATCATCACACAGTGATGGGAGTGGTTCAATGCCCGGCTCGCTCGAGGTGATCCCATGCACAGATTATCTCCTAAATGTACTGGTTTGTTACCTGTGCTCCAGGTGATGTTGTGGCTAGCACATCCTCCTCCCAGCAACAAGGTCCAGGGTTTGAGTTCTGTGTGGAGTTTGCATGTTCTCTCCATTCTTGCATGGGTTTCCTCCAACAGTCCAAAGACTTGCACATTTGGCTAATTGGCAATTCCAGATCACCTCTGGGGGGAGGAGTGGCGAGCTGTTCAGGGTGTACGCTGCCATCACCCAGTGCCAGCTGAGATGGGCTCCCCATGACCCTAGAATGATTCAGTGGTTGAGAAAATGAGCGAGGGTGCTTGCACTACACCCTACTCGAATTTATATTTCATCCAAATCTGTGCATAACTTTTTTAAAGAAAATAAACTAAGAATTCAGCAGGTGATGAGTGTCCATCTGAGATGAGATGATGTGCTACTGCTATCGTGTAATTTAATCGTGTGAGGGTCCATCCTGTGTTTGTGATTTTTCTAGTTTGTGCTGTCTGTTGACCAGATGTGAGTTGAAGTGTTCAAGTGTGTTACCATGAGCACCACTGAAGCTGTACAAACAGTTGGCTTACTCTGGTGCTCTCTGGAATAATTTCCAGGCTTCTCACTCATTACACAATGTGGTTTAACAGCTTTCTCCTCACAGCACTTTTCAGTGGTTAAGAGCAAATGTCTAACTGAAATTGGTTCATGGTACATTTTTACCTTGTGTGAGGAAGCAGGTCACAACAAATCTGTTTGAATAGAATGCACAGGGCTGCTTGACAAATTAAATTTGATAAAGCTTTCACCAGCTGTTTTTATTTTTATTTTATTTTATTTTATTTTATTTTTTTTTTGTACCTGCTCCTTAAAAGCTTTGGGTTGGGAAATGTTTAGCTGTATACACCAACTGTTATATTGACTGGAATGGTCTTTACACCCTGACAGCAATCAATGATTCATGAAAGCCAAAAAAGGTTCAGATATAATTTCTGTGACCACTGTAATCGTGTAAAAGCGCCGACCAATTGGTGCATCCAGGTCCTCTGGAAAACATCCAGTCGAGTCCTCCTGTGACTCTCTGCTCGTGCGTGACCCTACCATGCACGAATTAGCAGTCTGATGTGTGAAGGGGAGCATGGCTTTGGAAGGGTCTCTGAGGGCAGTGGAGGGTTTAGCCGGAGGCCTGAAGAGCTGTGAGCCTGAACCCTGGTGTCATCGAGATGTTGTGACCAAAGGTTATTGCAAACAGATGGGCTGTAGCGATCGCACAACTTAGCCCTGTAGTTTAGCTGGAGGTGAATCATAGCAAGGCATTTAGTAGCTAATGGTAACAGGCGACTGCAGTGTGGTGTTTTTGTTTTGTTTTTTGTTAAGAAAAAAAGAAAACAAACAGCAGGCATTTCAGTATTGATTGAAAGAAAAAATGTACAAGAGAAAGCAAAATAAGGATGGATTAAAATTTTCATTTCAAATCAAATTGCAGCCGGCATGGTGGGGAATCCATGGGGAAACTGCTACTGAACACAGCGCCTTAGACCGCGAGGCCATCCTGACTGTTATTCTCCCTTGCCCAGAGTAGGTTGAGATGGGTGCCAGCCTCCTGGTGGCCCTAATTAGGATTAAGCGGTTCAGAAAAGGAATGGTGGGGTAATTGTTAGCATGTTCGCCTCCCACCAAGAAGGTCCTGGGCTCTGTTCCCGGGGCTCGGCGTTTGCGTGGGTTTCCTCCTGCAATCTAAAGACTATCACATGAGGCCAAGTGTCTGTTCCAAATTACTCTTAGGTGTGTGTGTAGTGTGTTAATGGGTGTATGTGTATCTTGGCTCTGTGGTGGTCTGATGAGCACAGCCTCCCTGCCACCCCAGCAGGATTAAAACCCTTTACCTACCTTCCCCGAAAATCACTTAGTGTTCCTGGAAGGATGTGAACACGAGGTGGTGACAGTCTAACTAACCGATTTGAACTAATAACGCGATTATTTCACTTTAAAATGATGCTTTAATAAATATAATTTTTCGCTTTTCCCGCAGGGATGGGGGGGGTTAATTTTTCCCACAGGGTAGGTAAGAGGCTAAGCAGTTTAAGAGATGAGATCAGCGTACACAGCATCACAAAAATGGTCCCTTGAGATCAATTCTATCATGTGCAGGTCATGTTATGTATCCATACATTCATTCATTTCTCCAAGCTGCTTAATCCTAATTGGAGTTGTAGGGAGGCTGGTGACCATCTCAGTCGGCTCTGGGCGAAGGTAAGGAACACCCTGAACAGCTCGCTAAACCACTGCAAAGCAGCACACATTCACTCACACCTAGGGGCAATTTGGAACCGCCAATAAGCTGATTCAAGGGTCTTTATTGTCATTATGTTTACACATAATGAAATTTTGTATGCTGCTCTCAGCATTAAAGGTGCAAAGCAAGCTAAAAAGGTGTAAACGAGACAAACTGCAATTAAAGCTGAATATAAACACAAGTGATTGTGTACACTAAACTGAAGTAAAAATAGAAATGTAAACCTCTGTACCTATGGATGGCAACTGAACAGAGGATATGCACATTAAGCTACTGTGGATGTTTTCGGACTGTAGGAGGAAACTGGAGTACCCAGAGGAAACCCACACAATCACGTGGGGAACATGCAGGCTCAGCACAGACACGCCTGGAAATCGAACCCAGGACCTTCTTGCTGTGAGGCAGATGTCGTCCCATGAGCAACACAAGGTCGTAAGTGACCAGTTATGCTCATTCATGTTTACTGCACATGTCATTTCATCTACATTCATTTTACTGCAAACATTCTGAAGAACGGAGAGAAAATTGCTATCAGGCTTTTTTTTCCTCCAGGCGATTTCAACCTTTCAAAGGCTTTTGTCTAAACAATATCAAGTGTCACTTATGACCTTGTGTTGCTCTTGGGACGATGTGCGAACCTCGTGCCTCCTAGTGTATATTGTTATACACGATGTATAGAAACTAGCAAGGGGGTTTAGAAAGGGTTAGCTTCAGTTAGCTGGATTTTGTCATAGATTGTAAAACCAGCATGATGTGTGTAAAGTGATTAAAAAAAAAAAAAAGCATCAGATTCAACTGCGAATGAAAACATTTGTAGCTGTGATCTGTGACCACATTAAAGCTCATCACAAAAAAATGTTTAACGTGAAGAGAACATTATGACACATTTCTATGTTTTCTATTTGTGTCTTTTTAACCAGGATCCTACATTGAAACATGGAAATGATTTCGGACATGTGCACTGAAAAGTAAATAAATGTTATTACAACTCGACAGACTCCGGACAATATGGTTTTGATTATAAAGTAATGTAAACTCTCTTCAGTGCATGTGTCATAGATGAACCCAGTAACTTCTCTCTGGAATTACTGAGAGGACCGTTCAGAATGTTGAAAGGGTTTTACGAAGATCAATACAGTGTTAAATGCATTCACATGAGCACAGAGTTGATTCATTTTACTCATTTCGGCGTGAATTATAACCAATATGCTTCGACAGGTTATATTAACATGCGTTTAGTGGAAACCCTGTTCTACAATATGGATAGGTCCGTTATATACCCACTACAGAGAATAGATGAAATATATGCACACAGCTTAAGGTGGAGATGACTGGTATAATAAATATACAGAATCCCAACTGGATTGCAAATATAAAACGATATAAACATGTTCTATTTGTGGCATTGCGATCAGATTATTTGTTAGAAACAAGATGAATTGTTTTGGACAGCGTCACCAGTTGTTGTAAAAAAAAATAATAATAAACACAGAACTGTATAAATAAACAAACAAGACTCAGGCTGATTTCTTTCCAGCCCAGATTGTAGGTTCATACAGTGCAATCAGTTAAACCATAAAATCATGTTTTAATTTGCCTTTCTTGTTTTTCCACATGATATTTTCTAAAACTTTGACTTATTTAATGATGTTATGTTGTTGATCGTGGTGGTGTGCTATTTTTCATGTACCGGTAATCACGTTTAATAAATAATTTTAATAACTAACACACCACCCTTAAGAAATACATTTGAGGGGGTTTTTATTATTGTAATTTAATCATTATATGTCCAAACTGTGTACATACCTGACCATCCCACCCATATGTGGTTCTTCAGCAAACATTTGCCACAAACTTAAAAGCACATAGCTGTCTAGAATGTCTTTGTTTGCTGTAGCATTATAATCTCCCTTCAATGGAACCAACAGGGCAAAACCTGTTTCAGTATAACAATGTGATGTCAGTGAAAACAAGTTTTGATAAAGTTTGAGTGGAAGAACTCAAACAGCCTGCTCATTAAGCAGTTCCCTCTGCACTATTATGATGAACTGATGTATATGCTGAATATACAATATAAACGCACCCCTGACCTCTCCACCCCACATCAGTCCTGACTTCACTATTACTCTTTATGGCTGAATGAATTCAAATCCCCACATACAACCTCCCAAATCTAGTGGAAATCCTTTCCAGAAGAATGGAGGTTATTATAACAGCAAAAGGGAAATGAATCTCCAGTGAGATGCTCAACAAACACATGCGAGTGTTCTAGTAAGGTGTATATGTATTTCTAACAAGAGGTTTGCTAACAAAATCAACAAGCTAGTAGAGTTGTATGAAGCTGTGAGATTCTGATGTTAACTATACATATGGGCGGGGGGAATCAAAATTATCTACTGGATTGTAACAGAATTTTACAATTGTAAAGATTTAAATGAATTAGCTGCTCCTGATGTACATTTTTAACACCTATAATGTGTCAGAAAATTATATCTTGATGTCATATTTTGTCATTTTCATTAACTAAATTAATTACTGACTAGGATTACTGTGCAGAAGCAGTATTTTGTATACTCAGATTGTCAGCAATTGTTTAAGGTGAGCGCAAACCTCCGCCAAGACAGCTCATTTACTTTCATTTCTGCTAAACATTATTTTGACAATTCCCTTCTCAATCGGGACAAGTTGCCAATCTGTCCATCATGCACCTTTTATTCAAAATTACCTTTTGTCTGTGTTTTTGTTTTGTAACAACTTCACCCAAAAAGTTACGAATGGAAGTGTTCATTTAATTTTATTGGTGATCTGGATCAGGAGTTATTTTTCAAGGGTCTTCTAATACCGTGAGAGAGGATTTTTGTGTGTGTGTAGTGTAGTGTAGTGTAGTGTAGTGTAGTGTAGTGTAGTGTAGTGTATTTTTACAGCAGGGGCTGTAAAAAAAAAAAAAAAAAAAAAAAAAAAAAAAGTTTTGTTTTTGCTTCGCAGAGGTTTACCAAAACCAATCATTTTGCAGTGCAGTGAGTAAAAAAAATAAAATAATCCCTGTGTACCGATCCTCTGGAATGCTACTTGGATCCTGCTCAAACTTTGGTATGTGCAGGATCTTATGTTTATATTGTACATTAATTTTTGTTGAAGAAACGTACTCTTTATCTATGAAGTTAAATACAAAAAAATGTTCAAATTGCCCCTATCGTGCAATGGTAAAGTATAGTTTTTAAAAATTCCCAGATCCAGATTGGGCTCCGGGTCACCACCAAAATCTAATGGATGTTACTTCAGCCATAATTCACTCCAACAACCCAAAACAAACAAATGAATAAGAAACAAAATCTGTTCATAAATTGTGTAACAAACAAATGGGAAAAAAAACCTGATTAATTATGACCTTCTTGGTGGAGGTGAACATTACAAATTCTGTTAAACTCTAAGCAGAAAAGCATCTTGAGGCTTCAAGTTTCTTTAGTTTGTTCCTCCATGGCAGGGATCTTAAACTTGTTTTCGAGAACAATTCAAGTCCAATGTCTAAATGTCAAGTGAGTCAGAACAAAATAACATTTTGCATCGTATGAGTATTCACGCAATTATGCACTCTTCTGTGCACTTTCTTCTTTTTGTAAAGAGTTGTGGTTACAGTGTCACATTTTTAGCCCAAGAACTGCATACTGTATCATCGGCACATTTTATTAGTTTCTGTTTTCATGGCCCGGAGTTTCGTTTCTTTCTTCCATGTTCGGAACCGCTTAATCCTAATTAGGGTTGTGGGGAGGCTGGCATCCATCTCACCTGACTCTGGATGAGGGAAGAGTACACCCTGGACAGCTCACCAGGCCGTTGCAGGGGAGAAACCCACTGATGGCTATGCAGCTCCTCTATAAGTGGGGCTTGATCTGGCTGTGGGATCAGTAAATCCAGCACCCTACCACCGGGCCACCACTGCTCCGGCTCTGAGTTTATTAGATTATTACTTCTTCCCCGGTGCAGTAGAGACCAGCTGACTATTATTGTTGTTGGTGGTGGTCCAAATCTTTTACAAAATGATTATAATTCAAAAGACAGCATGATCAACAGCTCTGGTCTGGAAACATTCTCAAACTTGTGTTTATCAAACCATCAGATTGGTTACACTACCACTGTTGACTTTATATCAATTATCCTATACTATCTTCTACTATTTTATTCCTTGACCGTGTGCTTGGTGGGGCGTTCATTAATGACTTCACAATCAGATTTCCCACGTCTCTGGCTTCTGCTGCCCTCTGTGAGCGAAATTGAGTGTAAGTCAGTACATGCAACTCAGCCACTAAAACAAGTGGGTACACGAGGTGTAATGGTGTGTACCCACCACTACAGCACTGAGCAAGGCATAAATTCACAGTGGCTGCAGTGGTGCTACAACCTAAAAAAAAAAAAAAAAAAAAAAAAGAAAGTAAAATAAAAACAACAAAAGTTCACATTAACACTGCTGCCACATCATAACTGTCTGTTATTTGTCATGTCCAGATTCAAGAGCCAAATGTATGAAATTCCCTGCTGAGATTATTTTGAGATGCTGAAAGTTTCTGCTGAGTTTATATTGAGATGCTGAAAGGCCTGATAGAGGACGGTTCACACCACATTTTCTCCACCTTGCTGCGACTTGGACGGTTTTCATGTTTAAGTTGCATTACTCAAAGTAAATATGCGAATCAATTCTATGACCTCCATACCGGATCGGTCGAGGCCCGGGTTAACGACTGCCATTAGCGCTGATAACCTACAGGGCGCTGGTGGAAATTGGGCTACTGTGGGTCGAAGAAGGAGATGAGGGAAAACGGGCCCGCAGGCAGAGAGAGAAGAGGAAAGGCAAGAGTCTGAGCCTGAGAGTAGGGACTTTGAATGTTGGGACTATGACAGGAAAAGCTAGAGAGTTGGTTGATATGATGCAAAGAAGG
>JAQNCB010000015.1:9408181-9418983 GCA_030068295.1 Euristhmus nudiceps
ATACAAGTCGCACTGGAGTATAAGTCGCACCCCTGGCCAAACTATGGAAGGAAAAAAAAAAAAAAAAAAAAAAGTGACTTATAGTCCGGAAAATACGGTAAATGGAAGCCATTTTTATGATGAGATTTAGATTGTCAAGAGTACTTTTCTGTGTAAATATTTGTTTAGCAGTATTATGTATTCATATTCACCCCTAACTGGGCCTTTAATACAAACACTTGATGGAGACACTATTTAACACCTCCCGGAGGGTCCTGAGCCATTCCCAGGACAGACAGGACGTATAGCTCCTTTAGCAAGTTCTGAGTCTAAAAGGAGGCATCTAGGAGGCATTCTAATCAGATGCCCGAAACTTCTCATCTGACTCCTTTCGATGTGGAGGATCAGCAGCTCTACCTTGAAGTTCACCTGGATGTCTGAGGTCCTCACTCTGTTTGTAAGGCTGAGCCCAGATACGGTCAAGGACCAGCCTTGTGTAAAATGCCTAGAAGTTTTCTTTAGATTCACCTCTAGAGGCTGCTATACATCACAGATGATTTCAAATTGTGCATAACTTTTCACTCAACACAAAATCAAAATTTTTCTTTCGAATGATTTACCTGGCAAGTCATTCCTTAGCAGTGCTTTTACTCAGTGGCTTGGTGTATTGTCATTAAATACAATATGCCCACTGTTGATATTTTTAGTGGTTTCTGGTTGTCCTGTTTCCAAGGGAGGTGACATGAAGTATTTGGCCTTTTTAATCTTTGCTTGTTACTGGTTTTTTCTCTCCCCCCACCACTGCCATTGTTTTGTTGGGTAACACCATAGTACTTGAGGGAACCTGAAAAAGACTGTTCATGTGGGAAATTGAGACTTTCTACTCTATACTATTTAGTTTTAAAAGTACAATCGTTCCTGAGCTAATGTTTGTTTTATATGTACCATAGCGCCAATTAATTTGAAAACCATTTTAAAATGAGTTACTTAGAGAAGAACACTTCATTTAAAAATGTAATTCCAACTGAGGTAAAGGTACATTGTTGGACAATTTATCTGATTACAACCTGAATTGAAGAGATTTGTTTCACTATGGGTTGTAACTATCCACACACTTGATCGCAGTCTGACATTCATTTTCTGAACAGCTTAATCCTAATTAGGGTCTCAGGGAGGCTGGTGCTCATCTCGGCCAACTTTGGGTGAAGCTGTACTCTGTGCAGCTCGCCAGGCCATTGCAGGGCAGAAACACGCTGACAACTATGCAGCCTAATCTTAATGAAAATTGGTAATGTTTCTTTTCCATGCCTCTCACCACATACAGTGAGAGACATGGCTGGCCTTTGATAACCCATTTAGCTGCACTGAGGGGACAGCAGTGCCAACCCATTGATATTGGGGCTTGAATCACTGACCTAGGGATCAGTAATCGAGGACCTTTCCACCTGGGCCACCATTGTCGCACAGTCTGACATTGTAAAAACAGGATGTTCTTTACTAGTCAAATTATATTTCCACAAAGTGTTTATTAAACTCCCTCCTCACCAAACATCTATGTGTGTGTGTGTGTATATATGTATGCATGTATGCATATCTCCAAATATCTTTCCCAGGTGATATTGAATATTTTTAGTGAAATTGGGACACTCTGAGTGGTCTGTGGCGCAGTGGTTAGCATGAATCCAGTGCCAGTTGCTGTATGGTTGACACCTTCTGGGCTCAGGCATTTCTGTGTGGAGTTTGCATGTTCGCCCTGTGCTTTTGTGTGTTTTCCTCCTGGGACGCCGTTACAGTTAGCCTAATGTGCATGTCCAAAGACCTGCACGTTAGGTTAATTGACTATTCTGAAGTTCCCCTAGGTGTGGATATGAGTGTTTATGTTGTCCCTGTGATGGTCTGGGGAGCTGTTTGGGTATTCCCCACCTTTGCACAGTGTTTGCCAAGATAGGCCCCTGCCTCACTGTGACCCTAATACACTTGAGTGATTTTGTAAATGAGTGAGTGAAGACACTTTTACTTGTTTCGTTCATGATCTTCTGACCATGCACAAGTTTTGATTTTCATAGTTTGTTTACATAATGTGTTGCAGGTGACATTTGTTGAGTAGTGGCCAGCACGGTTGCCTCACAGCAAGATGGTTCTGTGTTCAAGTCCGAGACTCAGTACGGTGTTTCTATATGGCGTTTATGTTCTTGTACTTTGTTTGTTTGTTTGGCTGCCTCCTTCAGCTAATTGGCTGTTCCAAATTGCTCATAGGTTTGTGTGTAATGGTCTGGTGAGCTGTTTGGGGTGTACCCCACCTTCTCCCAGAGTTAGCTGAAAGAGGCTCCAGCCACCCCACCACTATAGTAGGATTAAGTGGCTCAGCGAATGAATGAGGGAAATTGTATATTGCTCACTGGTATTGTAAGAGCACTCATGATATTCATTGTTGTTCATAAATGTCTGTCGTCGTCCTTTTGATAGGTGTATATAGTGTTCAAAAAACCCTGCATATTTTACATGTTCACCAATGATGTAATGTCCCTTGAGAGACCTTTATTAATGATCATGTTATTTAGTTTTATGACACAAAATCAAAAAGACATAAAATTGACAGTTATTGACAGCATTAGTCTGCAGTTATACAGGCTGGCCAGACAGGGATAGAGGAGGGAAGGATGTGCAGCAAGTTAGGGTGATCAAGGACAGAGATGGGAATGTATTGACAGATGCTGGAAGTGTGAAAGGAAGATGTAAAGAGTACTTTGAATAGTTGGTGAATGAGGAAAACGACAGGGGCGAAGAATAGAGGAGGTGACCATTATAGACCAGGCGGTAGCAAATTTTAGTAAGGATGAAGTTAGAAGGGCAGTGAGGAGGATGAAGAGTGGAAATGCAATTGGTTCTGATATACCTGTGGAGGTATGGAAGTGCCTAGAGAGGTGTCTGTAGAGTTTTTGGCCAGGTTGTTCGACAAGATCCTAGAGAGCAAGAGGATGCCCGAGGAATGGAGAAGTGTGCTGGTACGGATCTTTAAGAACAAGGGAGACATGCAGAGTTGTGGCAACTACAGAGGAATAAAGTTCATTGTATGGCTCAAGTTATGGGAAAGAGTGGTGGAAGCTAGACTAAGAGCAGAAGTGAGCATTTGTGATCAGCAGTGTGGTTTCATGCCAAGAAGGAGTACCACAGATGCAGTAGTTGCTTTGAGGTTGCTTATTGAGAAATATAGAGAATGTCAGAGGGAGCAGCATTGTGTCTTCGTCGATCTGGAGAAAGCATATGACAGGGCACCGAGAGAGGAACTGTGGTATTGTACGAGGAAGTCTGGAGTGGCAGAGAAATATGTTAATGGTACAGGACATGTATGGAAGCTGTAAGACAATGGTGAGGTGTACTGTAGGCATGACAGTTCAAGATGGAGGTGGGACTGCACCAAGGATCGGCTCTGAGCCCTTTCTTGTTGGCTATGGTAATGGACAGGCTGACCGATGAGATTAGACCAGTATCCCCATGGACTATGATGTTTGCAGATGATATTGTGATCTGTAGTGAGAGTAAGGAACAGGTGGAGGGAAACCTGGAGAGGTGGAGGTATGCCCTGGAAAGGAGAGGAATGAACATTAGCTGAACCAAGATAGAATACGCACAAGTGTATGAACGAAAGGGACCCAAGTGGAACAATGAGGTTACAGGGAGTAGAGATAAAGAAGGTTGAGGATTTTAAAGTACTTGGGCTAAAAAGGCCAGAGCAATGGAGAGTGTGGAGAGTGTGGAAAGGAGGTGAAAATGTGTTTTTCAGGCAGGGTAGAACGGGTGGAGAAAAAGTGTCAGGTGTGATGTGTTACAAAAGAGTATCAGCAAGAATGAAAGGAAGGGTGTCAAGACAATGGTGAGACCAGCGATGTTGTACGGTTTAGAGACAGTGGCTCTGAGGAAAAGACAGGAGGCAGAGCTGGAGGTGGCAGAGATGAACATGCTGAGGTTCTCTTTGGGAGTGACGCGGTTGGACAGGATCAGGAATGAGTCCATTAGAGGGACAGCACATGTTGGATGTCTTTGAGACAAAGCCAGAGGGGCCAGACTGAGTTGGTTTGGACATGTACAGAGGAGGGATAGTGAAATATTGGTAGAAAGATGCTGAGGTTTCACTGCCAGGCAAGAGGCCTAGAGGAACCAAAGAGAAGGTACATGGGTGCACTGAGAGAGGATATGAAGTTAGTTTGTGTGAGACAAGAGGACGTGGAGAGGAATGGCTATGGCTAAAGGATCAGCTTGGTAGATATAACTTTTTCTTTTTTTAATTGTAATGTCTTATTACTACACAATTATTTTTTTTTATTTATTTATTTTTTTTTTTATAAAGTTTCCAAGCAGTTTCAAACATGTGATTTTTCTTTAAAAAAAAAAGTAGCATGACCATTAAATGTATTCACTATAGTCATAAATTGAATTGGAGTTATTTTTGTGCAGTATTGCATGCAAGCTGTTCTTTCCCTCTTCATTTCTTTTACACTCTCCCACACAAACATCTCTGTCGTGATTTTTATTCGTTTAATTTTCCAAATGATTAGATGCTTTAGTATTAACCTGCTGTTCAATTGCCTTGGACAGCTGTCCCACAAAGGCATCTGATATTTACCAATGGCTTGAGAGAGGTAAGCCTGAGGCCTGAAGTGTGTGAGTATGAAGCCAACCGTTTAAATTCCCTTCCCACTTCTGACTGGTCAAAACTCACCCTTTGCACCCTTTTACTTTGTACATCAGCGCACTTTACTGTGCCAAGATTGCAGCAAACCAGCAGTGGATTGGCAGGCCTTTAGCTGTGCTAACAGAAAGCAGTAACCTTGATCAAAGATTGTTTTCTCAGGCAGAGAATTTGAAACTGCTGCCACTTGGAGACAGCAGAAGGTCATCTTTATGAAAGGTCTCCCATGTCTCCGTAGACTACAGTTGACGTCAGCAGAATAAGTGGGATTTTTTTGTTAGGGTGGTCTCGTACCCGAGGCAAAATGACAGAACAGCAAAGCATACTGAATAATGCTCATTTAAAAAAACCCAGAGTTATATCTACTTCCCTGGACAAAGGGAATGAAATGTAAATGATTTAGAAAAGTGTTGGAAACTTTTGTAGTGGCCAGGAACCGAAATGTTTCTCTTAGAGATGCACTGAAAATATAGTTTTTGGCTTTTTACTATACCTGTACTGATGGCTGTAATGAATAACTTGAATATTACACACCTGGTGTATCTCATCTCGTTCCTTCATTCTTGGTTAAAATCATGGGGAGGCTGGAGCCTGTCTCAGCTGACTCGGGGTGAGGGTGTGGTACACTCTAAACTGACTCATTTGCCCAACTGTTTAATCCTACTAAGGCTCAAGGTGTCCTGCATCCCATCTCAGCCAATACTAGGCGAAGGTTTACCCTGAACAGCTTGCCAGAATATCACAGGGCAAACACACAAACGACCATTCACATACACACACCAAGGACCAGCCAAATTAACTTAATAAACATGACTTTGGATGGTGGGAGAAAACCAGAGCGCCTGGAGGAAATTCATGGAAGCACGGGAAGAACATGCAAACTTCACACAAATACCTGAGCCAATGGCTCAAACCAAGGACCTTCTTGCTGTGAGAAGGACATGCTAATCACTACACCAACATGCTGTCTAAGAGTGAACAGGAATATCCAGCATAATGTGCATGTGTCTGGACTATGGGATGAAACCCACAAAAGCACAGAACATGTAAATACTTGCCTTATCAGTGCATTCAGATGACATGTCCCATCAAATTTTGCTGGTTGGTTAATAACACATTTCTTTGATCTGAAAAACTCAGAAAACCTGCAGTATTATTGGGTGACATGGACTTAAACATCACACCCTCCTCATTTGCACATGAAAGGAAAGGAAATCCGGTTGCTATGCGCTTTATGAATGTCTGCACACTGAACAGGGGTGAAACATTTCCTGACAGGTTTGATAAGGGTGAAACATTTTCTTTTGCTTTTTAAATCCCTCTTTAATTACAGTGATTGCTTAATTCACTGAAATTATTGGGTGCAGTAAAGGTAAATGTGCCACTTGCATCCAGTGTCTGTTCCATATTTATGAAGAGCAGGTATGGAAATTACTTTGGTCATTCTCCCAACACACTAACTTTGTGTAATACTCCCATCAATGAATAGTAAATGAGAGATTTCTAGAGTTAATTCCATTCAATTTTAAATTATTAGGCATTATAAAGTTTATAAATTCTATTTTTAAAAAAATCCTTAATTTCCTTTTTTTATTTTTCGATTAATATTTAATTGATTTTTAAATGAAGTGTAAGAAATGTGTTTTTGTAACTTTTAACGTAATTTTACCTGGGCTATTAAATAGGGAAAAAGTTAAGGGAAAGGCAGCAAGTTCACTACCGATTCTGGTTTGGGACTCGGCTCTGAAATATCGCAAGCTGATTGCTCAAGACGAATTTCCCAGTATTCGTGTGACAGAAGATGATGATGAGAAGGGGATGGGAGACAGTTTTCAGAATTTTAAAAGGGGGAGGGTCACTTTTAAATTTTTTTTTTTTTGGATGCAGATTGCACAAGACACCCAACGTCGCCTTTCTGTTTTCTGCACAATTTATTTTTGGAATATTTTTGTGTAATATGTATGACTGCTGTGAATGTCTAATTATCCACTATATTGTGTCATTTGCTGGCAGTTAAAAAAAAAAAAAACCAAAAACTGGAAGATGGATGGATATGTTTATTCTCAATTAGTTTGTCACATACAGCGTCATGGCATGTTAATAGCTCTGTAACTTAACAGATGGCTTAACATAAAAACAAATGACAGAAATTGGCAAGAATGTGACGTTCAGTCTGCTCCTTATGTCATATTTGGCAGTTTATTTATTACGAACATTCCATATGTACCCACAATTACATGAACTGAAATAAAACAAGATTATGAATTATCCACAAAAAATTGTCTTTCAACATTAGAGGTTCTGGTGTGTCTTAAGCCTAGATCAGATGCAAGCAATCACTGCTGAATGTACAAGCAAGTATATTTTCGGATGTAGTCAGTCGAATTCGAGGAAACTGGACAATGTTTGGGGTCTTCGAAAAAGTTTTGGACCTGCTCAAAATTTGCGAATTCAGAGAGGCTCAAATACGATCGAAAAGCTTCAGCAGATTGGTCCTTTTTGCTCGTTTTTTTAAATGTTCAAATTACTGATTTTTGGATTTCACGTGAAACGGCCCCTTTTGACAAAGGAAAGTCCCACGAAATGATGCACAGGTCATCTTGAATTGGCCCCTTCTATAAAGAGGCAGCTGGCTGGGGTCCTGTGCACCTCTGTTTAAACAACAATCTTCTTATTTCTGACATGCAACTTTTCGCTTGTCATCTCACACACGTATAATTAAATACTACTAATTGTTCTGTTGCACTCGGATCTGATTCTTTGGGATGTATTATGGGGGACATGTGGGAAATGTATAAAGGCTGTGCAGTAATCCATTGGCATTTTTATTTACCGTATTTTTCCTGGAATAAATAGTTCAGCATGGATTTCCCACATAATCCCTCATGATATAATATGGGATTTTCCATTATCATCTCGAGTTTGAAAGCTGATCTAGTCTGTTATGCATGTCCAAAATAAATAATAAATCAGGTTTAATTAATAAAAACATCTAACAGGTAATTATGCTCAGATCTGAAATGGAATGAACAGGTTTTTCCATGCAGCGCCGCGCTCCACAAAGCAATCTCACACACGTCTGCATTTTAGCTTCATGCTTTATGCTGTCCTATAAGGCTCCAGCACCTGACGTCACTATTTCTGTGAGCGCCATATTGCCGGTCAAACAAAGGGCTCGACAGTGCATGAGCTACTGTGAAAAGGTTCATTCGGTCTTCACGGTTATTTATTTTTGTAACAATGCCAGAAACGTGTTGTACCATGGGCTGCAATAAAGGGCCTGATGGGGTTTCCAAAATTGCTTTCTATAGAATTTCAGCTGAAAAGTCGAAGGCAAAGATGGATTTCGACTGGACACCCACGCTATACACTTGCTTGTGTCGCAAACTTTTGGTATCCGGTAAGTTTAATTTCTTTGATATTGTTTAGCTGATGACAGTTAATAATTTGATACTGTAAGAATGATTCGATTCACAATTTAACGAAAACAACCAGTGAATCAATCGTTATAATGTTTTAGATCTAACATACCAGAACCGCCATTACAGCTTACTACTAGTACTAACAGGCTATTAATATTCAAACCCAACTGCATTACGATACTCTCCTGGCCATTCAGGCATGGCACTAAACGTCCTGTTCACAAAAAAGTATGTGATAAATAACATAGCTGGCTGATGATTTTTCACATTCGCAAGGTTCCTTGCAAAATTTTACAGATCGGCTCAAACACTAGCACAAGTAGCATAGTGGGGTGGTTGTTGTTCTTTGACTATTTTACTGAAAGTTTAGGGTTCAGTTTTCCGAAAGTATTCATAATACTCATAAATATTTCAATACCCTTTTTATAAGGAATTTATTCAACTCTCTCAACAGCAAAACAGGTAGCCGCCACATGTGAGCAGACCTCACCAAGCCCTGCCATACATGTGCAGCGAGAAAATAATACACTACCGTCTTCAGTAATGGCTACCCATGGACGCAATGGTGGTTCCGAGAGTTTCTGAGAATGCAAAACTAGAAATGGAAGTAGTAAAAAAATAATTTAGTTCTATGGAGTGGAATTGGGGACTATTACACTATTGAAGTGAAATTCAGTTCACTATTTAGACTTTTTGATAATTATGAAACTCATCTTTGCCATGACGATGTGCGAATTGCTTGCTTCGAGCTGGCACGACTTAACCGCTCTCACCCATCCGGCCATAAAATATTTGTATGCCTTGAGGCTTTTAGGCTCTTTTGTGTGAAGTTAGATGACTTGTTCATGAGGTATAAATGAATGTCGAGTTTTAGAAATGTTCGGGAGGTTGCGTCGCTTCAAATCAGCCAGTGGCAAAAACATTGTTCCGGGCATCAAATAGGGATCTTGGATACCGAGAAAATTTAGTTTTTTGAGATATCGCGCTCTTCTGTCACCTTCAAGGTGCTGCACAACATCGGACAAAACTCTCCTATCTGGATTCGCAGTCATTGTCTCCGAATATGTGAAGTAATCCTTTTCGATCGGTGGTAAGCAATGATAATGTTGTGGTGACTTTTTCCTTTGTTTGACCAGCAATATGGCGACGTACACAGAAGTCTCGTGGTATTTGTGACGTAGGTGCAGGAGCTCTATAGGCCAAAGCCAAGCAGCTCATGCTAGAATACACAACTAACTCAACCAGCCCCACTGGACCCAAGACAATTAAATGAAGGTTGCATGTAAAATATACAGAGAAAGAAGCATAGGTGTTTTTTTTTTAAAGCACTTGGATTTGGTTTATTTACAGTTAAGGACAAGTTCGATACAATGCATGACACTGTCAGTGCAAAGTCATGGATCTACATTTGAAGGTTTTTGAGACCATGCATTTTTTTCAAAACACCTGGAAAAAAGTTGCACTATTTTGCGGGTATATCGCTTAGATGTGAGTACACACTTAGCCTCCTGAATAATACTGAATAGTGATACTGATCTTTTGAACATCTGAGCGTATTTGTTGGATGTGAGCCCAAAGCTTCCACATGAAAAGACTTGTGTAATGAAAGTGAAAAGTGAGCGGGATGGTGTATCTTTTGCCCAGATGCTCTGTACCCTTTTCAACGTGCTTTCAGAAGGTTGATTAAGCAAAAGCCTAATGAGGCAATATGTCCCTCTGCTGCCACTGCTTTTGTTTGTACTGTTCATCACAGGAACTGAAAAGCTCAGGCTTTGATAGACCAATCTACTTTCTGGGCCTGTACCAACGACGCCTCTGCTTATTTATTCACATGTGCAGAGAGCTGCTGAAAATCAAAGAACAATTTTTTTTTTTTTTTTTTTTTTTGTTGTTTGAGGTGGAAATTACCTTCAAAAATCATGGAGTTTTTGGTCAGTCCTGTTTTGTTTTCAACAAGCAGAAATTCATCAGAATATGCAGACTAGCATTTGAATAGTTTTAATCTCCAACTTGTTATAATTATTGAGGAGAAAATCTGCAATCTCTCGGTCTGGTTGTTGGGAGTAACTTCTGTGCTCAAGGTAGTAATTCAGGATTTGGCAGCCAACTGGTTCCAACAGGAGAAATGTCAAGTTTGATTTTCATAATTATCGTTTTTTTTTCTTCATTCATTTCATTATCCACACTGCTTATCGTGTTTAGAGTCGCAGGGAATCTGGAGCCAATCTAACAGACTCTGAACAGAAGGCGGAGTATACCCTGAAGAGCTTGCCAGGCTACTGCACGTCTCCTTTTTTCAATGTTGGAGTCAATAAGTAGGCCATGAGCTACTGTATGTAATAGCTATATATTGGCTTTAATTCATGAGCCTCCGTTAATGGCTCATGAATTAAAGCCAATATATAGCTATTACATACAGTAGCTCATGGCCTACTGTATGTAATAGCTATATATTGGCTTTAATTCATGAGCCTCCGTTAATGGATTGAATTCAATTTAATTAAGTTTTAATTAACTGTCAATTATTTAGGTACCGTATTTTCCGGACTGCAAGTCGCGGTTTTTTCATAGTTTGTCCAGGAGTGCGACTTGTACTCCAGTGCGACTTATATGAGAAATTTTTACACATAATTATGTTCGTTATAACAGGGCTCAAATTTTTTTTTTTTTTTTTTTTTTTTTTTTTTTTTTTTTTTTTTTTTTTTTTTTAC
>JAQNCB010000015.1:9488385-9499503 GCA_030068295.1 Euristhmus nudiceps
CCCCCCCCCCCCCCCCCCAAAGCTAGGAAGACACTTTTAGAGTGTTATGCTAAGTACACAAGCTTATTCAATAAACTAATCATTTGTTTACATTACATGCAGTGAGTCTCACTTGATGGTGTTGAACGTAGTGTATTAAAAAAACCTGGAAACTCACTTTAATATGCCCGAGGTTTTTCCTTCTCCCTTCAGCTTTTCATCCTTTCCCATTCCAAGGATTTAAACTCTAGTCATGAAAACTTGAGTACCCCTGGCAATGACTAAACAGATTTGACTTTTTGCTGCTTGCATTCTTCTTTTTGAAAAGATTGCAGAATAAGCCTTGGTACAGACATGAAAAACATGTGCTTTTGAATTCATTCCTGTGTCTGCCATCGACACCATTTGGCTATTATGAGACTGGAGAGGAAGAAAGAAACAGCATTTGCCAATTGTGTGTATGAATGATGATAAACATGACTTTACATTTAAGGAACAGAGTGTGAGCATTGTTTGCTTTCAGTTCATGACTTGCTGCATCATACTTTTTGACTGGAACAGTAGGGTCCAGTGATTTCAGATTGCAGAACCCCCCAATCTTTTGTTTCATTGCTTTGTCAGAACAGACTGTAAATGGATTTTTTTTTTCTTTTTCTTGTTCTTTTTTTCCCAGATGAATAATTGCTTGTTTTCAAAGAAGTAGAAAAATGGAATCTGGGAAGGATCCGGCCCTTTTTCTTTTAACCTGAAACGCTTACAGTATTTTAGAGCATAATGTTTAAGTACATTTATTACATGATCCATGTGTTTACAGACAATGGAGGTGAAGAGGGTAATTAGAAAAAGGGATGATAGCATCCATTTAAAGTTTTCTCATGCAAATGAGGCTTAATCTGTTGTAACATCTATACATTTTTGTATGTCTGCGTAGATTCTCAGCCATCCAGATCATAGTGGATCCAAGGTTGAAGTAACGGAAACCAGACTTGTTTAAACTAGAGGCTTCTTTCATTATTACTGTCTGGAGGAGAGTCTTAGAAATATGAATTCTTAATCCATTTTACGTTCTTGATTTTGGCAGCCCGAACATCTTTCAGAATGTCCTGGTGGACCAATCGTCTGGATACCACTGAAACCATCAATGTCTTGAGTTTAAGCTTAACACCCATGAGCTACGATCTCTCAGATGCCACTGCACCAAGAACCATCATTCATATATACAGTAGCTGATTTAACCATGTGGGCTCAGGATTATTTCAACAATCCTTTGTAAACTACAGCAATAGAGAGTTACATCCACAAAATGGAAGTTTAAAATGTACTGTGCATAAAGGTAGCTTTTTTAAAAATCTGTCCAGAAGCGATCTCTACGATTTCAAAGGCATACAGAGGTGCAATTAAAAAAAAAAAAAAGTGGACCTTGTGTGGCATTGGCCAGAGTCAAAAATAACCTTCCAAATTATCAGTTCAAAAAAAAAAAAAAAGGTCCCAAAGCCAGGGTCTGCCATGGTCGGAGCTTGTGTTCCTGCCCTTGGCAGTGGTAACTTGCACCTCTGTGTTGACAACATTAATGCAGAAAAAGTACATTTAGATTTTAGAGCAGTATCTTTTTCTGGGACACCCATGCATATTTCAGTGAGACAATGCAAATACAGATTCTGCACATATTACCAAGACATGGCTGTAGAAGAAGCATGTGCGGTTGCCGGACTGGCCTGCTTGCTGTCCTGATATTAAAACAACAAATTAAATTTGTCTGAAATGCTTCATCACCTGGTGTCCTCAGTCCCTAAAGGTCTTTTAAGTGTAAGAAGGAACAGCAAATTATAGTCATAAGTGGTAACATCTTTACAGTCCCAATTTTGAACAATATGCTGCAGTAATCAAGATGTAAGCATTTATTAAAAGGAAATTTTAAAACCTTAACAAAAAAAAAGGTCTATGCAATGGGCTTTTTTAAAACTCGAGAATGAAACCAAGAAATTACTGCGCACACAGGGGGCGCCATTGTAATGTAGAAAGTAATCACGTGATCATCTCTTGTTTCTGATTTCAATGTGGAACTAATTTGCATGTGAACACATGGCATGGTGTTCTTTCTTTAATATGTATGAGAGCAGGCTACTTGTAATGTATATAAACAGCATAGCATGTGAATGGTCGACGTGCTCAGTTTTATTTTATTTAGAAGTTCACAAGCTCCTGTCTGATTTGTTAGTTTAATATCTGTATTCTGTTATTATTGTCATTAACTTGCCTTATATGAACTGATAGATTCATGTCCTATTCTCCTATTTTTCACACTCACAAGAGTAAAACAGCAGCCATTTTTCATTTTAGCAGGTTACATCATTGACAATGTAAGTGAAACTATCTGATGATGATGATGACAGTCATGATATACCTATTTTCATGTATAACAGGAGAGTTTGGTAGGCTTGTCTTCCATTTCATTGTAAGCGTTTTGTTTTTAATATTTCAAATTTTAGGTAAAGGAGAATGATTTAATAATGGTTCTTCAAGTTATCCTGCCTTGCTTAAAGAATTGCACTGTACCTGCTAAAATATCATGCCTACTGCGAATAGGGTTTTTTTTGCTAATTTCTGTGTTGAAATACGCAGATAAGATATGTTAGTGAGTAACCCACTGGTTCTGCCATTTTTTCCCCCCTGTAAATCAATATAAAGTTCTTGTGACTCATCCAAATGCAATGACTAAACATTCCTCTCCTCAGAGGAGTGGTCTCTGCCAGGATGATTCTGCCTCCATGCACAGAGCACAATAGTCCACTGAATGGTTTTAATGGAATTAGAAATTGGCAGTTTTAAGCTAGGACCTTTAAGCTTTTAGATTTTGGAGTGATGTAGTTGAAGTTGCACATCACTCCACTGCCATCATTTAAACACCGAGCATGGGATATTTATTCATTTGTTTATTTTATTAATTTATTTTTAAAGAATAGTCTTCATCCTCTAGTACACTTCAAGAGATTTGCAGGATCTATACCAAGGCATATTTAAAGCTGTTTTGGTGGCCCAACACCTTACTAATACACTTCATGTCGTTTTCCTCCTCTTTTAATTGACTACTTGATATGTATGTAGACACAGTTTTTATTTTTAAGTTTGGCAGCTCGTATAGACCGGTTTCCATTAACATCTAGCAAAGATGTCTTCTTCATGCCTTTGTACTTATTCGTTGAAAAAATTCCCAGACCAGGAGGTTTTGCAAGAGTGGCTGGTGCTGCTCTTGGGGGCCTTGAATAATCAATCTGCCAGCCAGTATAATTAAGTCACTCCGGTTTATTCAACTCCTTCCCAAACCCCCACCTCCTCCATTCTCAATGAGTATTGCTTCCTGTCTGATCGGGTGTTGCTTTTCTATTGCATCAGGAAAAGAATTCCAATGAAACGTTTTTCTCACTTTTATTTGAATAGTCATGCCCTTGCAGTGATGAATGGTGTGCCCTTTAAGGCATCCTGAAAGCTCCCAGCCTTATGTCCTTTCTGCAGACAGAAGCCAAAAGTCATAAACCCTGTTTATCAGATGAGCTTGAATCACTACTCGGTGTTGATGCTCAAGTGGCTTGTGCAATTATGCCTTGCAAGAAAGTGAAGTACCTTACTTTTATCTTTTTAGCTCAGTGGAGAGGGTGGCAAGGTACCGTTTTAAATACATTTTTGTAATTTATGTGTCTCTGAATAAAATGAATCATGCCTATTATTATCCTCGGCCTTTTTGAACTTGTTAACCTTTCAAAATGATTTGAGAATATAACATAGTACATCATAAATATTCATAGAGGGTAATTCCATAAAAATGTTTGCTTGTGATGAATAACATTAGTCGCTTTTCCTTGCGAATGAAAAACTAAGTTGCGAGCAAAACAACAACTTCGTGACCTTTTCACGATTAGTGCAGACCGCCACAGCCCTATTTTGACTTTTTTGCGGCGCAGGGTTGGGGTGAGTTCACGAACCACGTAACCATTATCTGAAGCCGTGAATATTGCAAGACAAATTTTGTGAACATTTTCAGAAAAGTGGCACCTACAAAATGCCATCTGCGAGTGTTGCTTTTCTGTCGCACATCTATTGTGATCATTGCTTAACTTTGACATTTTAAAGATTCAGGAGGCAAAAAAAAAAAAAGCTGAAAGCGTATGTGTTCAGGTAGCTGGTGTCGTAAGCATTGCGTCATGTTGCCACCTAGATTAATACTAAAGGGCACTTTATACACGTGGCAGCAGTGAGGCTACTCTATTCGATCACGTACTCGCAGAACTGGCGGTGGACTTTGTTATACTAATTGGATTCTAACCACCCCTGTCCATGGAGCTGTTCTGCTCTGTGTGACATGCCTTTGGTCCTGTAGAGAATTACTCAAACACTTAGGCGCATGGGTGCACACACATATTCATGTACTCAGGGAGACGCAAGGGGGGTAATAAGGTCTAGACGAATCCTTGGGTAAAGGTTTCCATATCATCAGCCCTTCACGTTTATGGTATGCTCCAGGATAAATAAGCATCCCTTCTTTCTCAGCATGCTTGCACTTAGCATCGTCACGCAGAAGATAAACATATTTTGAAACATTTTAGGCGCCAGATGTATGTTAAACACACTGGATGACGTCCTCAGGAGGGTGGATTTAAAAGGTTAAATTTCGAGTTGGTTCCGACTGAGTAATTAATGCCTGGAGCTGCATGTGGATGCTTTTTTTTTGATGGTGTGCCAGTTTATCAAATATGTGCACACCTCAGGCTGAGCCTTGGGGTTGGGATTTGAAGGCTTTTAAAAATAACCAAATTAATCTCACTGAATTATTAATGTTGATATTTAACCTTTATCTGCCAGAATGGGAGGGGGGTGTTTGTACCCCGAAGAATCGACTGAGACTGATGTAGACGGTCTGTCAGCCCTAAGGAAGGATCTTATTTCTGACCTGAATGAAGGGCTCCTTTAGGGCGTATTGTGTTGAGAGTGAGAGGAGTATAGTGTAACTCAGATAAGCCATCAGACGTCTATTCTCTGTCTGGAGTTTGCCTGTCGCTTTACCTCCGGCTGCTCCTGATCACTGATGGATGAATTCAGGCAGCTCTCACACCATACAATCTATCTTGAAGTAGAAGCATTTTAAAGCAGGATACGCCAGATAAAACCCTTCCTTGCCGAATACACTTGTGAGTGAGCTACAGGGAATGCTAGTGGTTCTATTCTGCTATTTTTCCTTATCAGAGTGTTTTATGATGAAATGTATTCCACAGTACTGTTGTTGTTTTGCTGATTGGCCAAAAGATTTCATTAATGCTCAGATGTACATTAAGTGACGGCGTGGTGATGTAGAGGTTAGCACATCCACCTTACAGCTAGAGGGTCCTGGACAGGACCAGGATTCAGGAGCTAGGGAAAAAGCCATGGTTTTGTTTCTGAATTTCAGAGCATGTATTCATTAAATCTGGTGTCCCATTATCACAATTAATTCTATTTTTATTGTTCCACAAAAAGACCCAGAGACAAACCCTTTCCGTTGGTAACATAGTGCCCTCTAGTGGTGAAAGAGTAGCTGTGTTCAGTAGAATGGTGTATAAAATACGAACCGAAATAAAAATTACTTATTTTTGAAGCTTTGATGCCATCAGTCACCTCTCCAGGAGGTCAGTTTCTACACAGTTACATCCTGGATATTTAAATCATTAATTTTTATTTTTTTATTAATTTATTTACTTAGCATATTAATCTCACAAGGGAAATTTGTGGAGGGCGGATGTCCTCCCGTCACCATCACACATTTTCCCTGCTGGCACAGGAATCAAACCAGCAACCTTTTTTGGCCCACACCGACTTTTTAAACCAGTAGGTCATGGCTGCCCCCAAATATCATATTTATTTTACTATTCAGGCCCTCTGATTAGATTTCAGTGACATGTTTATGCTGAAACAAAAGCAGGTTTTTTTTGTTTGTTTTTTTTTTTTTCTTCAATCTGGCTATTTTTGCTAGAATATACAGTGCAAGTAATTATTGGGTAATATTTCATTAATTTATTGCAAATATTCTTGATAGTGTTGAAGTACTTTCCCTGAGATGTCAATTTAATAATTTTCGGTTAGCTTTTAATGCAACGTCCATTTTCAGTAGAAAAACCTGAAGAATCCAATTCCCAGCTGTGATGGAGCTGCTTATGTAGCTTTTTATGACTACATGTTTATATCATGCATCTTTAATTTATCCACAAATTTGAGGATTTCATGTGTGTCCGTCCGCCCCCCCTTCCCCCGGAGGTACCATCCCAGATGGACACGGGCCTTTTTGCATACATGCACAGATGAATGCATCCAACCTATCTTGTTTTTTACATGTTTTTTGGGGCTTTTTATGTAATTTAATTTTATTATGCATTTTGCAGTATTTTGACATACCATAATTAATATTATGACTTCGCATTAAATTATTCCCGTTACTGAACCTACTTTCTGTGCCTTTCCAGGCTTTCTTTCTTTCTTTCTTTCTTTCTTACAGTCCCTAGTGTGCTGCTGTATTGAAATGATAAAGTAGTGCATAAGGTTGTATAAGGTTGCGATTGACGCTATTACTGTGTACCCTGTCCAGGGTGCTTTAGAAAAATGTATCCTGAAATTGCTCTCTACTCGGAATTCAGAGCTAGTCTGAAATATAAATGACATTGTCGTCATCGAGCTGAAAGTGGCCCCACCATCTTTGATTGACCCCCTGCAGAGGTAATTAAGGCTTTCTGGGCCTCAGGCGCAGCATGGTGGGCTCCTATTAAAGAATCTGCAGTAGAGCGCTATCTTTCACCAGTTGAGAGGGTTTCTCAGTGGGTGACTATAATGAACTGATTGCAGAATGCATTTAAGAAATGATAACGGCAGCCTTTCTTTTGTTTCTAAGTTATTTATTTATATATTTATTTTAAATTTCTATTTATCACAGTTTTGATGATAGAACCTGGCACAGCTTGAATTATCATGTGGATGATAAGCTGCATATGTAGGTTCAGCTCTGCTGTGTGGTCTGTCGCTGTGCATTGCTCTACTGCCCTCTTGTGGTAATGAAAGGAAGTGCACCTATTATTAATTGACGTGTGATGGTGAAATTGATGTAAAACAATTTAAACGGACTAAAATTGAACGAAGGCAACACGGTGGTGGTGTGGTTAGCACATCTGCTTCACAGCAAGAAGGTTCTGCGTTCAGGTCCTGGGTTCACTGTGGGTGTTTCTCTGTGAAATTTGCTGGTTTTCTCTGTGCTTGTGTGGCCTTTCTCCAGATACTCTGGTTTCCTCTCACAATCCAAAGATGTGCACATTAGGATAATTGGGTGTTCCAAACTGCCCATACTGCAGGGTATACTCTACCTTTGTCCAAAGATGGCTGAGAGAGGCTCCAGCCTCCTTGTGCCCCTAGTAGGATAAAGCTGTTTGGCAAATGAGCGATAAAATTTAATCGGAAAAATTGATTACCTCTGCAGTGGTCTGGCAAGCTGTTCAGGGTGTACCCCACCTTCGCCCAGTATCAGCTGAGATTGGCTCCGGCCTCCTAATGATCTTAATAGGATTAAGCGGAATGGGAAATGAGTGTGGGAATTGATTACCTTTTGTGGAGCATCGTTCTGTTGCACTTAACTGCTGAAAGTGGATTCCGCCGACGCTGGACGCCCAGTCTAAGATTCTGGTCATGTTCCGGATTCGACTTTATTCGGGATTCAGTTTTATTTTGAGGATAGTCTGCATTAGCAGACTTTTCATTGTTGTAAAGATTGGGCTGACTCAGATGTGTATACCTTGCAAAAGCATGACATTGTGTTGTATCGTGCTAAACTCTGTGCCTTCTATTAGTGCAAACAGCAAGAGATTGTGAGTGATGAATGTAATGGCTCTGACAGCTATTAGTGCCAACAAGGTTGAAAGTGAGGAATTTGGTGAATGGTTGTGTTATGTCAGGAGAGATCAACTCCACAGAAGGGAGAGGAGCACAATGAAATCAGTTTGATTGAAGATCACATTTGGTTTCTAACTTGTAGGTCTCTGATAGACTTTTTGATTGCCTGTGTAGTAGTCGACTGACCAAAAGTCCTCAAAAATGCAAACTATCACTTATAAACCTGGCTGTAGTAGACAAAAAAAAAATGAGTACACGATGGCAGTGAAGCGAACGAGGTGTGCGGAGCGAGGGGGGGTGGAGGGATGGTATCCCTCTCCCACAAGGAGGGTCTGGGAGGGGCTTTGAAACTATTTTGCACTTCATTTCCGCTTTCTATTTACACATTCGCGAACATTTACCTTGATCAACTATAAAGTAGACCAAATTAAGTCAGTACACGCAACTCAGCCACTAAAACAAGTGGGTACACGGCGTGTACCCACCACTACAGCCCTGCTTATAACTCATCCATTCATGTTTTTGTTTGTTTGTTTTTTAAAAAAAAAATTTAATCCCTTATTTGTCAGGATCTCGGGCGGGAGGGACTGAGTCCAAGCTGACTTCCACGAGAAATGAAGTGCACCCTGGATAGGTTGGCAGTCCATTGCAGGGCTAACCCAGACATAAACAATGATTTACACACACAGGGTTTCTCTAACAGTTCCAAAGACATGCCCATGACGTCAACTGGCTGCTCTAAGTTACCCATATGAGGAAGTGTATGTGCATGGCTGTTTGTGTCTTTGTTAGCCCTGCAATTGACGAGCAATCCGTTCAGGGAATATTCCACCTGCATCCCATCCCAGCTTCCCCAGCAAGCCTCCTTTGTCTAATGTGCACAATTTAGTGTTTCCGCTTTAGAGGGGTTTTGCCCAAACATTCTTGTTTGTCTCTTAAGCAGTACGCAGAAATCTAAATTTCCAAAACAGCGATGAGAATTTTCTGTCAAGTCAGACTGTATGTAGGGGAAATATCCATCAGCAGGCAGGCACAGTGGTATAGTGGTTAGCACATCTGTCTCGGCGCATGAAGGTGCTGGGTTCGATTCCCGAGCTTGGCCGTTTCTGTCTGACGTATGCATGCTCCTCCCATGCTTACATGTGTTTCCTCAGGGTACTCATGCACAGTAGGCTGACTGGCTGTTCCAAATTGCCCCACGGTGTGAGTGTGTTGCCTTTCAGTAGTTTGGCGAGCTGTTCAGGCTGTACTCAGTGTCTGATAGGCACCAGCCCCCTTGCGACCCTAGTAGGATTAATCGGTTCGCCAAATGAGTGAGGTGAATATCCATTAGACATGCCAGCAGCGCTACAGATTAACTATCTATCGGACTGAGGCGAGCCATGTTTGTGTCCTTGGGGTCTATTTGCATGGGCGTGTATCTAATTAATTCATTCATTCATTTTCCGAGCTACTTTATCTTACTAGGGTTGCAGGGAGTCTGGAGCCTATTTCAGCCGACTCCAGGTGAAGGCAGGGTACACCATGACCAATTCGCCAGTTCATTGCAGGGCGAATACACACAGCTATTCACACCTAGAGGCATGTTGGAACAAGTAGTTAGCTTGATGTGCATGTCTCTGAACAGTGGAAGGAAACTGGCGTACCCAGAGGAGGAAACCCATGCCAGCACTGGGAGGGCATAAAAAAATCCCACACCAGGGGTGCTCAATCCTGCTCCTGGAGAGCTACCTTCCTGAATATGTTCGCTCCAACCCTAATCATGCCCACCTGACCATCCAGTCATCTAATCAAGGTTTCAGACTTTGAAATGAGGACTTCATTTTCATCTGAAGGTTTGAGTAGATCACTGGATGGTCAGGTGGGCATGAGTAGGGTTGGAGCGAACATATTCAGGAAGGTAGCTCTCCAGGAGCAGGACTGAGCACCCCTGTCATAGATGCTGATCCTTCCACAGCTTCACGAATCCGTTCTTTGCTGTTGTAGAGTGAGTTCTACAACTCGGTGGGTGGGGGCGGGAACCTTTGTTTAGGTTTGTTTCCACCCGGTCCAGGTTTTAGTGTAGTACCACACGCACTCACCAGTATTATAGGAGAGCTGGCGGGCTTCTTGTTTTGTTTTGCACTGCAGACGTTATTAAATGAAGTCCCACGTTACTTTACGGCAATACGAGTCAGCGTGCTTTATATTTACCAGGTTATAACATTTACTCTTTAAAATCGTCGACACGGTAGAGAGTGATAACTGAAGTTCACGTGCAATCATATCATATTTACTTTCTTTCCTCCTTCGGACATCTTGATCACCTTCATCTTCATGTGAAGATCCGGCCTTTCCCTCCCTCCCTCTCTCTCTCTCTCTCTCTCTCGGCTTCGGAACAGAGAAATCTGCTTTTCTTTTGGTGGCCATCTTGAGGTAGGGGTTGAAGGACTAAGTAGCCTGTATGTACTGTACTACTGTTAACGTTGCTCTGAGCAGTTAGAAAGTGAAGCTGCATCATCTCCTGATTGGCCCTTTAAGATTCTGGCGCTGCCGGCAGCACAAACAGCTGTCATACGCAACACTCGCACTGCACTGTCATGAATCATGCTTCACGACCTTTGCGATCGTAAAGTTGAACAGACGTAACTCGCATAGGTCATAAGTAAACGACTGACTGTAATCTTTTGTATGATTTGATAACCGATTGCTCTGTAATTGATTGCTCTGTACTTGAATGCTATGTAATTGATTGTTCTGTAATTGATTGCTCTGTACTTGAATGCTCTGTAATTGATTGCTCTGTACTTGAATGCTCTGTAATTGATTGTTCTGTAATTGATTGCTCTGGCCTCAAAGTTCAAAAGCCCTAAAATGATGCACTAAAAGGAAAACCACTCTAAAGTGTAATTATTTTAAAGCCATTGTTGCTGTTTGTACACCGTTTTCATCATGTCTCCTTTTAAAAACTCTGATTTTGAGGGTTCCACTTATTGATCACATATCGATTGATTATTGAGTTAGCGCAGGGGAAACATGTTGCTTTTGCTCATCCATCACAACACTGTACATCACAAAAGTAACATGGTCTCTGTGTGTGTTCTTCACTGCTCCCCCTTTCAGGGATGCAAAACACACACAGAAACACACACACACACACACACACACACACACACACACAGAAACACACACACACACACACACACACACAGAAACACACACACACACACACACACACACACACACACACACACACACACA
>JAQNCB010000015.1:9534036-9545835 GCA_030068295.1 Euristhmus nudiceps
ACATTCAAAAACAATGCATAAGATGTAAATAAAATAGAAATAAAATAGAAATAATATAAAATACATACGTGTAATTGGATATAGATGTAAATAAAGTGTAAGAAATGCCTTTTCTTTCGCACAAATGCTGTTATTTCAGAGCTGTCCCAAACCAGAGTCGGTAGTGACCTTGCCGCCTTTCCCATAACTTTTTCACTATTTAATAGCGAAAGAGGTAAGGGAAAGGCCACAAGTTCACTACCACTACTCGGTTTGGGACACGGCTCTTTGAAATCTCGCAGCAAGCTGATGGGTCGAGACGAATTTCCCAGCAGCAGAAGAGGAGGCTGGGATCCGAATTCGAGTCAGTCGTGACCCCTCGTGGCATTTTCATCTCAATTTCAACTTTTTTCTATTTTATTTTTTTTTTCGATAAATATTTTTAAAAAATCCACGATGCACTGAAGCCGCAAAACCTGAAGCGCGATATAGCAAGGTATGACTGTAAATCAAAACTAAAAAATCACAAACTAGCAAGGAAAAATGATACTAGCTGTGCTATAATGCCTGGTAATCAAGTACACAGGCAACAACTAACTGTAGTTGCGTGGTTAAACTATTACGTGCCATCCGTTTGCTGAACCTGTCCTCTGTCATGTTGAAAGAGTAAAGTTCAACCCAACTTTGGGAGCCCGAGTGTCAAAGTTATGTCAGAATTTTCCACTCAACATTACAACTTTAGGGTATTCATGTGCAAATTCCAAGCCAACAAATCGTATTTACCATAAATCTAATAACACATGAAGACAGCATAAATTATGTGAGTGTCCACCATTTAATTCCCTGGGAATTGGTTGATTTTGTAGACACTATAACCGAATGAGAACAAGCTGTTTTAAAACTTGTACTTTAATATGTAGCCAGAACTACATTATTGTGCAATAAAAGTAACACAATTATACAGCACTGAGACATGAAATTATTTAATGCATTAGTTAGTGTTAATAAAACATGGACTGAGACAGTGTTTAAATGTATATCAAGTCAACAAAGTTTTTTTTTAAGACACAAATGAATTGACATTTCATTCATAACTGGTTACGTGTCAATCACTTGTGTATTTCTTTCAATTTAGTCACCACAAACTATATTTAGGAAGACATGTTAATATAGGTGATTTATTGAGAAAACATTGATTATTTAAATCACTATCAGTTACCAAAAGTGTTTAACAAAACCTTAAGAATGGTTTAGGAGGTACTGAACTCTTACACGTGTTTGTTCTGAGCTGTAAACTATACTATATATCTGTATTGTGATAAAATACGGTGCAAATATTCTTATATTGTACTTGCCAATTTTTAAAAAATCTGCATGTCACGGATTGAAAATAACTCAACAAGCCGCCTCCAGGTTGAAATGATCCCAAAACTTACAAGGCCAGTGTTGACAGAAAGGTGACCAATTGGGTCCACAACATAGAATTTATATACTAAAAGAATGCCATCAAATCAGTGGGGCCAATGCAAGCTTCTCCCAGCCAGCACCTTTGAGTGGGAGTCTGTGAAAACATGCTCATTTTTAAAGATGTACTGATTGAGACTCATCATTCACAGGCAGGATTTTATGCTCCCATACTCATCCACTTCTTGCTCAGGCTCCTGAAACTAACAAACATTTGTATGAAAATCAATATGTAATAAATAAATAAATAAAACAGATATTGGATGGAAATTAAAAAAATCTAAATATTGCGAAGTAGTTTTAAGGATTTATGAGAATGGAGATGGTGATTAAAACTCAAAGTTAGCAGTTTGTGTATTTTGCACGAGACTCAGTCAGCTTGGTGTTCCTGTATAAGTGAAGGGTCACGGCATCAAGTAAAAGAACTGTCACAAAGGTTTAAAAGGAAGCATTGAAAGAGGTATTACCGTTTGGCAATATTTGATCAGCAACTTCATTTAAAAGCAATGCAAGTGTTTATTTTAAACCCTGTTGCACTTTGCTTAAAATAACAGCTGTAAAATGCCTCTCATACCGCAGCCAGTCAGAGGCTGTGATAAGAAACGGCTCTCCTCTGACTGATGGACTCATCGATTTATGACACTCCTGTCATTTTATTGATTAGCTTATGTTCCTTATGCTATTTATAGCACATTTAAAATGGGATCCTCGAGTGGTGATAAGGGTTGTGATGTGGATGATTATGCATCAAGCGACTCAGCAGCAAAGCAGCAATCTCTGCTTATGTGAACAAGGAGACTTGGCCAGCGCTGTTGTACTCTGGGTCCAGTAGTGACCAACTGAAGCCCAGGACAGAAAATCTCCCTCCGGGGTTTTAAGAAAATTGCTATAAGAAAATAATAGCTATTAATAATTTGCTAGTGCACCCCCAAAGGGCTTAACTATGAAGTGGATTTATGAAATGTCCACATTATAAAAAGATGCCGGCCAATGTATTTTCTCCAATGAAATGTTATCCACCATTGAATTTACGAACTTTGTCAAAAGAAGCTTAATGTTCACACACTTCAATTTGGTGTTTTGTTTAATGTTGGTTAGCTAGCTAATTTGGCCATCATTAAACTAGGTAATTAGCATTCGCTGAAGCATCAACAGATTGCTAAAATTAAAGCCAAGTGATTATACTTTTATTGTTATGTACAGTGGTACCTCAAGATATGAAATTAATCCATTCCGGAGTGGTTTTCGTATTATGATTTTTTTCATATAATGAATCGTGTTTTACATGTAAATCGCCTAATTCATTCCAAGCTCTACAAAAACACCACATTTAAATTTTATAATAAGGGTAAAACCAGAATGAAATACGAACCAACTACATTTGAATCATTCAATATACCCAACCTAACAGTTAATACCTGTAAATGAAGTAGATAATAGAACATAATGCAAAAAAAAAAATGGGAAAACCTTACCTTTTGAGTGAGGCGATGTCCAAAAGCAAAAGTGGCCAGGAGGAGGAGGGCAAAGAGAATAATAAAAATGGCAGAAAATAAATAGCAGGAAACATTAAACCCAAGCTTCTAATTTCCATCGGATTCTTCTTCTTTTCCTCTTTTTGGCGGTTGACAAACCGACTTAAGGTGCATTACTGCCACCACCTGGACTGGAGTGTGGATCTTGACCAATGCATGATGGGAAATAGAGTTCAGTTTCTTTCGTGTGCTGAATAATTTTTCGTAAAATGAGGTGAAAAAAACCTTTGCATATTGTTTCGTAAAATGAATTTTTTGTGTACTTAAGCTTTCGTATCTCGAGGTTCCACTGTACTGGTTGGTCTAAGAAAAAGTCCATTATGCTAATATTTTGTTGGACCGCCTTTAGCCTGAATTCAGCTTGTACTCACCATTGCATTGTTGCTTCAGTTGGTCAGGTCGAGGCTCAGCAACATTAACACAAACTTTGTGTTTGAGTACACATTTTTGTATTTGTACTGGACCCCAGAAAGAAGAGCAGCAGTACTTGACCATGGACATCCAAACAAACTAACAGTTATTTCTGTATGTTGAAATCAGTAGAAAGTGTGTTAGCAAAGAAGTTGATTGATTGGATTTTATCAGCTAATAAACTATCATTAAAAAAATGCATTATCTTGATCACATACAAAAATACAACAGATGCAGTAAATGTGTATTTTGATAAAGAGCCACTAGAAAGAAGTGCTTTATTTAAAATTATTAATGACGTACATTATTACTCTTGTACCACAGTTTTTCCTCTTGTAATAAATTGACAAATTTAGGATAATATTCCAGGTTGGGCTCTGGAATTTGCTCTCTTAGTTTGCTCTCAAGCGAAAAGGGTAATGTAAGTCTCTGTCACCTAAACTCTCGTTCAAGTGCATGTCTCAGCTAATCATTTTCAGTTAGGGGGAAATTTGTGTAAATATTGCTTTTGGTTCTATAGAATTAAATTATGTTCTGTGCATGTGCACCACTAAGGGCTTGGTAATGCTACAGCCCATGATATATTTAAGAACATTGACTCTAGTATATTCAGTCCCTGATCCAGTGATCCAGTCCAGAATATCCTAGCAGCTCTGCTGTCCACGGAGCCAGTGGCCTCGCTCGCGCTGGTGTCTGGTGTCGCACTAAGCATGAGAAGAATGCCATTGACGTCAGTGCAGTCCCTTTCAGAGAGTGGCACCCCAGTCCTCTGTAGCAGAGAGAGAGAGAGAGAGAGGAAGGAGGAAAGAAAGTGACCGGGATAATCTGAGCTTTGTTAGATGAGCGAACATGTGCTTCTTGTGCTTCATGTCTCAACCCTGTAACTTGTACATGCTTACGTACACTACCATTCACTAGCACTCTTAACAAGACAATCTTAATACAGTTTCATTATGACACATAGATGAATTCTGTAAATGGCACGGATAAGTGCTTTTTAGAGCAAGCATCCCGCAGGTTTATTTGAATCGATCAAGGAGAATTTGTCATGACTAGAATTTTGAATAGATTTGAGATGCATGTGTGTTTTTGTTGTATTCAGAATAATTTTAGCGCCTAAAAATACCTTACAGATTTATCTATTGTACATTTCATTATACATAGGAAAGATCTTGATCACTGTACACCCCTTATATTAGTCATTCCCAAGATCTTGCATAGCATAGCTAACAAGTCAAATTAATTTCATTTCATTCATTCATTTTCTGAACTGCTTAATCCTAATTAGGGTCACGGGGAGGCTGGGGCCAATCTCAGCCGACTCTGGGCAAGGACAGAGCACACTCTGGACAGCTCGCCAGGCCATCGCTCAAATTTGGTTTATTTTTATTATTCTTGCATTCGTTTTTCTAAGCTGCTTAATCATAATTAGGGTTGTGGTGAGACTGGCCCCCATCTCGGGCGATTCTGGGTGAAGGCAGGATACACCCTGAACAGCTTACCAGGCCATTACAGACATATAACCATTCAAACTCATTCACACACTTGGGGGTAATTTGGAACTGGCAATTAGCCTTCTGTCCATGTTTTTGGACTGTGGGAGGAAACCCAAGTTTATTTATTTATTTTGAAATAAGAGGGGCGAGTCAAACATATGTGCTATTATGCAGAAATTCCCCAATGTTAGTTCAAACCTGTAACACTGTGACTCCGATTCCTTCTCTTCGAGTGCATATAGAAGCAAAACACTCACAGTGCATATAGAAGCAAAACACATTCAAACTATTTACGTTTTGTTGCTTTGAAGCCTGAAATGAAGACGCGCACACATTTTTCCAGCTTTATTTATTCAGTGCAACTTTTAACTGCCGAGCAAACAATATAATAACAATATAAAACCTTCCGAATCATAGTGCTCCTAGTTATGGGTAAAACCTTAATTTTTTTTTTTTATTATCCCTGAAATCTTTTGACAGTGCCTTGCCATTCGTAGTTCATTGCTGTCAGTTACCTTTCCACACACTGGAATGCTTGAGGAATTTTTTTTTTCTGAACTAATCAGAATGAATGGGGCCCGTGGTTAGAGTGCTGGGCTCATGAATGGGAGGTCGTAGGTTTGAATCTCAGGAAGACCCCCACCATGGTAGGACCCCTGTGCAAGCTCTTAACCATAAGTGTGCCTCTGTCCACCCAGCAGTATAAATGGCTACCAGTAAAAATACTGGGAAGGTAACCTGTGATGGATTAGCGTTCCATCCAGGAGGAGTTGAACTCCTAGTCGCTTCACGCTACAGAAACCGGGGATAAGCACCGGCACTGATGAGCCACTGGGCTCGGTTGTAAAAGCTCACAGACCTTACCTTAATCAAAATGATTACAAATGATCACTGTTGGGAGCCAAGTAGCTTGGTGTGCGATGGAGAATGTGATTAGTTGCACCTTAATGAGTTTGCAAATATTTTTAGGAGGGGTGATCTCAGTGATTCTGATTGTTTCCCAAACTATTGATATTATATCTTTATATTTCTTTGGCTGTTATAAGTTACATTGAGAGAGTACAGCTGGGAAAAATATTTTTGTGTGTCTCCTCATGTCAGGCTGTAAAGCAACAAAAGGTGACAAGTTGGTGGTGGGGTGGGAGGGGGGGGGATTCCTCATTTCTGTATTCTGTACCACTCGATTTATTCCTGTATTAAGGTTGGTGAAGCTGGGTTTGGTTGATTTTGTTTTTGAGCATGAATATAAGACCATATTACGGAGCCCATGAAGTCCTAAAATCTGATATATTTTTTTTGTGTGTGTGCACCATATATGAGAACAGGATATAATCGTGTACCAATATTTATCTGATGTATACAGAATGAAAAAATACTAATAATCTTACAGGACTTGGTGCTGTGTACCATATCCTTTTTACTGTATGCACCAAATGCTTCCTCTATCTCCCTCCTTACTGAATCCTGTAGACTCCAAACCATGGTTTGGCTGCAGCTCACTCTCTCCTTTCACGGCGCAGCACTGGCAGCCTTCAGGCTCCTGTTTTAGAGGGAAGCTCTGCTCACGTTCGGCTAGCGACGCGCCACGGCCGCCCCCCGCATACACAGGGCATCCGCTGCGCTAGCACACACACAGCTGACAGACTGTTCTTTTCCCCCTCTCTGGCTCTTCATCCCTAATTACTCCTGGAAGACAAGAGACAAAGAGACTGGTCGTCTTTTGGTGTCAGCTCCTTCATACACTGTGTGCATGTCTGTGTGTGATGCTCAGACATCATGCCTTTAGCCGTTGTTCTGGGCTGATCTGTATGGATGTAAAGCTTGTGGATGTAAAGCAGGAGCTCCTGGGCAGAGATGGGCCTGCTTACAAGCAGCCAACAGCTCCAGCATTGGGACATTCGCTCTGCGCTTAACAGCACATTGGACCTTAGATCACTGGAAACATCACCCTGGGTGTGTGTGTGTAGGAGAGAGTGAGTGAGTAAATGAATGAGTGAGTAAATGTGTGCCTGTATCCATTTCTCCCCTATGTATGTGTGCAGCCCCTTTTGTGTGTTTTTCTTGGGGATATTCTGTTCCCTTCACCTCATGAGACTCAACTACAGACTGTGGCTTCACTTTGCTGCTTGAGGATTACCACTCTGACTGAGGTTCTGTATATTTTTACTGGGGAGGTTTTTTGGCTCATTTTGGGGCCTTGATGTTCATCGTGGAGGGTCTGAGCACAGCATGAAGAACCACCCATGCGTCCAGCCGCGACACCCCAACATGTCACTGTATGGCCGTTTAGGCCCTCTGCTGGGAACCACAGCTAGTCCACTGAAGGCCCTCAGAACTGACCCCTCACTCCCCTCTCTCCCCGCAGAAGAGGCCTATCAGAAGCTGGCTACCGAGACGCTGGAGGAACTTGACTGGTGTCTAGACCAGCTGGAGACCCTGCAGACCCGGCACTCGGTCAGCGAGATGGCCTCCAACAAGGTAAGTCTAGCACCGTTTATGCTTTACTTCAGCTGAGGTTCATTTACTTTGATCATGGCTGTCATGCCACAGAACGGGCCAGGTGTCAACATACAACAGGTCTTGAGGTATCCTGAGCTGTTTTGAGTGTTTTGCAGGTCTCTGAGTCTGGGTCCCACTCTTTACTCATCCATTTCCCACAGGCATCTGTTTCTGACTCTTAGGAGTAGGAATGTCTCATTAAACTGCTCATTTTTTTTTATATTTTATCACAACACATTATCTTTTCGAAGCCTTGTGTGTGTGTGTGTGTGTGTGTGTGTGTGTGTGTGTGTGTGTTTGTGTTTGCACCATGCCGCACCGCATAGGGAAGCTCCAGTTTCTGTAAGCCCAAGCATTACTATGAGTGTTTACAACGACAGATGTAAAAATCGCTTGTCTGCTGCACTGAGCATGCTCACACTTTCCATCATCTTAGCACACATGCAGCATGCTAATCAGCTCCAGCCATTCAGCTGCGCCACAACACCACCTCTCAAAATCCCAAAAACAGCATGCCATTGATGCTGTGCATACATGGCCAAAAACCTAACAGAAGTGGTCACCTATTATTGTAAGGGCACCTAGCGTTTATGTGCTGTTGTTTCCACTTTGACTGCCTGCCCCCCCAATCACGTATCCATGGTAACACACAAGGCCTGCCAGTTTGCTTATTGCTGAAGCCCGTGAGCAGCAGCACCACAAACACAAATCCACTATACAGTGCCAGTATCAGTGCAAGTTGTTATTAGTTGGGCTTTACTTTTTTAATCAAATACTTTGGAATCAGTGTTTATAAAATAAACTGCATGAGTACTTCCCAACCGTGTGTGTGTGTGTGCGTGCGTGTGCATAATTTGGTTTTGAAGATTGGACGTTCAGAGGTTTTTGTGTTTATGTATTACCGTATTTTCCAGACTATAAGTCGCACCGGAGTATAAGTCGCATCAGCCAAAAATGCATGATAAAGAGGGAAAAAAACATACAAGTCGCACTGGACTATAAGTCACATTTTTTTTCGGAAATTATTTAGTTTCTAGTCCAATGTGAAGTACCTCAGTAAACTAAATATCTTTTATAATTGATACATTTTTACAGCAACATGAAATTGGCAGGAATCCCCAGTTGACTTAAATTCTGGTGCTCAATTTTTTGTTTTTATTTAACACTCATTTGCCAAGTTTTGCAGTATCATAATTATTTTATTTTAGTGCTCTGAGTTGTTTTATTGTGGTGCTCTGAGTTGTTGTCATTTTTTTATTGAACAACAGTCTCAGAATGCTCTTGAAATAAAATAAAATGCATATTAGTTATGAACAATTGTATAATATATTATAATCTGTGTCATTTTTACCAAGGGTTGAACTCATTGAGATCAGACACGCTTTGGCTAGTTGATTTTCTGATTGGCTAATAACTTTGTTAGGTAACTAGTCCGGCTGGCTGGTAATTTATTTATTTATTTTTTAAAATTTAACATACAAGTCGCACTGGAGTACAAGTCGCACCCCTGGCCAAGCTATGAAAAAAAACTGCGACTTGTAGTCCGGAAAATACCGTAAGTTTTTTTTTTTTTTTTTTTTTGGTGTAATTTTTTTATTGTACATTCATTCATATGATGTCCTTCAGCTTATAAAACTTACACGCCCATATGGGACACCAGGCCACTGCATGACACCATAGACACACACATTCACCTCTGGGCAATTTTTCAACCAAGGACCCTGAAGTCATAAATTACAACCACATTCCGTATGTCATCTTTTCTTTTTGAGTTCCTTTCATTCTGCTAGACATGAGTAGTATTCTTTTGAAAAACCTTTGTCCTCTTATTACTTACTATTCTTTCTTCTATATATTTGAGATTTAGATTTATGAGGAATATCTTTATTTTTGTTGTACACAAGATATTTCATTTAAGTTCAATAGTTAAATGAGAATATGCTCAGCTATTGGTTCGTAATATGTTCATCCAGATGTACTAAACAATATAGAATATGACCTGTTTTTGTTTGAAGCCACCCTTCTGCAAAGTGATTGAACATATTGGAACATGACTGACTGGTTTTTGCAGCCCAGTTGTGCCATGTCTGATTTTTTTAAAATCATTAATAGCTCTTCATATCTACTCTTGGTTTGAGCTTTGGGTTTCACTAGTAAACTGTATAAGTGCATTTGTTGGTAAAGGGTAACAACAGGACAAAGGCCAGAGAAAAGCTAGCAATTTGAAGCCAGAAAAGTGAGACAAGAGGTGGGGTTAAATAAGTGTACATTTCTTCCTACTATTGTTTGGCTATATAGAAAAATTAGAAAATGTTAAAGGATACCTGTGGTGAATTAGTGTTGCTAATTTAAAAATGGCCATATATAACATTTAGCGTTTCCTTTCGGCGACATCATTCCATGCCTGTTTAGAAATTGTGCGTGAGCGTTACGACTCTAGGCATGCTCAGAGACGTGTTGCCTTTCTGATTGGCTCTTCCATCCTGGTAGTGAGAAGAACTCGTTGGATTGGCTGGACTATGTTACTGACATGTGCATAGCATAACACATTATCAGCCAGTGCTGAGCTGCACAAACAACAAGCTCAGTAATCACGGAAAACGTTTCTTTTTGTTCCTAAACCAGCTGGCGACAGGAAAGCCGAGTTGGCAAAGCGTTAGCAGCATTGAGCCATTTTGGATTGACCATCACACACATCTCTTGCAGCGTTCTCATCCTCAGAGTCACTAGAAAGTAACAGATCAGTGTCTCCACAAAAGTTGTCAACCCTGCCCAACATGTTGACGTCATTCTAGGGACCAACAACTGCCAAGCTTCTAACCCCTGCAGTCGAGCTCTCACTAGTAATTCACAGTATAAAGTGGCCTTTTTTTTCAATGGTCATTTATGTTAAAATAAGCGCCTATATTGCTTAAACATTGGTACTCTTTAAATAATACACTATTGTGTTTTGATGGATGACGACTTGTTTGTTTTGTAGGAGAAGCACATTTTTTTTTTTTTTTTTTTTTTTTTTAAGCCATTCACATATTTGAAATAAGCTGAAAGTGAGACGAAAGGCCAAAGCCATTGCACAAGCATAACTCATGATAGAAGATGCAAAATAGATTTGGAAGTTAAGAGAAAAATTCTGTCTGGCAATTTGCAGGAAAAGGAATTCAATAAAAATATGAGGAATTTCATTATGCAGTATGGCAATTACCAAAAGTACAATGGTAACGCAGCAAACCATTTCATTAATGGAAAAATGTAGGAGATTTTAGACAGGCCAAGTCAATCACCAGATCTTAACCCAATTAAGCATTCATTTCACGTGCTGAAGAGGAAACTGAATGGTGAAACCCTGTAAAACAAACAGTGAAAGATGATTGGGTATAAGCCAAAAAAAATAATTAAAAAATGCAACATTTTGCATTCTTTAATACTGCATGATGCAACTATTGCAGACAAGAAATACACAATCAACTATTAAAGTGTGATACTCCGTTCTAATCCTCTTACTTACCCAAAAGGAACGGGTGGTCTCCAACCAAAGGTGACATTCCAAGCTGCTAAGAATTCCTCCTCCCATCTCACTCATTTGCCTTTGTCTGGCTAGAATTGGGAAAGGCTGGAGCCTATCTCAGCCAACACTGGGCGAAGGTCGGGTGTACACCGTAAACAGCTCTCTGTATCATCATCCAGCCAACACACACACAACCATTTACATTTATACCTAGGGGAAAGTTAGAACAGCCAATTACCCGAATGCACATGTCTTTAGACTGTGGCAGGAAACCAGAATACCTGAAGGAAACCCATGCATGCATTTGGAGAATATCCAAACTTGACACAGAAATGCCCAAGGTTGGTTCTTGAACCCAGGACCTTTTTTTTGTGTGACGGATATGCTAGCTACTACACATTTTGTTGTAAATGATGTAAATATTAAGAAATAAAAGCTGAGGTTTTTCTCTTAACTTCCATATTAAACCCAAATGTCTTCATTCATTCCTTTGCTGAACTGCTTAATCCTACTAGGTTTGCAGGGAGGCTGAAGCCTCACTCGACCAATGCTGGGCAAAGGCAGGGTACAGCCTGAACAGCTTGCCAGTGTATCACAGGACCAACAAACATGCAACCATTTACGCTCACACTAAGAGGCAATTTATTATTTGCCTAATGTGCATGACTTTGGACTGGTAGGGAGAAACCGGAGTACCTAGTGAAAACCCACACAAGCATGGCGAGAACATGCAAACCGCACACAGAAATGCTTTCACCGAGCATGAGACTTGAACCCAGGACCTTGTTGTAATGTAGGCATCTCCCGTATTTTCCGGACTACAAGTCGCAGTTTTTTTTTTCATAGTTTGGCCAGGGGTGCGACTTGTACTCCAGTGTGACCTATATGTTAAATTATTAACACATTATTA
>JAQNCB010000015.1:9546197-9556284 GCA_030068295.1 Euristhmus nudiceps
CTTCATGTTTTAGTCGCCAAAGATCCATTTTTAGTGCGTCATCGTCACGTTGTCGTCATCCAAAAAAAGGTGCGTTACCAAACTCATTTAAACAACACTTCCCCCAAAATGCGACCTATACTCCAGTGTGACTTGTATATGTTTTTTTTCTTTATTATGCCATTTTTTGATGATTCGACTTGTACTCCGGAGCAACGTATAGTCCGGAAAATGTGGTACTCCACTTTGTAACTGTGCCACCTGAAGGCCTTCATTGTATATCAAATACAAAAGAACTTTTGAAGAGATCTGTATGTAAATACAGGTAATGTTTTGGGCTGATGTACATAAATACTCTGTCACTTTCCACATGATAAACTAGTTTAAATATGACTGGAATTCCCACAGACAGTCAGTGAAACCTGAACCCTGCATGTAACAGCAGTGACTCTTAACCAGTAGTGTTAAAAGTGGGTTAACGGTTTCAGAAGTATCCTGGTTCATGGTCTTGCATGGAGTTTTAGCATTGGAAACAGATGGCTGTAACAAAATACCTAATTATTGTTTATTATCTTGTTGAATGAATTATACAGCATCTTAAATTTCGTGTCAGAGGCATCTAGGCTTACACCACCAGTCACAAAAACAAGTATACACAGGGGACCCAGGGGTGCATGTTCTCACAGTATCACAGCAATATCTTTATCTTATTTTAACTCAAACATTTCTCTGTTTTTGTTTTGTTTTTTACTTTTCCAAATAAAACTGGCATCTGATATTGCTTTTTGGAAACTTAACAACTCAACAAATATACTGAATGGCAATTTTGTGAAATTCTCTTCTGAGGCGTTCAGTGTTTTTTTGTTTTATACAGATCGTCATTTTGCTTCTTTGTGATGGATGAAAAGCTATTTTGTTTATTTGCATATTTATACTCTATAAATAACACAATTATAAATAACTTGTTGTGATGAACGAGCTGCGGCAGCTATTCAAAAATCTGCAGTTATTTTAACCATTTCTTAAACCAGTCAGTAATTTTGCCACATATTCGAGGAATCTGTAGAAATACGACTGCTTTATGAGAGCCCTGTTTTAGTCCTTTAAAAATGTACTGGGGCGTAAAACACATTTTATAGTTTGGTTATGTTCAAATCCACTTTCCAAAAGTTAAAAAAGGTGGGGGAAAAATGACTTGCTGCATCAGGCACATGGTTCAAGGGGGTTGTACTTGGTCTGGTCAGTACTCATGATGGTGTTTTGGGTGTCACATGTGTCATCTTCCATTCCTTTTAAAAGCCAGGTGTGTGTGTGTGTGTGTGTGTGTGTGTGTGTGTGTGTGTGTGTGTGTGTGTGTGTGTGTGTGTGTGTGCACCTTCGTGGATTGCTCATATGAAGGTAGATGGAAATAATGCATCCCAGTGAAGGAGACTGATAACTTGGGTGCAGCAGGACATCTAATTATATCCATGTTTTGCATGTTTGTGCTGCACGTCACTGTATGTGTAACCAGCACAGTGTACAAGCATTATGCCATTCACCTGTACATGCACTTATTACTAGCTTTATAATGCACCCCGAAAATAACAGTGGAATACTACACTGTTGATTTCACACCATATTTTTGCAGGTCAATCACGCGATCAAGTTCTGTTGCCTTAAGATAGCAGTGTCCCACTAATACACCTTACCTCACCTTACATCACCGTGCCACCTATGCTGATATTTAATACTCATAATAAACAGATTCCTATGCACCTATGCTGATATTTAATACTCATAATAAACTCATAATAAACAGATTCCAGACACATTCCTCTCAGTGGAAAATGTTTTAAGTAATATTTTGTTGACATTATAAGTTTAAGTTCTTTGTTGGGTTTATTTTTAAATCGACGCCACACATTCAAAATAGAATTGCTATTTAGATCTCAGTCAACAGGAATAAAAGTATACAGAGAAATCACAGCTAAAAATTGGCTCACGTCTCTTTTTTTTTTTTTTCTCTCTCCTGTTTGCCACCAAGAGTGAGTGTTTTAACACCTTTCAGACATCGGCAATCGAAACAACACGCGCGTGTCCGCATGAGCCCACTCTGCCCGATTATGACTGGCTCATCTGCTCCAGGAAATCTGTAAATGAGGCAGTGTTCTTCTGCCATCTCTGAGGGAGCAGAAGTGTGAAACAATTCCACGTCACCCTTTCGTCTCAGCCTCTTCCTCTTCTGTCCACACTAGTAGAAAGAACTATTCTGGGACTAATCAGAGACCACTGCTGATTATCACAGGATTTACATTCATGGTCATTGCTTTCATTGATAATCATATCCCACGTATTGTTTCTGAGGGCTGGGTGTCATGTTTCATGTCTAAATATGGGCTTTCAACACATCATGCATATAATATTCTGACATTATTATGGATATACAGTGATGCTTGTGAACCCATCGGATTGTTATATATTTATATATTTATCTGTAAATATACTGTAAACATCATTGAATTTTCACACAAGTCCTAAAAATGAGATCAAGAAACTCAAAAATTTGTGTGTGTGTGTGTGTGTGTGTGTGTGTGTGTGTGTGTGTGTGTGTGTGTGTGTGTGCATAATACAAAAGTAAAAAAGAAAAAAGATTGCTCAATACATGGAGCAGAGCGAAGTATATGTTGTAGTAGAAAACGACAAATGGACTACAAGTTTATCCCAACAAGTCTTTTTCGTGGTAGCCCACAGGGGCCGCGTCGCAAACCGGAGTCAGTAGTGAACTTGCAGCCTTTCCCTTACCACTTTCACTATTAAATAGGGTCTTTAAAAAGATATTAAAAAGGTCACTACCGACTCCAGTTTGGGACAGCTCTGAAATAACAGCATTCATGTGATAGAAAAGGCTGAAGTCAGGAAATTTCTTACACTTTATTTACATCTATGTACAATTAAATGTATGTATATTATATTATTTATATTTTATTTCTTTTATTTACATCTTATGCATTGTTTTTGAACTTTTAATTGTTATAAGCATTTATAGCGTTGAATATGTATTTATTGATATTATATACACACATACATGTACGTATACATCAGGGGGGGCTGGGGGGTCGATCCTACTTCTCGGAAATTCGTTCTTCGCTGGGGTCTCAACCCCCCATTAACCGCAAAAAGTGAGGGATCCCTGTATTATATTATGTGTATATTCAGTATATATCACTGATATTGGCTCTGTGTGGTGGATTTGCATTGTGGTGCTTAAATAAGGGAGGTAATTACTTAAAGCAAGTAATTGCATGCCTTATTGAAGTTCCACAATGCAAATCCAGAAAAGGAGCCGAAATTGTAGTGGATTTTATATTTTTGTTTCTGTGTTCAATAAACCACAGTTGTAAACTTGCCATAATTTCATACATTGTAAGATCTGGACACAACATAAGGTGGCAAACAAAGTACGGTCTCCAGTGCCTTTGCATTATAACAGAACAAATCCCAATGAGCGACGTCATTGATAACTTCTCAAATAAGCTCTCTGACTCTCTACATGAGCGAGACTTGTGAATCTTCCTCATCTCAATGAATATTTTATACCCCAGGATGAGACAATACCTACGTTTCATTCATGTCATACTGATTACCTCATTGTGACTGACACACACAGCAATATCATACAATTGCACAGTCTCCCACATACAGTACTCCGTGTTCATTTGATTAGGAGCAGGTATCATGGGGATTGCTCCGAGCATTTTGCTTTGAGCTACACAGCACCAGAGAAAGCGAACGGGGGGCAGGGCTGAAGAGACAGATCCCGCCTCTCTGATTTGCACAGCCCTCAGTCTAACCAATGAGCTGAAGCGATGCAGTCAGCCTGATCCTCAGAGAGAGCGAGCGGGGGCTACAGTCTGAGCTGCTCTCACCTGAATGATGATGGTGTGAAACAGAGCCTTATTTGGGAGCTGTTGACGGAGGGTTTTCTGCCTCTCGGGCATGAGCATCTGAGTTTACTGTGCGCTCAGAAAGATGCTATCGGATCGTGTGGGTTTTTTTTTTTACTTGGAATTTGTACCAGCTGTATACGTGATACATGCAGGTTACATTGAGGAATGATCTTATGAGCCGTATGGAGAAATGTCTGGACTGTACTGGCGTTGTAGCTTATTCTGGATGATGAATACTTTGATACAGTGATTTTTATATTTTTTTTATTCTAATTTTCGTCTCTTCAGCTAAGCTGTGCTATTTTTATCTGTTATACGGAAAAGCTTGCTTCTCAAAATGCCTGAAGCGAATTACTTGCTTACTGTTTCTTGGGGATACATAAAGGTAAGCTGGTCATAGACACATTGCTTCATAATAATGGCTACCTCATTTTTCTATTTGTAAAAAAAAAAAAAATGAGGTTGTTTTCATCACTAGCTGCTCTTTACATGGTGTGAGCATTTCATAACACATAAACCAATCGAAATTTAAGACATGAAATTCTTGTGCACTCATTGGCTTTCAGACCATCAATCTTTGAAGTCGTGACTTAAACCTGTAGGTTATGTTTTATCACCAAGGTATCAAATCCGTTGTTTTGCTACTAATAAAAATAGAGTAGAGTAGAAAACGAAAACTTTTTTTTACACACCATCAAAAAGGATAAGTATTTATAGTATTTCCTATATTATTATTATTATTATTATTATTATTATTATTATTATTATAAATGGAGAGATACCCAAGATTGCAAATTCATTAACACATTACTTGGTTAAATTACTCAGGAAGCACTGGATTTCCATTTAATACTATGTAATAACATATTAATAATTGTTATAGGACGTAGCAATTATTTATTTTTTTATATGATGGACGTATTCAGTATGTTGGTTGGTTTACATATGTATTGATGGGGATGTGTGACCCCTTTTTAAGGGTATTATTCAGTATCTACCAAAAATGATTCAGGAAATGCATGCATTGGTAAAAAGAGTAAAGAAGGAGGGCCTGGACTCCTGATTGTACCTTGGGTAATTAAGAGGTTTAGAAGGAGGGTTCAGTCACCCTTCCTATAAATGATCACAGTGGTGATGGAAGATTGATTGATTGATTGATTTATACAGCACTAAGAAACAGCTGTGGTGTCAGAATCTGTAGCTTCATCAAGAAAGAATAAGAACATTGATGTATAAATGCACTGATTTATTGATTGTTTTGGGAAGGAGACTTGATCCACCATCTAATTCTGAAGTTTTTAAATACATATTTTCCTTCTTCTTATAAATTATTGCGTCTTTGTTTTTCTATGACCCAGAAATAGTTATAATCCCATATCATACTGTCGGGGGACGGGGGCCATACACGGAGGTGTTAATAAACGTAGTAATTCACTGATGAGTTTGATGATTCTTGACTCACTGATAGGCCCCGATATTTTAACAATGGCTTTTTGTTCCTTTTTCTATCAATTAGTACCTCTGTGGCGACCCCTGATGGGAGAAGCCGAAAGAAAAGTAGCAGTAGTAGTAGTACCTCTGACATACTTGTATTTATTGTGAGGCAGAAACAGATCAATACCATCTTGGTCGTATATCCCTCACTCACTCATTTTGCCGAATCATATAATCCTCTTTCGGCTGTGGGGAGGCTGCAGCCTATCTGAGCAGACACTGGGCCAAGGCAGGTTACAACCTCAACAGCTCGCCAGGCCATTGTAGGGCCAACACACACAATCACTCACACGCACACTTGGGGCAATTTGGAACAGCCAGTTAGCCTAATGTGCATGTTTTTGGACTGTGGGAGGAAACCAGAGTACCTGGAGGAAGCCCACACAAGCACAGAAAGAACAGGCAGACCCCACACAGAAACCCTTGATCCAGGGACGCAAACCAGGAACTTCTTGCTGTGCTAACCACTGTGCCACCGTGCCGCCCACCGGGAATGTACATGTTAAAGCAATAAGATCGACGGAGATGTGTGGCTCACTTATCCAATACTGAGAGTTTAAAGGGTTAAAAATGTTTCGTGAAGGTCGCTTTCTATAAATTAGCAGATTAGACATGCGTTTTTATTTTTATTATTATTTTAATGACAATGACAGTATATTACATGGGGACAGCTATGCCCTCAGAGATGCATGGGTATGTAAATGACTGTTTTATTGATTTGATGAAGTTAGTGAACAAGCTGTTATATACCGTATGTATGGTTGTGTGTGAATGTGTGGCCTCTTTTTATTGTTTCTCTCGCATCTGCTGTTGTTTCTCAGATAATGACTGTAAATGTACAGCCAAATGTTGTTGTTTATTTTGCTAGTGTCTTGCTGAGTCCTCACTGCTGCCATTTCCATGTCACACTTCCCACTCAGCTTTTCCATGTCATGTAAATCTTTTGTAATGGTTCTTATTCCTCTGAGCTGGAAAACGATTTGACATCTATCTTCCTGCATCGTGTCACACTTGATTTTCTGTATTGCAGCCCATGTGGTCTTGTACAGCTGCCCGTGTTTCCGAGGCCTCCTACCCCGTGACTGAGTGTGTCACTGTGACCTCGTTTTTCTAAATGCGCGATAGTGCAGACTCTGTCTTGTTGTGTTATGGCGCTTCTGAGAAATTTGGCCTTGAGCTTCCAGACCATATGGAGCCAAGCAGATTTTTTAAGATTTTGTCCCGAAAAAAAAAGATGTCAGTTTAATAATCTATGTTTACATTTGACATTTCGACAGCAATTTAAGTATTTTCTGATTATTCCTGTAGTTAATATCAGAAATGTTTGGATGAATGCAGGATGTGGCAGTGTTTTAACTCATGCATGTGCCCTGGCAGTTCAAGAGGATGTTGAACCGAGAGCTGACGCACCTGTCTGAAATGAGCCGCTCTGGAAACCAGGTTTCTGAGTTCATCTCCAATACTTTTTTAGGTAAGTGTTTGCAAGAATCCTAAACAGGTTTCATAACCTTGTCATAATACCATGAATGTACTGTAGTTTCAATTGTAACTATGGGGTTTTGGAGAATGGTTATGAGAGCCAAGCTGTAATACTATCATTTTGTTAGAAATATTAATTGTAGGATAGCAAACAGAGTCATGCTGCTGTATACAATAAAGGATTACTTTTGCATAAAAAAATCACTCCTTTTTAGTGGGTGGTTGCTGCATATTTAAATCTATCCATTATTTTAATAAAGTAAATTGTGGCTTTCGATTGGCGCATGGATAACGTGCGTGACTATCAACCTGGAAATTGCAAGTTTAAATCTAGGATGATGCCGCAGCCTTCCACAACCGAGAGTCCATGGGAGTTAATTGGTCGAACTCTCACAGGAGGGAGGAATGGCATAAGCTTCCTTGGCACCAGTCAATCGATTGGTCACCAGCGATCACCAGCCCATCCATGGAAGTCTGTAAGCTCATTTGTTCAAAAGGGGCGGATGGCGTGTGTTAGGCCACTTCCATGTGCACATACACAGTAGTTTATAAATAGGCAGGTAGTAGCAAAACTGGCAGTCAAGGAAATTAAATCCGAATGGGGTGATTGGTAAACCGATAATTACAAGCTTCATTAGTTAACTTGTCCAACATTTCACATGGAATACTGTATACATGTGATCTATATTTACTTTATGTGTGTGTGTGTGTGTGTGTGTGTGTGTGTGTGTGTGTGTGTGTGTGTGTGTGTGTTCGCGCGTGGCACTTTTGCGTGAACCCCTTGGTAGACAAGCAGCATGAAGTAGAAATGCCATCTCCACAGTCACAGAAGGATAAGGAAAAGAAGAAGCGACCGATGTCCCAGATCAGCGGCGTTAAGAAGCTCACTCACAGTTCCAGCCTCACCAATTCCAATATCCCTCGCTTTGGAGTCAAGACGGATACAGAGGATGCGCTGGCCAAGGTGTGTATGTGTGGATTTGAGTCATTGGATAGAAAAACGCTGAAAGCAGTAGTATGCAGTGATGCATCATATTTCTGACTATTAATTTGACATCTGACCTGAACAGAGAGTGCTCACTTTTTGTCAGCAACCAGTTCTCCAGGAATATTAGGAAAACTAAATAAGGGGCAAAGATAAAAGGAGATATTCCTACTGGTTGTTTCATAAAACATTTGTTTTGTGGTTTGTTTGTTTTTTTAGGAGCTCGAAGATGTTAACAAATGGGGCCTTAATGTTTTTAAAGTCACAGAGTTCTCTGGCAACAGACCTTTAACAGTTATAATGCACACAATATTCCAGGTATGAACCACCCTCACCCCCCAAATTTATGTGGCTAATTGAAATTGTACTTATCGTTTCTCTTTCAGAGTCCGTTGAGTTTTAATTTCATCATTTTTATTCCTGTCTTCTACTTTACAGGAGAGAGACTTATTAAAAACGTTTAAAATTCCACTTGACACCTTTATAACATATCTGATGACGTTAGAAGACCATTACCATAGCGATGTTGCCTACCACAACAACATCCACGCTGCTGATGTGACTCAGTCCACTCATGTTCTGCTCTCCAGCCCTGCTCTTGAGGTACGACACGACACTCCAGCTGTAGGATCTGCCCCAAGCCAATTCATCTGATTAGACATAACAGCTTAGAAAAACTTCGGTCCAATCAAGAGTTTTGGAAGTTGAAATTAACTCACTGTATGTCCAGCAACATTTAAACCCTAAATACCCAATACACATCAAACAGTGCACAGCGACACAGTCTCCGGTCTTGGTGTCTTCTCCTCTTGACTGAAGTTTATGACTTTGGTGCCATAAAGGCAGTTATGTGATTTTCAGCTGCACACTTCTAAGGGATATGATAAATCAAGTACAAAAATTTGTTTGTCAGTTAATTGTAACAGTATGTTACATTTATTAAAAAGCTCTCCCTTTGCATTTACTTTCAAAATCAGAGATCAGTTTAAGGATCAAGTGTCACTCTCAAGGGCTGGCGACCAAATCTGGCTCACCAACTCATTTTATTTGTCCCGCCGGATTATTGTGCATTACTTGCATCAACTATTACAATCAAATGCAATTAATCATCCATCCACTAAGTGGAGCCAACCTATTTCAAGTAAACAGCTAGCCTTTCATGATTCAGGAAAGAGTGCAGGAAAGCAAATAAAGGAAAGGAGCACAAATGTGTAAACAAATAATATGGCCATGCAGATGTTGACTTATTATTCAGCCCTCGAGGACCCTGAAATTTGAGGAAGGGGCCCCTCATTGAAAATTAGTTTTACACCCCTGGTTTAACGTTTCAAACTTTCAAACCCTGTGGGTGTGGTCAGTGCAACTTGAGGGGGAATGTGGCTATTTTAAGTGTGCGTGTCTGAAAGCTTGCAAATGGAGACTTTGAGCCAGAATTGAAAAATTGCACCATGAATTCTTGAAATCATATGAATTTTAATTCATTTAAATTTTAAAAATCTATATTTTCTCTGGAATGCACCTCAGTATTTGGGTTAATTAGAACACTCTTATCTGATATCCTTTCCTTTTCTGCCTAATTCTATGCAGGCAAAAATGATCAGAGGGGATCAGAAAACAACACGCTTCAGTCAAATTATAGTGTCATATATAATTTACATCTATAAATCCGCCCCGATAAATCCTTCCATACTGTACTGGGGTCGGTCGTGGGGAAATTGGGGTCGTGGGGAGGCTGGCGCCCATCTCAGCTGACTCTGGGTGAATACACACACACACACACACACACACACATAAAACAATAGACGAGTTACGCATTTCGAGTGCGCATGCAGGTCGGTCTGAGCTCGCGGCTACCATATTCATGCCTGGTAGCACAGCGCCCTGCCTTTAGTCCTGAAGAATTCAACTTTAACTTCGCTTTAAGCCTTAAATCCGGTACATTATATCCGGTGGAAATACAATGCCAGGTGCACGTTGTGCTGTAGTCGGCTGTGGAAACGGACTTTAACATTTTGAACGCTGGAAAAATCCGGGAAAAAATGGTGAGGGTTTATTTATTTATTTATTCATTTATTTTTAAACAAAACAAATACTCCCGGCTTCTATAGGTTTTTTTAATGTTTATAAGCTAAAGTAAATTGATAACGGCTAGTATTAAGACTCAAGTATAGCCACTGATGATTACAGACACACACACACACACTCTGGGGGGGGGGGGGGG
>JAQNCB010000015.1:9572418-9583011 GCA_030068295.1 Euristhmus nudiceps
CTACACACACACACACCCACACACACCATTCTGTGTAAACTCTGCTGATATGAATATTAACCGAAGCTCTTGGCAAACATCTGCTATCACCTGATTGGCTGGACGTGTGAATGATCAGCTGTATTGGTGTCCCTAATAAAGTGGATGAAGGGTGTAGATATGAATAGAGTGTAAGCATTAGTGCATTTTGGTACTGAAGACCGCATGCCGTGTGAAGTAATGCCCAACTTTTTTCAACAGCCAGACAGTACTTTACCTTGTCTCTGAGATGGTACCATCAGGAGGACATCCTCTGTACCTTCAGTATGAGGTTTATGTGCTATATCTTTATCTTTTTTCATCATAAACCTAAGGTTTATGTGCTATATCTGTTAGGCTGGCGTGCAACGGGCATGATCGTCTCCATGCACAGGGAGTGAAACAACACGGCGTTAGGTATAAACAGAAACAGGGTTTATTTATTCTTCTCGGGGTAACGCACACAAACGAGGAAATCAACAAGAACACTGGGGCACGAAAACGGGTATGAAAACACAAACACGAGCATGGCAAGGTAAACGCAAAACATGAAGCTGACAAGATACCTTGGTATTCTATGAATCTCTGTCACTATGACACTTTGAACTAGAACTAACTTGCAGCTCTGGGCTTACATAGAAACTTTACGCTTTATGCTATGAGCCAGCCACGGGAAACAGGAAGCATAGACATTTATAGACTGGCTAGATTGGCACCAGGTGGGGACATAATTCGTGGAGCAAGATGTCGGGCGGGGTAGAGTACCGTCATAACTAGCGACAGCGTCCACCAGTGGCACCGCCGAGCAGAACCATGACAGTATCTTTAAATAACTGTTGGGGTAGAGTTTACACTCTAAAGGTAGAAAGATTGTACCTCCCCAGTGATGAGGAACAGTACAGGTTGGGACGTTCAGTTTAGAGAGGAGAAGAGTTTCATTGGGGTTCAACATTCAAAATGTAGTCAGGATCCAAACTGAAATGAGGAACTGAGGCTGCACTGAAACAGATTTTCCTTTCTCTTTCTTCTTGTGAAATAACATATTTGTTGAATATAGACATTTTTAAAACAAGAAGACTACTGGTACTCATTATCTTAATCAGAGTTCAAGATTTGTCACGTCCTTTATAAGGAGATCCGTTCTACCAAGAATCATCAGATTTTACACAAACGCGTGAAGTCAGTGGCAGCTCGCGTGCATGCTGCCATTTTCTAAATTATTAAATCGCAAAGATTACCGAAATATCATCAACCCTTTTGAAAAGAATTCAAATTGGGTACGTTTTCTCCTGTAATCTCGGACCTACAGGCCCCGAGTTTTAACCAAACACACGAATATTTTTCTCAGTGTGTGTTCCAAACATCCACCAGCCAAGTGACCCTGAGTGCTGAAACCTTTCCATCAGCCTAAGGCTGGAGGCCAGCGAGGCGGCGGCGTCGTTTTCTTCTTTCTGCTTCTTTCATGTCCTTTCTTGTCCTCTTCTTCTTATTTCCTCCTCTGCTTCTTCACCACTCTCTCTTTAGTTTAAAATGATTCAGGACAATCAGCACTAATGTGACTTTCTGCTGAAGACTTGCACTCAGTTGCTGCACCAATACACCTGTTCAGTTTGCATTTGCCTGTTTGAGCCGCTTTCTGATTTAATTATTTTCATTTCTGTGTTTGTAGCATTGTGAAATCAAATCCAACTGTAGCAGCAAAGGGGCGGTGATGAGTGAGCAGGTGTGGGTATAATATGGATTAGATTGCAGGACCAGTAATATGATCAAATGTTAAAAAAAGAAACAAAGAAGACGACAGCAAAAGGTATAAATACCCCGCCTTTCAAACGTACGTCCCATCCTTGGGTGGTTTTTTCTTCTTCTTTTTTTTTTTTATTTTGTGTTTCTTGACTCATTGCCAAACGAGTTTCCTTGCTTTCAGCAGTTTCTCATTTCTGTCTGTTTACATGTATTTATTGTGCTGTACAGTACATACTGTTGTTCTTACCATGTTGTAAATGATTCTATCATCCCTAATGGTGATGGTGTTGCTGTATTACAGAACTCTTATTGAGAGATTATTTTATTCAGTATATTAAGGACCCATCTATAAACATCTCCTATGAGATCGTTTTTGTGTGGAGGAATGAAGAACTCCTGTTTTTGGTGTCTGTGTTTTCTTTGTTTAGAGAAACAGCAGTCCCTTGGCCAGAGGGTTGTGCCTTAATAAACTTTTTTTTTTATTTGAGTTTTATTTGATCTTATCTTCTCGCTGCACTAAAGAAAAGAGAAATGACTGGCTGGAAATTGACCTTAATGTGTTTTATCCTTATTTTCTTCATGTTTAAATGTAAGAGCTGAATATTTCTTTTTGCCGATTGGTGTAAAGGCCAGTATGGAGGGTTGTTTGGTGATGGAAAGTGTATCACTATGTTTAGCATCACACTGTAATGCTGTTTTTGTTTGTTTGTTTTAAACACCAAATCAGTTTGATGTGGGTTTCTAACGACAGGTTAAATGAGTGATAATCTCCTCGAAAAGTAAAGGTACAACAAGGCTGATTATTTTGTGTAGCTACAGTCACATCAGAATTTCAGCTTTTATTCCCTGATATTTACATCTAACTGGGTGCTGTTCAAATGTACGTAGAAGATGCCTCTGTGTCAGACCACCCAGTTTTGGGGGTGAGATAAAATATTGGAACAGTGTTTGAAAGTAAATAACACTTTAATATTCGTTGCGTATCCCTTCCCTTGCATGCAATAACGGCATCAAGCAGCCATGCGCCACTGATCACACACCGAACTGTTGCATTCCTCTCTCATGATGCTTTTTCAGGCTTGCACCACAGCCTATTTCTTTGAGGGGTTCCTCCCTTTAGTTTCCTCTGCAGTGGGTGGAATGTAAGCTTCATTGGATTAAGGTCAGGTGGTTGACGGTCTATAGCCTTCTACATTTTTTCCCATTGATGAACTCTCTTGTTGTGTTGGCGGTGCAGTGTATTTCTGGAAATTGTCTTGCTGAATGATTGGAAGCCTTTTTTCTGTAACTTGGCAAACAACATTTTTTTTTTTTTGGCCTTTCAGTCACTTTGGTGGCGTTTCATCCTGGTTCCAGAAATTTTGGGAGAACTGATTCTAACTGCTGATGAATGGTTGGTATCTTGTGGTGTGGCCTCTATATCTGCGTTCAAAGTGTTCTTGGAATGGTGGATTCCGATTTCGTCACCTCTGCCCTGTAGAGGTTGTTGATGTCATGGAATGTTTCTGGGATTTTCTTCACAAAACTCAAAGTCTGTTCTCAACCAATCTGTTCCTTTGTTGATCTGTTAAATGTCATGTTAGTATGTCAGTAGTTTTTTGTTTTTCAAGACCTTCCAGATTGTTGTGCGGGCTCCACACGAAACCTTTACAAGGATTCTGATTTTCTTTTTTTTTTTCTTTTTTTAAAAACTTTTGAAATGGCTTTCATGCTTCTTGTAGGCAGCTCTCTGGTCTTTGTGTTTGATTTGTCCTTATTAACATCAAATGGTCAACTCAGGTGACACCCAGGCCTCAAACTAATAGTACACATGATAAAATGTATCTAACAGGGTATATCTGAGCAACAAGAAATGTCTGTGAATATCATGTTCCTATATTTATTATATATATATTTCAATGTAAATATCAGGAAAGCTGAGATTCTGATCCAATATCAGCCTTTTGATATCGAACTTGAAGGAACCTGAAGTCACTGGTTAGCAAAGAATTTCTTTAGTCTTTCCAGTCCTTTATTAGTTCCAGTCTTTAATCTTTTCAGAGAGGACTGTATGAATGTGTGCCAAAGTGGAAATCAAAAGCTCTCGCTTTGTATCATTTTTATCTATTTATTTTTCCTCCATTTAGACTGACTGGATTCAGATTCATTCTCATTACATCTTTTTAATTATTATTATTTTTGTTATCTGTGTAACATGCAATATAGCACTTCCCATTTCCACTGGGGACATTTAGGCTTTTCATTTTGGATAAAGGGTGGAATGTTTTTATAAACTCCAATATTTCAGTGGAGACTTATTTTGACACATATACTGTAGATTCCTAATTGCCCTAAATGGATAGAATCAGTGGCTCCTTTCGTTATTTCCTGTCATGCCGTCTTTTTACATCATCAGAAAAACTTTAAAAAGTATTTAGGGATAACTATTTTTTGTTATGTGACTTGAATGCCAACTTATCTGGAGGTTTCAAAAGACAATGTAGTTGTTTAATGGATTCCTTATTTATGACAGTCTATTGGATAGAACTGTAGAAGTTAACCTTGTTAAGAAAAAAAATTCGAATTTAAATTGAATAAAATGTTTTATATGCACCAGAATAAATGAAAGCATGGGTTGACTGCCTATATTTGTGCTGCTTCTTTTCCCCTTAATTCATAATCAGATGTGTAGTATAATGCAGCATGTGACTCTTTAATGTGGAGATATTGGGCAATATCCTTTTTTTATATACTTGTAAATATTTTTAGTGTTGAGTAGCCATGTTAGATGATGTCACAGTGTCAAGTAACACGGTTAGCACATGCTTAAGTTTTCTTTTTTTTTTTTTTTTTGTAGTTTTGGTTTTGGGTACACTACTGCATCACAACATGTTGGGCCTTCTGACTTACTGTCCTTTTCACAGTGGTATCAATCTGCCTCCCAGTGCCCTCGAGGATCCAGCAGCCTCTGAAAAGGCTTTATAAAGGCAACCAATCAGAGTGGCATAGATACAGAGAACAGAAAGACCATAAATGGGAGGAGGAAGCCAAACAAGCCATCCAGTGCAGACACTTAAAATCTGTTTCATGGAGAGGTGGGGAAGCAGCTTCCCGAAGAACTGTGGAGTGTTTTTGAATTAGGAATCATACTTTTAATGTGCTACTGGTGTCTGAACTGAAAAATAAAGGTCTGAAAATGGGTATAATATCCGACCTTTAAACGTGGGAATGAATCACATATTTGCGCTTTACAGATTTTAAGGCCACATTTATTATCCTTAATGACAAAAGCTTTTCAATACATACTGTAATAGATTTCAATCAGCAAAACACTCTTTAGTTAGGATATAACAAAAGCTTACCAATTTTATATATTTATAGGTAGAAAGTAAGCAGTAATTCCCCTGAGGAGAGTGGGAATAAACACAGCTATTTCAGTTAATGGTTAACACACACACACACACACACACACACCCCATTTTAAATGACGCAAACAGCATATTGTACAGTTTAGGAGTTTATCTACTGCAATTACTGAAAGCTCAATGTATAATATGAGGACTTTACAGTGATACAATCATACAAAGAACCTCTGACACTGAGATATTTTGGCACATCACCATATGCTTAAGTTTTTTTTTTTTGTTTTGTTTTAGAGCAATAGTAATCCAAACTGAGTTTCGCAGTAATAATCCTAGTCTATATTTAAATACCACCCCCCCAAAAAAAAAAAAAAACATTTTGCAAAAGTTCTAGGCAGCATATGATTTGGTCTTGGGATTTGGTGATGTACTTTTGTCTTTTGAAATTTGAAAGATTGGCAACGGCACAAAAACACACACACACACACACACACACACACACACACACACACACACACACAGCCAGCATAGGTACCACTAGCAGCTGCACTCAGACTGCTGGGGTGGTAGATCGCTGTCGTTAAGTTTGGCTGTGGGTGTTCCGGTGGTTTCAGCAGGGTTACTCTCGAGGCTGTCCGCCATTTTATCACAGATAACATCCACCAGGCACTCAAAGGTCTGCTTGACGTTAATATTGTCTTTGGCACTTGTCTCAAAGAACTCGAAACCTTCAAAAAGAGAGAAAGAAGGTGTTTAAAGAATACACATTTTTCTACCTCATCTAAACTTGCCCCATTTATTTTGTCCCTCGCTTAGATTCGGCTAATTCCTATCTACCAATCAGCTCTCCCCGTCATATGGAGCTGGGGATTGGTTAAAGCTAACACATGGATCCGACAAGATACAAGTCAACCAATCACATCTTTTGAAACTGCTTCTCATGCTCCAACACAGGGCAGTTTATTTTACAGATAATATCCCTGACTGCTCGAAGCTTGAGAATATCCAGTCTTGACCAAATCATATAAATATGTAGCAAGCACAGATTTTTTTTTCTTGTGGATACTACAGTAATTATTAATATTCATCCATTTAGTCCTTCAAGAGTTGTGTGGTGTCTGGAGCCTTCATTCATTCATTTTCTGAACCGCTTGATCCTAATTATGGTCGTGGGGAGGCTGGTGCACATCTCAGCGGACTCGGGGCGAGGATGGGGTACACCCTGGACAGCTTGCCAGGCCATCGCAGAGCCAACACTCACACCTAAGGGAGATTTGGAACAGCCAATCAGCCTACTGTGCATGTTTTTGGACAGTGGGAGGAAACCGGAATACCCAGAGGGAACCCACACAAGCAAGGGAAGAACATGCAAACTCCACAATCAAACCCAGGCCATCTTGCTATGAGGTGAACGTGCTAACCACAACACCACCGTGCTGCAGTGGCTGGAGCCTATATTAGCCAACTCTGGGTGAAGGCAGGGTACGTCCTGAATAGCTCACTGCCAACACGTGATTGATTATCTTGGTACAGTGTCATCTGCCAAGGAGTGGGCTGTATTAGGCAGGAAATGAACAGTCAGAAGGTGATGTGTTGACAGCAGGAAAAAATGAGCAAGTGTAAGGAGTTGAGTTGATTTGAAAAGCACCACATTGTGATTGCTAATGACTGGGGCTATTCATCTCCAAAACAGTAGGTCCTGTGGGGTGTGGGGTGTTCCTGGTATGCAGTGGTAAGTACCTACAAAAGTTAGTCCAAGGAAGGACAACTAGTGACAGGAAAGGGTGGTATGGGGTTGAAGGCTCACTCGTGTGTGTGTGTGTGTGTGTGTGTGTGTGTGTGTGTGTGTGTGTGGAGTGAAGGCTAGTGCTTTTGGTCTGAAGAGTTACTGTAGCACAAACAGGAGAAGCTGTTAATGCTGGATCTGACAGAATGGAGTCGGAACACACAGTTGATTGCAGCTTACTGTGTATAGGGCTGGCTGGCTGTAAATCAGTCGGGTTCTGTTAATATTATGGCGGATCAGTGTATTTAATAATGGCAAATGTTGCGTGTTATATCCAAAAAAATGAATTTCTTGTAGCAATAATGAGGTTATTACAATTTGAGTGATGCTTCTTGAATGCGTCGATACTCAACTCAATTGAAACATACGTCTGTTTTGGATAGACTCCGCCCAGTGCATGAAAATAGTACCGTATATAACTGACTGTGCGGTTCTTAATGTTGTAGTCTGAAGCTCTTTCTAAGTTTCTGATTTGCAAGTGACACTGTTTTTCCATATTTTTTTATTAGAGAGAAACGTGAGAAATTCTTCACTTGGTGACGAGAGATGTGCGAGAGACGTGTTGGATATACATACTATTACATAATTCTCTAACTGTAACTGAAAAGGGGGAGGGGCATAGTGGTGTAGTGGTTAGCATGTGTGCCTCACAGCAAGTAGGTTTTGCCGGGGTTTCTTCTGGGTATTCCAGTTTCCTCCGACAGTCAAAAGACACACATTTGAGTCAAAGGTTGTTTCAAATTGACCCTAGGTGTGGTGTGATTGTGAATGGTTGTGTGGATGATGCTCTGTGATGGTCTGGAGAGGTGTGCAGAGTAAGACACCGAGTGTTGGCTGAGATGGGCTCCATTATTGACAAGGGCATTTCTGCATTTAGTCTGCATGGTCTTTCCATGGTTGCATGGGTTTCCTCTGGCTACTCTGGTTTCCTTCCACAATCCATCAAGCTTACTGGCTGTTTTAAATCACCCGTGTGTATATGTATGTTTTGGGGGGCTTGACCTTCTCCCATAGTCGGTTAAGATAGGATCCAGCCTCTCATGACCCTAGTAAGATTTAGTAGTTAGGCAAATAAGTATGAAAGTGACGTCTGTTGAGCATCTATTTTTCTGGAGAAGATGAATCTATTTCTAGACCTCTTCTTTTCTCCAGTTTTCACAGCCTATTTTTGCTGCTCCAGAACTCCTTGTGTCCCAGTTACCTTCCACATACACTCATCAGGAGCGTTTCTCTCACCCAGCTGTTCTGCTAGGAGTCTTCCACTGTCCACAGACACTATCCTCTCCTCCTCCATGTCACATTTGTTTCCAACCAGGATCACCTGGGCATTGTCCCATGAATAAGTCTTAATCTGAGTTGACCTGAAAGGACACAGCAGACAGCAGGGCACCATAAATAGACAGTTTATATCCCAACATCAGAGGATTAAGATCCACAGTGGATCAACAGCTGTGTTTTCCTTCGTTTCCTTTGTGCCAATGACATTCATAAGCTAGCAAACTGTCAAAGTTCTATTCTTTCAAAGTGTTTTGAATCCTTTGATCCTCATAATACTTCTCACCTTATGAAAAATTGATGACATTAACTTTTGGGTACATGTGATGCATTTTGATGATTTTTTTTTTAATTACTATTTAAATTTAAATGTTTTACAATTAAAATTACACCACCTCTCACCCGAAGTCGGTGGGGACTGGCTCCACCTTCCCACACAACCCTGACACATACAGCAGCATAGATAGTAGATAAATGAATGAATTTACATCATGTTTTGTGAGGACTGTTAAAATGTCAGAACTTCCATCCATCCCTCTGCTGAATAATCCTACTCGGGTCGCTGGGAGGCTGGAGCCTATTTCATCTGACTCTGGATGAAGCCAGGGTACACTATGAACATGTTGCCAGTCCATTGCAAAGCAACACACTTACACCTAGGGGCAATTTGGAACAGACAATTAACCTAATGCCTATTGGACTGTGGGAGGAAACCCACACAAGCATGGGGAGAACATGCAAACTCCACACCAAAACTCCCTTGCCTAAGACCTTGAACCCAGAACCTTCTTTCTGTGATGCACACATGCTAGCCACTACACCACCATGCCACCGCTTGTGATTGAGAATAGCACTCAAATAACCCAGCTCATGCTAGGAGAAACGGTACCTTAAATAAATAATGCAGACCTACTAAAAATGTGCCGTGGACATAACAAACTTCAAGCTTTTTGCCTGGATGGATGGATGGATGGATGACTAGATAGATAAATGGTTGATTAATAGGATACATGAGCAAATGGATGGATAGATGGACAGATGGGCAAATAAATGGATGAATGGCTGTATAAATGAATGAGAGGATGGATGGCAAACAATTGGACAGACAATTGAACGTATGAGTTGATAGATGGATGGATGGATGGATGAGTGAATGGGAAAACATTTGGACAGGTATAGATTAATGGATGAATGGCTAAATGAATTGATGAATGGATTGATAGAGGGGTTCGTGCCTGGATGGATGAATGTTGGGTCATGGGTGTACGCTGGACAGATAGAAGAATGGGTCAGGTTTCGATTGGTAAAATACGGTAATTGAACTAATCTTGACTCTTGTAATTTTTTAGCTCACCAGTCTTGCACCGCAGCAAAGGACTCTTCATTAGTGATATCATACATAAGGATGAATCCCATGGCACCACGATAGTAAGCTGTAGTGATGGTCCTGTAGCGTTCCTGGCCTGCTGTATCCTGCATAAAAGAAATTAATTTCTTTGTGTAAAAACAACTTTAATATACGATATACAATAATATGCACTGTTTGCTTTGCTTTTCTCCCTCTTAAACTCAGTTACTATGGGTAGTAAACCTGTGGAACTGCATAATTATGTTTCCCTGACACAATAAGCCCTTGACTATTCAAATGATATTCAAGCATACATTTATAAGGAAATATATACACATATACTGTATGCATCATTTCAATTGATAACAGCTCAAAGTCACAATCTTATGAGACCACACTAACACACTCGTTATTATTTTAAGAGTAAATTAAAGATAGTAAAGTTGCACTTGCCTGTCTCCAGCAGTCAAAGGGCTAAAAACAAAGCAAACTGCTGTGATCTGGCACACCAAGCTCTTTGCATACAGTGTGGCTGGTAAGACGTGAGGCCGGGATCTACAGCAGATGCCTATCTCTCTTTCACAAGCCCTGTTTTCCCTGACGGATCCCAGATGGCCCCTGTGGTTATTTGTATATTTAATAAGTGCTTTGATTATAAATTGATCTTATATTTTTATAAGCGTTTGTAGAGCCACACTTTTATCATGTGTTATTGCGCAAATTGAAGTTTTAATTGATGGATGGAAGGATGGACTTTAGTGGCTATGTTTGGATAAAATTGCCACCAGGCTTAGAGTGTATTAACTATCCCTAGATGTGTTTCCTCTGAGTTGTTCATTCTGTAGATGTAACCATAGATCAGGTGTGTTCAATCCTGCTCCTGGAGAGCTACCTTCCTGATTATCTTCGCTCCAACCCTAATCATGCCCACCTGACCATCCAGTCATCTAATCAATGCTTCAGACTTTGAAATTAAGTCTCTATTTTCAAATTCCTAATCTGGAAACACAAGGGAGAATGGTTGATTGATCGATTGATTTTCTTTCTTTCTTTCTTTCTTTCTTTCTTTCTTTCTTTCTTTC
>JAQNCB010000015.1:9676798-9689648 GCA_030068295.1 Euristhmus nudiceps
CTGGACCTCATTGCTTGGGCTGCTGCCCCCGCGACCCGACCCCGGAATAAGCGGATGATGATGAATGAATGAATGAACATTTCCCGTGTCCTATCAGGACTGGTGTTGGGCTCCCAAGTGGCGTATCGACAAGGTGCATGACTATTAACCCGGATATCAAAGGATTGAATCTGGTTTAATGCACAGCCGTCTGTGCCGGAAGTCCATGGGAGGTTGGGACGGCATATGTTCACTTCCCTGTCACTCATGGTGATCACCAGCCACTCATGGGCACCTGCGAGCTCATTCATACAAGGGGATAAAGGTAATACCTGATGGGTGGGAATTTGATAAGAACACATTAAGGAGAAAATGGGAAGAAGAAAAAAAAAAGGACTAGTAAATCGTTTTATTATTGTGGCAAAAGTTTAACAGTTTATCACGAATCCACCAAGTTTCCTCAAAAATCACGATTTGATCCCACGACCCCCAAGCTCATTAAAATGATTTCAAATCGTGCAAATCATGGCGCCAATGTAAACCCAGGGTTACTCATTGCATAAATAATTACATTTAATAAGGGTATCAAGATGGTATCACTGTTGAAGATTGTATTGTACTGTGCTGGTGATTTATATTTTATTTGTTTTTGTCACATAATTTAGGAAACACGAGAACTTCAGGACAAAATCACAGAAATTCAAAAAGAGAGACTTGGTACTTATTCCTTTGTGCATTTCTCACAGACCCCTGCTGTATATGTGAAGTAAACACTTGCATAAAATGATTTAGATAATAATCCTTGATTAGGAGGGATGGGACACAGCCAGGCTTGTACAAATCAGTTAATGTTGGCACACTGAACACAGGCAGTCTGTTCTGTGTGTACGTTACAGCATAAATGAGAACTTGGTCTGTTTGTATTCTTCCCAGTGCTGAAACGTCTTGTTAGAAACAAGATGCAGGAGATTAATGAGCTGAAACAAGATGGAGAGAATCAGAGCGAGGAACAAAAGCGGGCTATAGGAAGAGCCGAGGAGATCCTGCAGAAGTACAACAAGATCGCCACCATTTCCCAAAATGTCCTCCGAGTACGTGTTTGTTTTGCTGCTGCAATTCATTTTTATAGCCATGTTAATATCTTGTATCCACAGGAGTAATTAAATACTAGTGTGTATCTTTTTGTTTGTTTTTCTTCAGGGAATCATCCTTGCGAGCAGAGTAAACTGGATTGATGATCCTAAACTGAAAGACATTGCCATGGGATTGGAGAGTATCCCCAACTGAGGAGGACCCATTTATAAACAAAATATGCAAGAACATGATGCATACTGTGTTTGTCATATAGACACTGTAGATTGTTTTAAATACAGCCCTGATGTCGTTAATATAGTATCTACCAGTACATATAAACTGTTTTCTTACTGATCATAAGATATATGAGGCACACTGCCTGAAAGGGACTGTGGGAAAATTCTGTCACGCTACAGCCATATAAACAGGAGCCAATTTGTCAACAAAAGTAGCATCATGTGCTGACAAAAGCACAACATCTCGGTGATGTGTACTACTTACCTTTTTATGTTTAAAAAGGCATGCAATGCCTTCTGAAGGATACCGGATGCCTGTTAAATATGGAGAATATGAAACATTATTGTGCAGATTTCCCTTTTAGGGAGGGGTTCCCCGCTCATGAGTGAATTCACCGTAGATACAGATTTGCCTTAAGACACAAGTTGGTGCTCTTTTGTGCATTGTTAGTGTTTTAACACAGCTTCCATAATCATTTTGTCAGGGAAAATGGTTAACGGGGAATATCCTGGAACTCTAGGCAGGAGGTGAGACTACACCTCACATCTGTTTAAAAATAACCTAGAATGTTTATGAGAGGGAACAACTCATCAACAGTAACCCAAGCTCCAAGTTGTACCGGGAACCCTAGGGCACTGAGACGGCAACACTTTCGACTGCAACTTTACAGCACAGGTTGTTTATGAATAGAATTTCAAACATGCATGTATAGATTAAAGCACTGCTGAAAAAAAGTCAAGCTCCTAATGGTGAAATCTCTCACCCGAGTTTTTTTTTTTTCAAGCTTCTGATTTCTGTTTGCTCGCTCCACAAAACACTTATTTACCTGCAAGTCTGTCTGTCCATCTACCAGAGTTAAATTGTGTTTGTTTATTCTGTGCAAGTCTGAACAGTGGTCCATGAGCATCTATTTTTTAAACTTTAGTTTCGTTAATTTTTTTATTATTATTGCTGCACAGTCATGCAAGTCATTGATACAGAACAGAATGAACTCTGTGACATGGGAGCCTTTTTGGGCTTACTGTGGTGGTACATATGGACAAAGAAAAACCACCCAAACCATAATTAATGACTGTGGTGCTCTGCTATAAAATTTAGACAAGTGCTTCACTCCATTGCTATGCATTTTATTTTCCCTATAATTACTGTAGAAAAGGAATCCATCAAATAAAATTGTACATTACAAAATTAAATCAACTGGAGAACAGACAAAACTCTAAGTTATATTTTCACCACCTGTGCTGCGATACAGGGGCTCATCCTTTTCCCTTCTGCCTGTACCGGATTCTGCTGGATTAGTAATCGTCCACAAGTCCCTCCCACATGGCCTTTGGTAAGACGTGCAGGATTGATGCACACACAGCCAATCACGTCCTGACAGAGAAAATGTATTTGTGAGAAAAAGCTGCTACTAAAGCTATACCGTTCGAGCCAGAGGTGAAGCTGCATTACCTTGATGAAATAGCGCAGCTCAGAAGGGACGATGAGGATGTCAGGAGTGAGGGGTAGCTGGCTGTACTGCTGAAACCTTTCATAGTCCATATTCACCTCCTCAGCAGGGGGGTACATGGGGTAATAGCTGCAACAAAAGGAACCTTTGAGATGCTCAGCTCTGAGATAAGGACTGAAAAGATGATGTCAAGATTCCCACTAACCTCCTCTGGGTCAAAATGTGCTTCATAATTCGGGAGAATCGATCAGAGCCTGTGGCACTGCCACAAAAAGGAAGATGTGTTAAAGCCAAAACTTAAAAGATTAAAAAAAATATATATATATATATATATAAATTCAGTTTGTAACATTGGTGTCGTCTTCTAGTGGTAAGCAACACTATGCAGGTACATCTGCTTTAAATCCATGTCCATCTTACCAGCTAATTTCCTCAGCTCCCATGTGAAACAGGATGTCTGTAGAGGTCATGCCAAATGCCACACCACCAATCAGAAGTGTGCATGGATCAGGGGCTAAAGTCACCCTCTAGGATGTTTTAAAAAGAAAAAAAAAATAGAAGTGATTATATTAGTGAAAGCTTATCACTATACAGCAGCTTCTGGTTTAGTTTCACACACCTGAGAATCCTCTTTCTTCAGGTCTGGGAGGGAGAAGGGCGGTTGAGGATAAATATGATGGTGATGTACATCGCGCTGAGAAGGAACAAACACCAACCTGCAGCCTGTCCTGAAATATTGAGGGACATTTAATAATTAAAACAAGGTTCCGGTCGCTCATAATCAGCACAAACTATTAACGCTTCTGTAAGACACACCCTCTGGTTCCATCCACGATGCTGTATATACATTTGGAGAAGATGTTTTCAAATGGTTCTGTTACTTGAGCTTTCTGTAAAACAGTGTACAAATCAGACAGCCGGCTGGTGCAGTGTCTCAAATACTGCAAACAAAAAGATTAAAAAGTACCTCAATTTGTTCATGTTTGGAATCAACAAATGGTCCGAGCTATTAGACACAAAACAATACAACATAAAACCTCAACTGAAATGAATACACACAAATTTTTTTGTATGAATAAGCTCTTACCAGAATGCAGACATCAGGTCGATCTTTATTAATGACGTTAATCAGGTCGATCAGCGGTTCATAGGATAAACTGTCAGAAGGGGTGTACGGACCACAGGCCACTAACACCATCACAGACTCTGAGACTACACACACACACACACACACACACACACACACACAAAAACAAGTTTCAGAATATAGTGGACTGTTATGTACTCATTCATTATCCGAATCGCTTATCCTGTTTAGGGTATCAGGGAGGCTAGAGCCAATCCCAGTCATCTCTGGGTGAAGTCGAGGTGCACCCTAAGCAGCTCACCAGTGCAACACGGCTAACATACGCACACACAACCATTTACATACACATTCACACTTACTGGCAATACAGAATATCCAATTAGTCCAATATGCATGTTTTTGGATTGTGGGAGGAAACCCATGAAAGCATGTTGAGAACATGCAAACTCCACACGACTCACGAAACCACATAAACTAAAATATTCTCACTTACCTTCCTTCGTTTCCTGCTTCAGTGCTGGACTGGAGTAAAAAGGTAATGGGCCACTCTGGAGGCCACACGATAAAATAAGAAAGATAAAGATAAAGGATTCATATTACAGATGTAATGAAAGATTATCGATTCTGTGTAGGACGCGCACCTCGTAGAGTTTGGAAGCGACAAACCGAGAACCAGAAGTGTTCAAACCATCCATGACGACAACCTGGAACCAGAGATTCAGTGTCTGATTAATGTTAATGTACACAATCACTCAAGAAACATTACCATCACCGTGCATAATGTCATAATCCCCATTGTTCTCCCTAATTTAGTCGTATCCAATTCCCACCAAACAGGTATTGCCTTCCCCATCACACGACCACCACCATGAACCTGTGTGCATTAAACCCGAATCGAACTTGCGATCCACAGGAACATTTCACTCTTGATCAAAGTGCATGAACAGTGCACCAACAACCTCAACTTTAGTACAACATTTATTAATATATGTCTATTTCAAAGTCTTTTCTGAATAAAATATTAATTATAATTAGATGAAATAAAAAAAAAGTAAATAAATAAAAATGCGAGCTGTGCCCCAGTTACCAGATATGTTTTTAAATGTCCAAATGCCCAGGGGGATAAAAAAAAAAAAAAAAAAAAAGCTCGCCTTATTTTAACTGACATTTGCTGAAACATTGCTTGAATATTTTCACTTTATCTAAAAAATATATTAAAATACTACTAATAAATTAACAAAGAACTTAACAGGTTTATATTTTATGCATGTATATATAGTCATGTATTAAATTATTGGCACCCCTGGGATTTTTCCAGAAAATACACTTTAGCCTCAATCCTTCTGGGAGAACGTTATGTGGACAGACGAGACTAAGGTAGAGCAGTCCAAAATTCCATCTGAGAGGTGCAAGAAACTGAGGCCTACAAAGAAAAGAACACAGTGCCTACAGTCAAACATGGTGGAGGTTCAATCATGTTTGGGGGTTGTTTTGCTGCCTCTGGCACTGGGTGCCTTGGCAGTGTGCAAGGAGTCATGAAATCTGGAGACAATCAAAATGATTTGGGCCGCAATGTAGTGCCTAATGTCAGAAAACTGGGTCTGCGTCAGAGGTCATGAGTGTTCCAGCAGGACAATGACCCAAAACATACCTCAAATAGCACCAAGAAATGGTTGGAGAGTTCTGAAATGGCCATCGATGAGCCCGGATCTAAATCCCATTGAACACCTATAAAGAGATCTCAAAATTGCTGTTGCAAGAAGGATCCTTCAAATCTGAGAGACCTGGAGCAGTTCGCAAAAGAAGAGTGGTCCAAAATTCCATCTGAGAGGTCCAAGAAACTTGATGGTAATAGGAAGCGAGTGCTTTCAGTTATTTCTTCCAAAGGGTGTGCAACCAAATATTGAGTTGAGGGCCAGCCCATTTTTTAAGTTTTGTGTAAAATTGTGTCCATTTTGGATTTTTTTCTTCAGCTTTTTTGTGTTTTTCCAATGCACATCCAAGAAATAAACACATTGGTACCGAAAACATTTGTAATTGCAACAATTTCTGGGAGAAATGGTGTATTTTCTGGAAAAATCCCAGGGGTGCCAATAATTTCGTCCATGACTGTATATATGTGTTTGCAGGTATATGCACATGTATAGCTGCAGAGTCAAGAATTTGAGTGCATGATAAATTCTTAAGAACCATAATACATAATCAATTACCGTAAACCACTTCATTCCCTCGGGGATGTTTGACAGCAGGGTGTGAGGATCAGGAGCAACAGGATTCTCTGCCATCACCACCTGATTTATCAAACATACATCATGAACAAGTGTCCATTTTCTGAATTTGGTTTTCTGATCGAAAAGATGGGGTGTTGCACTGGCTCTGAATCTTACTAAAGCTCCTGCTTCCACTAACCCCTCAATAGTTGGCTTAATACCTGATATTGCATCTGTTAATTAGCTGATACTGTCTCTGATATGGTAATTGTGCTCCTGGCTTTAGTTGAATTTTAACTAGCCCTGCAGATTTCACCACTTTCACATCTTTTCAATGTTTAGAGCACATCTGAAATAGCACCTGTTTTAGCTATGTCTCTCTTTCCTCCTCTATAAGCTCTGATTCCGTTATTCCTGGCGCTAGCTGTCCTATTCATTTTCTTTCTGTTTAGCAGATTGTTATGGCTGGAGTACTCCCTCATCTACAGATGTCACTAATATCTTTAGAAATTCATTACCAGGTAACATACTTGTATTGTTTCCTAATTCTACCCACTGTGTAACTTGACCTGCCTCTTATTACTGGCCCTAAATCTTTTGACTCAACGTTCTGCCCGATCAACAGAGAAACATGAGGAGCGACATCCGGTATTTTTGTACCAGGGTTTGAACTGCATTGGCAGCTGCATGGCTACTGCCACCCCTTGCTGGCTCAGAATGATATTGACAGCTCTATCACTTTTCTGGGTGTCAGTCTTAACTCTACCACTACCGCAGGTTTTTGCTACCTGTTGCCTCCATTGCCTTTATAGATGGGCTTACCATCATCTGATTGAAACTCACGAGACTGCCAAATATGGCTGAATTCGTGCACCCCACTGAAGACATCTGGAATCAGTGCAGATTGTCACATCCTTGCCTTGAGATAGGATGCAAGCACATACAAGAACAAAGACTTCGGCTGCCTGTGCGGAGGAAAAACAAAGCATAAAGTTCACACAAAATGTCGGGCAACCTGCAGACCGTGTAACCACACTGAAAGGTACCATTTGCTGGTTTTAGAACAGGAACCATCAAGAAAAAGAAGAAGTGGTCATTACTTGCATGAAGTGAATACCTGCACCTACACCCTTTGTGAATGACAATAAATATTCCTGGCCAACACAGATGTACCATATGTGGGTATAGCCCCACTGGAAACTGGAGTTTATGCAAAGGGATAAGGTTTTTTATAAAAAGTACGAAAGAATCTTTCCCATGAATCTCCACAAGTTGCCACTGTTATCCTGCTTAGGCCCATGTTCAAAGTAAATTATTTATGGTGGGCACAGGAAACATTTAGCGGCCTGGGTAGTTGTGGCTGAGTGTTAAGGCGATGGATTAGAAATCCATTAGGATTTCCCTGTGCAGGTTCAAATCCTGACGATTACGTAGTTCATACTTTTGTCACTTGGATCCTGGTCTTGATCACACACAACTTCTGATTCGAGCAATTTGCAAAAGGAAAAAAGCAGTGTCTTATCTGGACCTGTTTTAACAACAATATTTTTCATTTATTCCAAGATTAATTGCACTTAAAATTAATCAAATATAAAACTGGAGAAGCTGAGAAATGAAATAACTATGTATAAAATCCAGCTGCCCGCCAGTGTTGCACTTTCTTATAAATTACATAATGTAATCGCAACAATAGGTGGCAGGGTAAGCACTTCTCCCCCTCACCCAGATGGTCCTGGGATCGAGGTGTGCATCATGTGGTCATCCTTAAGTGGGTTTCCTCCTGTTGGTCAGTTTCCTCCAGTACACCAAAGGCATGCATCTTAGGAGAATTCATTCATTTTCTGAACCGGTAAATCCTAATTAGGGTCGTGGGGAGGCTGGCGAACATCTCAGCTGACTCTGAGCGGGGGCCGAGTACACCCTAGACAGCTCGGCGGGCCATCGCAGGGCAGAAACATGCTGATGGTTTTGCGGCCTACTCTTGACGAAAGTCAGCAATGGTTCCTTTACATGCCTTTCACCAGAGACAGTCTCTTCCGATCTTGGCACAGAGGTAGACTGTGGGTGGTCCGCCGGTCTGCTTTAGAGGCAGCAGCTTCTCAGGTGTTCGAGGTTCGCACCCAGGGCCTTCAGGTCTCTCCTGCAGATTTCTGTGTCGCGCAGATGGGGTCTGGCATTTTTGTTGCGACCTTGTGTGCAGTGTGGATTCCGGTCCGGCAGGTCCACCAGAGATGTGGTCTTCGCCCTCGGGCAGCTGCAGGAGACGTGCAGGGAGCCACACTGTTCGTCATCTTCATAGACCACACCAAGGCCTAGTGAGCAGGGACGGCCTCTTTCAAATCCTCCCTGAGATCGGATGCCCACCCAGTCTCCTCCGCATGATCTGGTCATTACACGAGGACCTGACGGGCACTGTGGTCTTCGACGGCTCTACATCAGAGGCTTTCAGCATATGAAACGGAGTGAAGCTGGCCTGTCATTTCAGATGTTAAACAAAACTGTTTGTATGGTATGTCTACATACCTTTTTCCATTTTTCCAAAAACTGAGATTGGATCATTTCAACCTGTGAAGGGAAAGTTGCTGTAGGGTGACGTGGCATTGTGACTATTGATGAAGAACACATTATACAGTGGGGGATTGGCTCAAGTGGTAGAGCGCTCGGTTTGCATGTGAGAAATAGCGGGATTGATGCCCACATCCTCCAGTGGACCCTGTCTGAGGGATGTAAATCATGATACAGCCGAGACACATGATCTGACTGCAAAGGTCAGGTGGTGGGTGCAGGCTCTCTCCATATTTCAACCAAGTAGAACCCACACCTTCCACCTGTTTCAGTCACTGGTCTCAAACTTTCAGCTGTGCAGAATTTCCTCCCCATCTTCTTTTTGCAATTAGCAGTGAATTTTCAAGTCAACGTTTATGAATTAAATATATTTTTACCATCGGCAGTCCATTCTTTGGGTTTTTCAGCTGGCAGCTGCTCCATTTTGACATCCTGAAGCAAGGTGGTCTCACCAAGATGGCTGTCACCCGGCTTCAAAATCAAAAGGCTAACATGCAGTGTTGGCTTTATTTCTTTAGATCGCTGCCTGAAACAAGTGTCGGCTGTGGTTATTACTTGCATGAAGTGAATACCTGCACCTACACCAGCCCTTTGTGAATAACAATAAATATTCCTGGCCAACACAGACGTACCATATGTGGGTATAGCCCCACGGGACGCGTTTATGCAGAGGGATAAAATTTTTTATAAAAAGTACGCAAGAATCTTTCTCATGAATCTCCACAAGTTGCCACTGTTATCCTGCTTGGGCCCGTGTTCAAAGTAAATTATTTATGGTGGGCACAGGAGAGGTTTCTTGGGCTGGGTGGTTGTGGCTGAGTGGTTAAGGCGATGAACTGCAAATCCAGTAGTGCCTCCCTGCACAGGTTCGAATATTGCCAAATATGTCTTTCGTACCTTTGTCACTTGGATCCTGTTCATGATCACACACAGCTTGTGAATTGGCAAGAGGAAAAAAACACTGTATAATCTGGACCTGTTTCAACAACAATATTTTTCATTCACTCCAATATTATTTACACTTAAAATTAATCAAATCTAAAACTGTAGAAGCTTAGAAATGAAATAACTATGTGTATAATCCAGCTGCCACCAGTATTGCACGTTCTTATAAATTACATAATTTAATCGCAACAATAGGGGGCAGGGGATGCACTTCTGCCCCACACCCAGATTGTCCTGGGATCAAGGTGTGCATCATGTGCTCATCCTTAAGTGGATTTCCTCCAGTTGGTCAGTGTCCTCCAGTACACCAAAGGCATGCACATTAGGAGAATTCATTCATTTTCTGAACCGCTAAATCGTAATTAGGGTCATGGGGAGGCTGGCGAACATCTCAGGCCGAGTACACCCTAGACAGCTCGTGCAGGCCACAAAAAGAGGCAGGTTGGCGTGGGAAAGTCCACAGCGGTTATGCTCGGGACCGTGTCGCTCGGTGGCCGCAGGCCTCCATTCCCGGTCAGTGGCTCCGGTCACACCAGGGTTCCGGGCGTTGGAGCAGAGTACAAAGCACAGTGGCGTTGAAGCGCAGTGACTCCGTTTATATCAGGGTTCTGGGCGTCGGAGCACAGTAGAAAGGGGGGAAAGGAGTAAAATTTATATATATCGGTTTAATCTGGAAGACAGGTGCTTAAGCGTGATCTTCCGGGCTCAGCCTGTTTGCGGGGTACCGTGGGTGTTGGCCCCGGCCTGAAGTTGGCAGGCTCGGGGCTGGTTAAGATCAGGTGGGGTCCGCTGGGCTGGCCTCAGACAGGCTAGCAGCGTCGTTGGAAAGGGCTCGCAAGACGGGGATGGCTGCAAAATCTGACGAGTCTGGCTCGTTACTCCGGAGAGTTTGAGCCGTTTGAATCCATCGGCAGAGAATGGCCGGCCCGTGAGGGTCTTAAAGTAGACCAAATTAAGTCAGTACATGCAACTCGGCCACTAAAACATGTGGGTACACGGCATGTACCCACCACTAACAGCCCTGCAGATGACATGTATAATATGAGCTTATTGGGTGTTTGAACCAATGAACCTCCATGCGATCCACTTCTTTCTCCACTCACAGGGAGGGAACTCACATGTATAAACTCCCTCACCATGTCCTGAAGTAGATTCACTGCCAATATGTTGTGCAGAGCCAAAAAAGACTTTATCGTCCTTCCAAAATATGTTTCCGCGAAGGTGCATGCATTGTGCAGGTGTCACGGCTGTCAGTTCACATGTATTCCATGAGCTTGTTGGCCGTCGAGTCCCTCTGATGTGGGTAGCGTGGCCGTACGGTCTCAGGCGCCGGATTAAGGCTCCAGCCTGTTTGGAGTCGTGGGCCCAAATCCCACTGCTGCCAGCAGTCCCTGTACTCACAGCTGCATGGGCCTTGCCGCACGTGCATCGGATTAAAAAGGAAAGCCTTCCCTTTAAGCAGGCTGAATAGTTTTAACCAATGAACCTCCATGCGATCCACTTCTTTCTCCACAGACAGGTAGGCACCCTGGAATGGGTTCACCCTGAGATAGGGGCCTGCCCTCTGCAAAGTGCCCCGGTTCCGGCGGCATCCGGTGAGCTCTTGCTGGCCCTTGAAAATGCGGGGGAGTGTAAATCTCGTGCCGGGCCGTACCCATATCTACAGCAGGTCTCCGAGGTGAACAGCCTCTGGCATGTTGGAACAATGTAGGTAAGGGAAGTCGGCAAGTCAGATCCATAACTTCTGGTGTCGGAAAAAACTCTGTCCGGACATTTCCGTGGAAAGTGTCTCGTCAACTGATAGCCCTTTGTCAACCACACAGTCTATTAATTCAGGCCAGCTTTCACTATCACTGTTATAATGAAACACACCACACTATAACATAGATGAGAAGAGGCAGTGTTTATTTTTCACTTCTATGTTATCAAATGTTTTTAAAGAAAAACATGGATCCATAAAAACAAACAACAAACAGTAAAATAAATCCAACAATCAACCAAGTACTCTCTCTCCAAGCAGGATTCACTCACAACTTGGCCTGTGCTCAACCACTCCACTCACACACACACACTTGGCTGAGACACACGTGATCACAAAACACCATAGTCAAAGTTCAGTCTCAGTTATGTATGTTTTGGAACTTTATCCAATTAGAGTATAAAATAACGTTTTACTCTCACCCACAAGTGTTGTTTCAATGGTATGTGCTGGAACGCTCAGGTTTTTTATCATCAAAAGCTTTTTCCTCCCTCTAAGCCCTTCTAGTTGACTGAGAAGTTCTTCAGCTGCAACCAGTTGGTTCGATTCCAAGACTATGGCTCCCCAAAATCTCTCCCAAGCAGTCCGAATTCAGTCAGAAGTCAGTCCAACTTCTAAAGTCAATCTAAAGTCTAAAGTCAGAGGTCTATCTGAAGTCTGAAGTCAGATGTCTATCTGAAGTCTGAAGTCTGGTGTCTCTCTAAAGTCTGAATTTTTCTAACTGCGGGAGCTCCTTTTATATTGTAAGAGTGTGCTGAAAAAAGTTTTGACCTTCTAATTAATTCCCATTATTTTTGGTTTCGTCAAAATACCGCCCCCTTTCAGAAATATTTTTTTCCCTTATCTCATGGTTTTTTCGTTCTGGCTCCTCCTTTCGGTTTTGCGGGCTCCTTATTTTCCAATTAATTCTGAATGTTTACCAACCTCCCCTTTTCTGATTACGTCGTTTATAAATGTTTTTCCCATTACATCTCAACTCCCTTCCATGTTTGAAAAAAATATAAGTGCCTTTAAAAGCACCCACTTTTGCAATCGGCTTCATTCTGAGACTGATTTTTGGACCACCAGGTGTTTGCCCTCATCCAAAACCACCATTGAACCATCGACCTTATTCATGTGTGAGTAGATTCCGTGCATCTGTTTATTTCTAAAACAGCTTGCTAAAACATCCTTTCACTGCTGAGTGTGCTGATGATGGTATTTTTCCTTTAACCTTTAATCTTTTTTAATTAAACATCTCTGACTTTATCTGTTCACCCCTTATCTCTGGTTGCAGCGTGTCCTTCTACACGAACCCCCCACAGGCGGCGATTGCGTGGCGGCTATCCAACTCTGTGCAGGCGTCTGACTTGATGGATTTTTTGAGATTTATTACAACTGCCCAGCATTTGCCTGCTCCCACCCCTGTCACTCATGACAAGGCCATTCAATCTCGTCCTGAAACTTTAGATCAATCTACTCAGACTAATCCGGCAAATGAGAAGCACTTTTTGCCAATCATGCGTGTAAACCCTCTATGCAACTCACTGGTTGTTCCAGATTAT
>JAQNCB010000015.1:9702512-9713537 GCA_030068295.1 Euristhmus nudiceps
CACTCTTCTGTCGCCTTGCACAACTTCGGACAAAAGTCGCATTTCGGAATTCGCGGTCATTTTCTCCGAATATGTGCGATTTTGCCTCGCACTTGGTGGTAATCCGTGCTAAAGCTATTAGGCTACTTCCTTTTCTTGCCCAACAGTGTGGCCAAGGACCCGTAAGTCACGTGGTATTTATGATGTAGATACAGTTGCCTAATAAGTCGCTCTGGAGTAAAAGTCACCCCCCTGGCCAAACTATGAAAAAAAAAGTGCGACTTATGGTCCGGAAAACACGGTACATGAAAATAGAATAGCTTATTCAAAATAATTTTAAATAAATATTTTCATATCTTAAATTTCATTTTAGAATACAAGATCTGTCCTGGGTACTTCCGGGCAGCATGGTGGTGTAACGGTTCGCACGTCCACTTCACAGCAAGAAGGTCCTGGGTTCGAGTGTTTCTGTATGGAGTTTGCATGTTCTCTCTGTGCTTGCATGGGGTTTCCTCTCACAGTCCAAAGACATGCATATTAGGCTAACTGGCTGTTTCAAATTGCCCCCAGGTGTAGATGTGAGGGTGAATGGTTGTATGTGCTGCCCTGCAATGAGCTGGTGAGTTGTTCAGGGTGTACCCTGCCTTTGCCTCATGTCGGCTGAGGTAGGCTCCAGTCTCCCTATGACCTTAATAGGAATAAGTGGTTTGGCAAATGAATGTCGAGTGTTTGTCTTATTGCAGATTGTCTGGGGTGTTGAAAAAGGTGACTTGCTAATTCAGGAAAGGGATCTTGGGAAGGGTGAACAGTTGGGAGCTCAGTGCTCTGTGTTAAAATGCATATTCACATTAGGTTTGCATAATTTTTCTTTCTTTTTAGGAATGGGATGGTCTTGTCAGAATTGCATTTGTAAGAAAGAATAAAACTCTGAGTGCAGCCTTCAAGTAAGTATTTATTTCAGTTTAACGACTTGACATCAGTCAGTTGTACCTAAAAGCAAACATTCAGTTCTATTTTACCTTCTTCCCATCCCTGCCCCTCCCCTCCAAAAGGTCTGCTGCTGTTGAACAGCTTTTGGAGAAGAACTACAAAATTCACTGCTCCATGCACAACATAGTAAGTAAACAGTTACTCCCTCTATTCATCAGAATGTCCTTCATGGTAGATGAGCTAAAATTGTTCTCTGTGGTACATTTATTTTACAATATTTTTGGCACATGTTGGTATCAGACAGTTGATTGATGGCCATTCAAATCCTATTAATAGGAAATACCACAGGATTTCAGCATTTCCCAGAAACTCGAGAGCGTGCTACAGGAAGCTGAGTTCAGTGAGAAACGGGCACGCTCCATGGACATAGATGACTTCATGGTGTAAGTGAATATACTTTGCAAAAACATCTTACACTGCAGTCATTCTTTATACTGCAAAAATAATTACTTTGATTAAAGCTGCTTCTTGTTCCTTTGTTGCCTTCAGATTACTTCATGCATTCAATGCTGCTGGGATCCACTTCTCATAATATTAACTGTATATTTATAGTGAACCTTTCAATTAAATTTTAACCTCAAGCTGCCACATTATCCTAAAATGTACAATAAACCATATTTGTCAACAAAGTTGTTTTAAGCAATTTTTAAATGATAATGTGGGAGAACTGATCAGATGATATTGAACAAAATGATCATGTAGGTTCAAAACTAGCATCAGCTGTGAAAATCAGCATGGTTTCATTTTAACTGTTTAGACCACCTTTCTTCATTGAGGGCACTCGGGAATCAAATCTACCACCTTTTAACCTTCATAGTATTTAAAGCAGCCTTTCAACTCTGGAAATTGAAATTATTTCTGGTCTGCCCTTGGATACGGTGGGATTCCAGAGAAGTACATCCCCTTCAAAGTGTTGTCAGACACTTCTGACTGGTTTTAGCTAAAGGCAGGGAACCAGCTGCCTTTTAAATCCCTCCAATCTTCAACATCGATTTGAACCAGGAAGTGAAGCGGGTTGTCAGGTGAACTGTCTTGGGAGGCTTCTTACGCCAGAATTCTCAGCGCTCACGATATTCAGCTGCTACCTCATTAGACCACGGCAGGATGTTCCTGGACTCCAGTAAACTACCACCCCTGTAGCGATTCACGCATGCTTAAAGTACCAGACTCGGCTTCCTGTGATCCTTCTAGATCAGATGTCCACTCATTGCTCTTATGTTGGGTGTCCAATATTGAACCACATTTAGGTAATGGACAACAACCTTGAGATATTCCACAGGTGTGATGTAGAAACTGGACAGCGCAGCACTACAGCCTGCTACAGCTATCACCAGCTCCTAGTCTGCCCCAGGGTGCTTGAGTGAGGCTGAGCAGGAGTTGTAGGATAGATGAGTCCTGCCAAAGTTAAGTTTACAGCTGTGTATATGAAAAAAGTGGTATCTCTACCCTCCACCTGAATATACCGATGGGCACATTTTTAACTTTATGAATTGGAGGGAATTTGGAAAGGAGGCAGTCATGTTTGAGTTCAGTTACACCAAGAAATGACTAGGAATACAATTAACAAATGAAACATTGCACAAGATCATCCTTGGGGGGGGACAAATGAAAAAAGATTCCAAAGGAAAACAAATGTAAATATTAAACACTAAGAAAGGGTTTGAAGTCTGAGGGTGTACCAGTGATCAGCAGAGAAGGGGGAAAAAACAGTAACCAAAAATAAGTTCTTTTAAACTAAAGGATAAGCATGAGCTTATTACATTTAAGTTACCTGCTTTAAAAAATATCTGCCATGTTGGAGCGTCACATCTCTCAGAAAAAGTGCATTTTCATTCAGCAGGGTGCAGAAATAATGTGTTGGTTCCTGGCTGTTTATGACTGAAAAGCTGAAAAAGGCACCTAGAAATAAACTCTACCCGTTCACAAGGATAAGATTGATATACTGGAATGCTTTATAGGGACATCCCATTAAAATTGTTATACATACGGTACATTGTTTTGGGATGCCGATGTAACGGGACAGAACATTCAGCAATGCTCTTACAGGGGCCAGACTGTGTTCCTGCCCCCCCCTCTCGCTGACATCACGTACTGATTGACCTATACACCCATCCATGCTCTCATCCTGGTTCATCCCACTCACTGCTCTGCTTCCAGTTTAAGGACTTTCACAGCATTGTTATGGTACCATAATTCATGGTGCCTGAACTAAAAAGTACTGCTACTATTGCTGTCTGTAATCAGTTCCCAGAAGGAATACATCAAAGACTGTTATTTCTGTTGAAAACATTTCATACCAAATATAAAAACTTGCTTTCAGTGAAGCAGGCTGATGAGGTCAGACTATTCTTATTTATCTCAAGATACAGAATACACAAGTCAATTTTTATTAGAACAGCTATGCATCTGTCTTGTCTGTCTCACTGCCTGGCTCTGGAGTCATCTTCCAGTTGAATTGCCTTCAACTCTGAAGAAAGTGAAGTTGAATCATCTGTCTGTCCCTGCACTGTCTTTTCCTGACGACCTACACAGACAAGAAAAGCAGCATCTGTTACACTTCAAACTACAGAAATCATAACAGACTCATGAAATCAGTGCATGTTTAGCCACCAGGGTTCAGAGATCAGCTGTAATTACATCATCTGTTTCTGCCATCTTTTCTGTGTTGGTGAGTAACTGAATGGTGGAGTGTTTTGAGCAACAGGTTTCCCAACACCAACCAGAATAGTACTGCTGCAAAACCAAGCATCCTGCAGCTGGTCAAAAACAGCCACAGCACACAAGGGGAAAAAAATTATTACAGGACAATGTCCTAGTAAAACCAAGGCACAAATAATTAGACGATTATTGACTAAATAACACCAACATCATAAAGGGGCATTCAAACTAGCACCGTGTTCCCACCTTAGCTTTCTTGATGTCGTCACTGATATTAACACGAGCAAACAGACCACAGAACGAAACCCTGCAAGAAACATGCGAGAGTCCGGCCCGGAGAGAGCCGACGAAGATCAACCCGAGCAAAACTGCAGGCCCTGACAGGGATACCGGGGTGCGTGCTCAAGGGATGGATGGACCAGTTGACTGACATCCTGGCCAACATATCCAACACTTCTCTGAGTCAAGCCACTTCAAAAACCATCATCCCACTTCCCCCAGTTACCAGCTTAAATGCTTTATTAGCTGGTAGAAAATCACTCCCATAATTATGAAGTGGTTCGAGAGTAGTCCAGAATCACATCATTCCTCACTTCCTCAACTCACCCACCATGCAAACTGTTCCACTGAGGACACATTCACTGCACGTCACCAAAAATGCAGACCGGCTAAAGCATCCATGTCCTGAAAGACCTAGCACAGAGACTGTTCTCCCTCTCGCTGTCGGGCAAGACATACAGCAGGTTAAACTTTCAGGTTAAGTCACAGCTTCTGAACAAAAACACCACTCTGCTGAGTGTTCCATTCTCTCACTCATAACTAGGAAGCTGCTATTAGACAACGGGCAATTATTATTATTGGAAATGGGCAATTATAATCAAGCTCATGTACGTGTACCAACTCAGCACCTCTTCTGATCTGCAACAATCCTCCTCCTTACACACCTGTTCTGTATTGTCGTCTTGTGTGTGTGTGTTTTTTTTTAAGGGAGCCAGGATCCTAATTTCTTTTTGCTCTGCATATCTGATGTCTTGCTGAATGACAATAAAAGGAATCTTGAATCAACTCACACCCCAGAGCAGCAGCATCCTCCTTCTGAGAGTATTCATTTAGACAATTTGAACAAAGTTGGACAGTGTGACTGAAACAAACGCTAACGGATATAACTAACCATCTGAAAGGAGATAACAGATTAATACAACATGAACAAGGTCCAACATTAGACCCCACGGAGAAACAGGGTTATATAAAGTGCAGATGGGCCTGGTCTGCCATGCTGGTAGACAGAAAATGGTAAAACAGGTGACTAAAAGCACATGCATTCAGTTTAGAAAGGTTTCAAATAAAGATGGTGGTAAAGACCCTAAAAAATTAAACATGTAGTCAACAGCCATTTACCTAAAAACATAAAAAGTAAATAAATACAAAACAAATACAACAAAAATCTATTTCCCCAAGTCTAATGCAGAGTTTCACTCTGAATTAAAAAAAAAAAAAATCAAAAATAAAGTAAATTCCACTGGCATATGTGAATGGCTGTGCTTGTACAGCTGTCTTAAGGCACATGCTGATCTTCCAAATGTTATTCAGTGTCATTGTTGTGAGAATGTTTCTTTAGTAGATGGACATGAAGATCAGCAGTCCACTTAAAGCAGGGCAGCACATTAATGCAAATATTTCATGTTTTCAATAGTTCCCATTTGAGCCAAAGAACGAAACATTCAAATTCTAACTCTGCTGGACACTGGCAGGTCAACAGGCACCGAATCGCATAACAGTTATTTGGTATCTGCTGTGACTTTGCCAAGCCGTCATGCTTGTGCCTGTGACCTTAGTCCCCGTTTACAAAGCCCGAGGTCTTTTGGGATTGATCTGCTTACTGGCTTGCTCCTCTTCCTGCAGAGCAGAGCGAAATGACCTCACTTTATCTGTCAAATGAAAGAATAAACAATATTAAACTATCACATAAATAAATAATAAAAATCATTCTTTTTTTTAAAGTAATAAAAATATTAAAGGCTCCAATAAATACTATAATTGTTGTAGCATTTTTGGGAAAGGGCTTTGTAACAAAGTACTACCATATTTTCCGGACTATAAGGCCAAAAAAAACAAAATATATTTGTTTCCGGTAACATTGCAGGATAATTTTGGGTAGGTAAAACTTTATTTACACTGAATAACAGTCTGTTATTAAATAACCACTGGATTACAAAAACACATGAAAAAAACTTTACAGTCAGCGAAAATAAAAGGGAGTCAGTCGCGTGACCGGAAACAAAGTTTTACTTTTTTTTTTTGGCCTAAGCCGCTACTTTTTTCCCCCCACGCTTTGAACCATGCGGCTTATACAGAGATGCGGCTTTTCTATGGATTTTTCGTCAGCCCTCAGGGGGCGCTCTAGCAGGAAGTGCAAAAATGAGATAGGCAGCAATAGTCACGCTATGTACGCTGGCAGCATCAAACCAATTAGAGAACATCACATTTGCATGCATACCTCCGCGACGCCCCCAGTAGATAGGTATACTGTACTGTACTGGTATGCTACAAAACAACATTTGTTTGGCTACGGACCTCCGAAGATAGCACTTGTGAAGAGACATGCTTACGAGGCACAATTCAAACTACAGGCAATCTCTTATGCAGTCGTAAATGGGAATAGAGCAGCCGCGAGAGAATTCACCATCAACCAATCTATGGTGAGCACTCTCACTCAGACTGGGAGGCAATGCCGCTCGAGTTATGCCACCATTTGTGAATGGATTGCGGATGCATTTGGAAAGAACTGTTTTGCTTCCGCGAGTGTGTTTTTAAATATGCAGCACGATAAAGCTGAACCAAGTTCACTGTTTAGCTTCGGTAAATATCTTATTTCTCAGCCTGGATATCGGCGGCGTATAGTCCGGTGCGGCATATATGTGACAAAATCTGTATTTCTTTTAAATATTTGTTGGTTCGGATTATACGGTCTGGGAAATACGGCACATCATTATTCTATTTAAAATATTTTTCCCCAGATAGTTCCTACAGAACTAACTATTTTCTGTGCCGACACCTCCGGTGCTTTGGTTTTTAAATACCTGTGCCATATTTTATACCATTGTCTGCTCTTCAAATGAATCAACATGCTAACCAAAGGTTGGCCACGCCTTTTCCGTAATAGAAATTTGGTCATTATTCAGAATGGAAGGTCCAATGTGTCTCTTGCTTTGTCATACACTCATGCAAGCAACATGTAATCAGGGTTGCCAGGTGTTTTTTTTTTTTTTGGTTCTGTTTTGTTTTTCTGTTTTTCAAATGGGGTTATCCATGGACTATAAATAAGAAAAAAAAATGTTTTTTCAACCCGTTTAAAACTTAATTTTAAACTTAGTTTTAAAACTTTAAGATCCAAACAAAGTAATAGTAAGTAATTAGTCTTTTTCCACGCATGATAAATGTCATTAAACTACTGTAAGGTAATAAACAAAAATTCACACACAGGTTATATTAGCACATCATGTGATGTCACCCTTAAGAACATAATGATTTTATTGGATCGAATTTATTTGAAGAAAACTAAAATATATAATATTGGGAATGAATCCAGAGTGCAAGGCTTTTGTAAATGGCCAGAGTTTCTCTGCTTTATTTTTATTCGAATGGGCTCCAAAATGAGAAAGTATGTAATTGTAACCATATCAACTTATTATTATTATTATTATTATTATTATTATTATTATTATTATTATTATTATTATAAGTAGTATTAGTAGTATTAGTATTGTTGTAGTTGTTATTTTTTCCAACAGCAACTGAATAAGTAATAACTAATAATAATAATTATTATTTTTACTATTAATATTATTATTATTATTAGTAGTAGTAGTATTGTTGTTGTTGTTGTTGTTATTTTATTAGCAATAGAAACTGAATGACTATTAATAATAACAATAACAATAATAATAATAATAATAATAATAATAATTATAATAATAATAATAATAATAATAATAATAATAATAATACATAATCCAGTAATTACTTTTTTTCCTAAACCCATTTTTATATTGAACCTACAGAACATTTCAAAGACCCCCAAACCCATGTTCAGCTCACTGATTCACGTTTTCAACTGTAACAAAAATAAAAAAAATACAAAATATATAATGTCTTCCATCCTACGCTTAGAGAACCGTGACAATTCACACTCATGGTCAAAATTTAAGATTGTACACTTTGAAAAATAATTAAATAATAAAAAAAAGAGTGCAGTGTAGGTCGCGTTTGTTTGGTGGGTTCATTATAAAATTCCAATTATCCACAACATATTTCTGAAAAAATAAAAGAAATAATGTCCCATTGTGTACTGCATTTATCTTCATGCAATTTCATGATGTTATTTTGGATACTGAACAAATAAAAGAAATAAATTAAATAATTAAAACACACACACAAATCTTGTACACATCTTCTGAAAAAGTAATATGAAGAAGTAATTTAAAAAGTTCCTACATAAAGAATAATTAAATGCTTAATTGACAAAACACATGAACAAATTAACGAGCACATGAGGATATACAGTGTACCTGCTGATGACGTTACCCGCTCAGTTTTTGAAATTGCATTGGAAAGGTGCTCATAGTTTATATTATTTTTCTTGACATCCCTTAATAATAAATAAATAAAATGTAAGAAAAATATGTTCTATTATACTAGTTTGAATGTACCTGAGGTAAACCTTTGCAAAACCCTCATCACCTAAATTGCGTACATTTCACACACAAACAGATTTGATGCATCGACAGGCCTGTGGAAATGTTTTAGGCAAATGATGCGGAACAAAGATGCTTTATATTTCCATATAAATAATGACATTAAATCAAAGATCTCTACATAAAAATTCGAGAAAGCCCAGTAAACAGTAAAAAATGAAGCCAATTCGATATTAGGTGTAATGATGGCTCTTTGTTTAAAAATAGAATAACATCACGTCCAGTTTCTGCAGATTTACAGGTACAGTATCACCGGGTCTCTTACAGAACCAGCCACAATTCTCCTAGAAAGGTTCACCATCACACTTGATTTTTTATTTGCATGTAAAGCGGTATATACATATATATATATATACACACGAGGCGGCACAGTGGCGTAGCAGTTTGCACGTCTGCCTCACAGCAAGAAGGCCTGGGTCCAATTCTGTGACTGCCGGAGGAAACCCACGCAAGTCGGGGGGAGAACATGCAAACTCCACACAGAAACACCCCGGCTGGGAATCGAACCCAGACCTTGCTGTCAGGTAGACATGCGAACTACTATGCCACCGTGCCGCCCGCATTTTACTTTATTTATCCTTAAATTAAATTGAAAGAAAGTAGACCTGTAACAGCCCGTCAGTGCCTGTGTGCTCGATGTCAGGGGCGCCCCGGAGCAAGAACAACAAACCACGCGACTTTATAAATTCATGGTTTATTCTTCAGTTGCTCAAATGCTCTGAGCTAATGCTTCAATATTTATACCCTTTCAGGAGGGCGGAACTTTACGTGAGAACTTGGAACAGAATTGTACCAATAAGAGACAAGTATTCAAATGTGACCTAACTTGATTAGAATACAGGAAGGCTAGTTCTTCAAAGCTTCTTGGTGTCAGATGAGACCAAAAGGGGCATCCTTTGATCATTAAATTACAATCGGTCAGGGTCTGGAGACACATTGTCTAGAGGAGGTATTCTAACAAATGGTGAGGAGACACATTCTCAGCATGAGGTAATCACAGAGAAAGAAAGAGAACATTTGGTCATATACAATCATTCTCAGTCATCATATAGAATGCAGTTACACATAATAATTTTTACATAAATATAACTTATTATATAGTATATTTATTTTTTTGTGCTAAAATTATGCTTCGTAGGTAAAACAAATTTAATTTTACACACCAGTCTGGGTAACTGTTGTTTCTTTATTTGTTTATATGCTCTGGAACTACAAAATTACTCAAAAGATCCATGGGTTGTCAGTATAAATAATGAATGAGTAGCTCGTATAAGTAATTAAATACCAGTGTAAAAATTTGGAAGCTGGAGGACTGCTACCATAGTTACTGTGAAATCTTGACGATGCCAAAACATTCAAACTAACATAATTCACCCCGCTTCATCGTTGGGAGGATTTTTCAACCTTTGGCAGATTCCCGCCCACTAAGCAGCTCGACCCTATCAAATAACAACCACCAGAAGTCTTCCTCCAGGGCATGAAAAGCCAGCAGACAGCATGTTTTCAACCCGAAGCTCATGCAACATTTTTGGTGGACGACTTAAAAAGTGATATCCACCCCTTTTCGTGCCATTGACAAGCTTATAGATACTCATGACTAGCCAGTAGCATTGTGACTGATAGGACTAAAGGAATGGCTGTGGCATAGCGGTTAGAGTGCCGGGCTCATGATCAGGTGGTTGTGGGTTCGAATCCCAGTGAGACCCCCGCTGTGCTTGGACCCCTGGGCAAGGTCTTAACCACAAGTGTGCCTCTGTTCACCCAGCAGTATAAATGGGTTCCAGTAAAAATACTGGGAAGGTAACCTGCGATGGACCAGCGTCCCGTCCAGACGGAGTTGAACTCCTAGTCGCTTCACGCTACAGAAACTGGGGATAAGCGCCGGCTCTGATAAACCACTGGTCTCGGGTGTAAAAGCCCACAGACCTTACCTAACACACTCGGAGGGAAAGCGCCTGTTCGCCCCCTGGTACGAATGAGATCATAGTTGCGAATGATTGGCTGGTGATTGCTGTGAGTGACAGGGAAGTGAGCGTATGTCGTTCCTCCCTCCCGTGAGCACTCCTCCAATGGACCGGTTGCGCATTTCGAGTGCGCATGCGCGAAAACGCCTCGGTCTAAGCTCACGGCAACCATATTGACTCTTTGATAGCAAGTCTATGAATGGCGCTAAGCCTTAAATCTACGGGTGGAAATACAATGCCAGGTGCACATTGTGCTGTAGTCGGCTGTGGAAATGGACTTTTTTAAACATTTTTAACGCTGGAAAAATCCGGTGAGTTTTTTTTGTTTTTTTTTTAAACAAATACTCTAGGCTTCTATAGCTTTTTTTAATGTTTATACGCTAAAGTAAGCTTAATAAAGGCTAGTATTCTTAAGACTCGAGTATAGCCACTGATAATTACAGACACACACACACACACACACACACACACACACACACACTCTGTCCCTCTCTCTCTCTCTCCGCCCCTCTCTCTCTCTCACACACGCACAGTGAATATATAATACAGATTTTAACTCACGGCGAATAAATTAAAAAACAAACAAAATAATTACAGAATTCGTAAGGGATGCGGGTTAAAAGTGGTGAAAACTATTTTTAAGTCTAACGTTCAGGCATTTGTTTACTTGTAGGCCGCAC
>JAQNCB010000015.1:9804855-9818443 GCA_030068295.1 Euristhmus nudiceps
CCCCCGCCCCCCCGGGTGGCTTTGAACAAAATTCTGATCTCACCAGTTGAAGGATTTTCATCTGACTTGGTGGATACACTGCCCTGCCCTGACCTATGTCAAGGTCATAGGAAGGTCACAAATATTTGGAGATTCGACTGAAATGAGTGCGGAACACCAAATATGGACTTTTATGAGATGGTTACTTTTGACCCTGAGTGACTTTGAAAGGTGTAACTAGTCAGCTTGTAAAATGTTCAGAAGAGAAGGGTTTTCTTTCTGTTTCTTATTTATTTATTTATTTTTAATGATAGAACATATAATACAAACACGCGTGTACTGACCCGTGGACCAACACACGCGATTTCCTGCGTAATGAAAATTGGCACGTCACAATACCTTCCGCGACAAACAATATTAACAATAGTTAATAACCAGTACCATATATGGCTTATTTGTTACATTTGTCCATGTTGAATGATGGAGGTACCTTGCAATACGAGTGACTCTGTTTTCTTGTTTCTGTATTAATTAGAAACGAACACCTAGTACACAGCTCTTGCATTAATTTTCATTCAATAAAAACATGAATTTAGTGCTGTGGTGCACTTGAGCAGGGAGCAAGGATCCGTCTCTCCACAATCATGAAGTATGCACACTCTTTCAACACCAAACAGCAGGTTGTAATGTAGCATAAAGTTGATGGTGGTTCTGAGATTTTGAAAGTTGTGTTGTGTGTTGACTGGCTCTATTTGCCAAAATATAAACAGATTAGGATTTTAAACCACGGCAACCCTGGCCAGATGAATCAGGTTTTGAAGGGGAATAAATAAATGAATGAAGTCCAAAATAAAGCATGTTTGCTTGAAGTTCGAATTAAAGCGGTTTCATCCAACACAAGCACACCGAATCAAGTTTATTGTTTTAAAAATGGACTTTTGAGGAATCCCAAACGGCCAATTTGTTTGCAGCGGGAGGTGAGCGATAAACGGAACGGCACGATTTTATTGGCCTTTTACAAGAGCACTCCCCCTCATTTATACTTCCATTACTCAGTACAGCATATCGTTGAATGGCAAGTTCCCTTCAGTTTAAAAACCAAAATAAGATTTTTTTTTTTTTTTTTTTTTCCCCTCAGTTTGTAAAGCTCTACACTACAGGTTCTCCAACTTGTGTTAAATATTGTTTTGAAAGAAAACAAAATACTTGTACAGTTTAACAAAAGTTTATTGAATAAAGTTCATATAATCCAATCATTATTTGTCTTCAATTTGTAATTTCTCGCAAATAGTCAGTCTGGTGAAGGATTTGGGTTTGATCTGGGCAACTAATGGCAACTGATTTTATTTATTTATTTAATAAAATGTATTCTTTTTTTTATTTATATTATAATTTATTTTTTCCCCTAACCGGTTACCACACATCCAAATATGGTAACCGGAAAGTCAGTTACCATTACTCGGTCTTAATTTACCCCCTGCATGCCATAGCATGTGACTATCTTCATTCTATGAGGAACATAGTGGGAACATGGCAGAATTGGCGATGCAAGAACTTTTGTTTTACTTTTAAACCTGAAATTGCCATGAATGGGTTGTTGTAGGTGAATGCTTTAAAAGTAGAGGGTCACAGTAGAGTCGGTGCAATGTTGAAATATTAAAGTGTACACTAGTGTCCTGCAGATAAGAGCATCAGCAGAGAGAGAAAATAGGATACCACGTATAAATTGTACATGTCTGTCTGAGCCTGATTAAGTGAGGACATGTACGTTTGTGATAAGTATGTATGGCCATTATTGTATTTAAATTATATAACCCAGGAGCAGAGCAGAGAGAGAGAGAGACAGATGCGGATTGGAGATGAGTTATCTCCACCCTGTGAGTGTGTGTGCGCATGCACGTGTGTGTGTGTGTGTGTGTGTTGGTTTACAGATCTGGACATGAAAACGGCACTATGCCGAAAGTGGGCGCACGCTGTCCGATCACTCAGGACTCGCCAAGGCTCTGTGAGTTTTATTTTTAGCCTCGCCAACGCCTCCCTCCTTCCTTCCCTCTCCATGTTGTTCTCACCCCCCCCTTCCTCCTCCCTTCCTCCCTCCCTCCCTCTCCATCTCGCTCGAGCTCCTGATCCGCTTCACCACAGCTCCTAATGAGATTGGAGCAGGGGCGGCCATGGGGAGAGATGAACGTGGACTGGCTGCCATGGAACTGCTGCGTGTGTTTGCGGAGATCCACCGGCAGCCGGAGAGTGCGTGTGGAGGTGCGGGCCGAGAGCCGGCCGCTCAGAGACGACTTCATCATCCTCTATGCCCCCAGTCGGGCCCCACCATGCCTGCTGAGACTGGTGGGGGGTAGAGAGAGAGTGAGAGAAAGGGAGAGAGAGAGAGAGAATCGAGCTCCATCCTCCTCCGGGGATGATAAAACCCTCCTGAGGCAGCGTCTCCTCCTCCCCTCCCCCTCATAGCAAGTTGATTTGTGCGGAAAGTGCTTTTTGATGTGCTAGTCAATGCCGCTCTGGAGTTTGCTGATGAGTGTCTGTAGTGTCAGGTTACGTGCGCGTTGGGAAAGTAAAACATTTTGTTTTGTATTTTTTTAAATCGGAGTTAAACTTGGTTGTGTTCTATATCCAGCTTTTGGTTGTTTGTGGTGTTGGCATGGAAGCTGGTGTGTGTGTATCCCCGGCAGTCCTGTGGAAGAGATGTGTGAGTGTGTATAGTATGGAGCCATGATGGTGATGTTCGAATTCAAAATGAGTCTGCATGCTGGTGAGTGTCTGTGTGGGAATGTGGACTTCAGGAGTTCTTGTCGCATAGCGCAGTGTGTGTGTGTGTGTGTGTGTGTGTGTGTGTGTGTGTGTGTGTGTGTGTGTGTGTGTGACAGCGACAGAGTGAGTGTGTGTGTGTGTGAGAGAGAGACAGATAGTGTGTGTGGGTGAGAGAGAGACAGATAGTGTGTGTGTGTGTGTGAGAGAGAGACAGATAGTGTGTGTGTGTGTGTGTGTGAGAGAGAGGGAGTGAAAGACAGAGATAGTGTGAGAGAAAGTTGGCATGTATGTGAGAGTGTGAAAGAGACAGTGCATTTGTGTGTGTGAGAGAGAGTTAGTGTGTATATGAGAGGGAGTGCATTTGTGTGTGTGTGTGTGTGTGTGTGAGAGAGAGATGGCGTGTATGAGAGTGTGAGAGAGAGAGAGAGTTGGTGTGTATGTGAAAGACAGAGTGCATTTGTGTGTGTGAGAGATAGCGTGTGTGTGTATGTGAGAGAGAAAGAGTTAGCGTGTATGTGAGGGAGTGAAAGAGACAGTGTGTGTGTGTGTGAGAGAGAGAGAGAGATTGGAACTCTGCTACATTTTTATCTCCTGGTCTGTATCCTTGCTCTGACATCCATCAGTGTGTATTAGAGTACCAGTGAGTTTGGATGGAATCTGTGCACTGTGCTGCTTTAGTGTGCCTGTACTCTCACTGTCATTCTGATGGCTGCATTTGTGTAAAATGATTCCTGAGTCTTCACACTAGTCTGTATGATCAGGCTGTACATTTCTGCACAGCTGTCACTGCTGTTTGCCCTCTGTTAGGTTTTGCAGCTGAGAGATGCATTGTATTAAACATGCACTAATGATAATTAAATGATGCCTGTGTCCAATATCATACATGCTACGAATGCCCCAAAACACCGAGTTCCTCAAGAACACGAGTTGAACTGTTCCTCCTACATCAACATGGTTGAAAAGCTCATTTTTGCTGTCTCTAAATATCCTGAATGACTACACCCAGAACTTTTACCTGGGTAAAACTGGAAATGAGTTACCCAGTCAACAAGAGCTGCCAACACTTAAATATGGAAGCATTTTGCTTCCCTTGCATGATGACCGGCGCATATATTTTAGCACATAGTGGATCGCTTGTCGCTTTCTGTACGGACGCTGTTTACAGCTGGACATTAATGTTCTTTGTTGTTTCTCAGTAGCAAGCTGCACTTTGGCTGCATTAATAAATTCTGGAGTTTACTCCTCATCTCATCACTCACTCGTTTGCTGAACCACTTAATCTTACTAGGACTGCGGGGATACTGGCGCCTATCTCGGCCAGAACAGCGTGAAGGCGAGGTACATGCTGAACAGCTCGCCAGACCATTGCTAGGCAAGCGCCCACACAAACCTTCACACCCACACTCATACCTAGGGACAATTTGGAACAGTGAGTTAGCTTAATGCGCATGTCTTTGGAATGTGGGAGAAAACTGGAAGACCTGAAGGAAACATGGGGAGAACATGCAAACTCCACACAGAAAGCCCATAAGCTGGGACGTAATACAGGACCTTCATGCCGTGAGGTGGACATGCTAACCATTGTACTACCTTGGCTGCCCTTCTGGAGTTTATAGCTGCTATGATGTAAATAATAACTGGAACTTTATGTGGGTATTCCTCAGGTTTAAGCACAGATATTAATAAATAAAACATAGAATTTGTTGTTTGTTAGTAAATAAAAATCAATCATTTAGCAAATTTTTGTTGTATTAGTGCAGTGATTCTCACATAGGGGGGCATGGCGTGATTCCAGAGGGGGCGCGTGTGACCTTTGGGAACATGCTTTTTTTGCCATAGTGCTGCGGTCCCCAACTTTTTTTTTGCTCCACGGACCGGTTTCATATAAAACAATTCTTTCTGTACCGGTATTAAAAAAAAATAAAAATAAAACAAACTAAAAGTACAATTCATCTGAATTAGTGTGAAACTCTCCAGATAAGTTTGTTTTTTACTCTTTTTCTCGTGTAGCGGCGGTGTACCCTCTCTTTCATTGTGTATTAATGATGAGAAAAAACATCTCACTGTTGGCACTCGCTGTTTATTCTGGGATCTGTCAGAGGAATATCCACACAGTCAGCCTCGGTTTCATCCACTCACATATACACTCATACTAAGAATATCAAATAAATATATGCTCGTTAATTCACCCGACACCTTCATGTGCTTATGACGTTACAAACAATGAATTCGAAACGTGAAAGGATGGGCTCAACCAATAAGGAATTTTAAGTTTTACAAAAGATAAAACAAATACCCATTTTTATATAAAATTAATGTAAATAATTACATTTAATTATGGAGCTGATATCATGTGCACCTACCAGGAAGACATTGCGGCAAAACTAGTTATCGTTGGGGTGTACGACCCTAATCCGCAGGGGTGAGTTCAGTAAAGGTGAAATAGATCAGTTTCAGCAGTTTCACTGTCAGTGATAAATAAAGTTGTGTGAGTGACGGCAAGTGGAATTGCGCATTTTATAATTTACCTCCGTTAATCGAGATCGTGGGTTTATTATTGATGTACCGCATCAGGTGACCCCAGACAAGCGTTTTTCAAAATAAAATATCTTTCAGACCCCAATAATTACTAAAATATATTTTTATTCAGCCTTTGTGATGGCCCGGTACCAACTGACCCACTGACCGGTCACAATCCGTGGCCCGGTGGTTGGGGACCTCTGCTTTAGTATATCCGGCCCAAACACTCCAGCCAAATGCTCCTGGCCCGGCCCCTCTGTCAAATTTTAGAACCCATTGTGGCCCTCTAGTCAAAAAGTTTGCCCACCCCTGGTCTAAATGCAGGCCAGTGAAGTGGTACACTTGATACTGTAGCCACCATTCAAGCCATGGCTTTCATTGCCATTAGCTGCTCTGAATAGTGTCAGGAGTTGTCATTTTGTGCATTAGCACATGAAAGTGTGGAGAGATGCCAAGCATGCTTGGCAGAAGGTGTAAAAATAACTGCCAGTACACTGGAGTTGAAGCTTTGCTGTTTTTCTTCTTGTAGCTAGAGCAATATGGAATCCTTCAAAACTTCAAATCCTTGTTTTTGATTCCAGGGAGTAATTTATTTGCGTTGTTTGCTCAACTTGTCAATGTGTTATGAAGACAAATGACCCAGCAATGCCAGAACAATGGAATACAAATTGAGACAGAATGCTGTTTCAACATCAAAAAATGTGAACCCGTGAAGTATTTCATGGAATAGTTGAGGTCCTAAAGAGCCTGATTGCTAAATGTATAATGATTTTCTCCATATTATAGTGACATAAAAGCCAGACTGCCTGATTTTTACCTAATTACTCTACAAGCCAAGTTACAATGAACAATATACATATTATTATTATTCCTGTGCTGAATTAAAGTAAAAAGTCCATACATTGTTTAGTTTGATGAAAGTCCTTGTCTGGCTAACTGTCCAAAAGAGAGTTAAATGCTGATATGGAAATATTTATGGATCTCTGATACCTATGCAAGACTGTAATCAGATTCATTAAAGGAAACCCAAACAATTGTTGAAAAATCCAGCTTAAACTGACTTAGCTCCCAAAACTCAACAGTGTGACTGATCAGTCACGTCACATTCCAGCTTCCGAATTCCTTGAATAAACTGGTCAAAAAAATTTAAGTCCACAATGTTGCATTCAGTGCTGTAGTGGTCAAAAAATAAGTGAGTACACTATGGCAGCGACGCGCAGTGGTCAGAGGTGGGGGTCTGTGGGGTCACCCCCATAAAATTTTGAAATTTGAAAGGCTGAGATCATGTTTATGACTAGATTTACTAAAATAACTTTTGGCTTTGAAACTATTTAGCGCTTCATCTCCACTTTTTATTTACACGGTCATGGAAATTTACGTTGATCAACTATAGAGTAGACCAAATTAAGTCAGGACGCGCAACTCAGCCACTAAAACAAGTGGGTACACGGCGTGTACCCACCATTACAGCACTGGTTGCATTAGAGGCGGCACAGTAGCATCGTGGTCATCACGTCTGCCTCACAGCAAGAAGGCATTGGCTACTCCTGTTTCCTCCCACAGTCCAAAAACATGCACAGTAGGATTATTGGCTGTTCCAAATCGCCCCTAGGTGTGAGTGTGACTGTGAATGGTTGTGTGAGTGCTGGCCCTGTGATGGCCTGGCGAGCTGTCCAGGGCGTGCCCTTACCGAGAGTCGGCTGAGATGGGAGCCAGTCTCCCCGTGACTCTAATTAGGATTAAACAGCTTGGAAAGTGAATGAATGAATGTTGAATTAGTAACAATAACTTAAAAACTTTTTCCATCTACCAGCATTTAGCCGTGAACGAAGAAAGGAAGCCTAACCTAAGGCTAGCTAACAACAGCCTAATTGCTAATCTATCAAATTTTAGCTTGCATGATAACAGCTCTGATGATATAAATTGGAAGAATGGAAATCACTATCTAGAGAGCAGGAACAGGAACAGATAGATTAAAGTCATTCTCTTGCTCTCACATTGGTTAAAGTTTAAATAGGAATTTAGCACAGTGCCTTGAAACTCCGCTTAAAAATTTACCGTATAATTTTAGGAATGCCTGATTTAATGGGACTGTATGGATGTTGAGTAGGACGGAGACATTTTCTTTTGAAATTGGAGTAAAAGTCAAAGTATATGGTGAAAGAAAATCATTACAGGAAGGATTCAGATGATGCCAAAATGCAGAGAGTGACAAAGCTATGGAAAAGTAGTGCTGTATGGAAAACTGGGTAAATTTTACTCCATTTTGAGATAACATGAGAATATTTTTAAACTCTAACTGGAGCTTACCTTGGTAGAAACACACTCTCCACCACATAAAAATCCTGCATGAGAACATCTCGGTCAGGTTTTGAGGTCAGGTTTCCTACAGTGTAACCAATGCCCAACTGAATGGCTCCCTTAATAGCTGATGATGATGTCTGTTCAAACATACACACAAACATCTCATCAGATGGCTACCAGGGTTCCATGTTTTGGCTTACTTGCATAGTTACTTTCAGAAATTTGCTGCATCAAAAGTGAAGGTTGAGTGGACAAAATATATCAAACATAACAAATGAAAGGAGGGAATGGCATCATTATACCCTGAAAAGAAGACAGAATGGACCTCTGTTGGTGCCATTATTTTGGCACGTGAACATTCGACACATTTTATTACAGTTAAATGATTTGTGTGGCGGCGCATTCCCTGCAAATGACATTGAGGACCAATTCTATTTCGCAGGATACATTTGTAAGATTTGCAGAGGACCACACAGTCTTCTAGCACCCTGAACTACAGCAAAGTCACTTCCTCTTCTTTAAAGTCACCCGAAATCTTTTAAACCTTTTTTCTTTATATAGCAAGTATTTATGTTTCCGTATGTTGCAAAACAATCATCCTATTCTATCAATGTGCCCTCAACGTATATCCACATATCCTTTAAACCATAGGTCACTTGCATACTGGAATATGATTGGCTCCAATAGTTTTTGATAAAATACCTTCCATGGTCGTCAGTATCAAGATTTTCTCATGAGATTTTCTGCCTCTCGTTTCTAAAAATAGAATCTTAAAGCAATATCCTGACTTTCTGGAAATGTTCTTGGGGGAAAAAAAACAAAAACAAAAACAATTTAAGATATTTAGAGTGACTTGAATGAAGGGAAGGAACCCTCAATACTCAACTAAACATTGAGGCCCAGGCTTAAATAAATAATGTCTCTTGGTCAAGTAAGTAGAATTTTATCACTTATTAACCCCTTAAAGTCTCAGCTTATTATGCACTACAACTTATTAAAGCTTATTATTCAGTAGGTACTATGAATTATTCAGCAAATGCTTTAATAAGGACGGTATGTAAAGTGAGAACCCATTCATAACTCCTGGGAATTTAAGGGGATAAATAAAGTTTTAAAGTTTAATGGATCGCAAGAAAGTTATGGCTTACTGTCACTGGGTTCCTCAGCCTAAAAGAATAAATATTTATTAGCATATTCACCACTTTCTTTGATATTGCCCATAGCAGTTTAACAGCTTCATTCAGAAACATTTACCTTTTTATAGGTTTTCTCTCTGCTTGGCCCTCCGACTCCATTTTCAGCCGCCGACATCTTTTGGAAAGATAGATATACAGGACTGGGTCAAACAGGGCAAATGCACAGACAGTACACTAATGGACCTCAACCTCCAAACTGATTACAGGAGGCTTTCAAATTTAGACAATGGACATTACCCACCTGGAAAGATTCAGCATAATGTGTAAGTCAAAAAACAAACTTTGATTATTATGAGCATAGATTCTAAAATCCTACAAATAATAATAATAAAAATCCGCCAAAAAATAATGAAGTAATGCACAAACATCGCCTACACTTTTTAAAGGAAAAAATTAATTACCATTATCATATTTTGTAGATGTAAAAATAAACAATAAATAAATGTTGTTTTAGCTTCTAGAGCTGTGTCTTCATCTCAGCTTCTGTGTGCGCCTTTGGGGAAAAAATTAATTAAAAGTTTTACCGACCTACTGACCCAAAATTATTCTGCAATGTTACCGGAAACAAAGGTATTTTTTTTGGCCCTAATAATCATGCACAAATTATTCAGTCAGTTTCAATTCTTTGAAAAAATAAAAGTTTCAAAATAAAGTGCATTTTTTAGGTCCTTGTCCTCTTTGTTATATGCAATTATGCTTTCTAGAATATACAGCACGATGGTGCATTTCTTAACACGTCCGCCTCACAGCAACAAGGCCCTGGGCTTGGTTCCCAGGCTCAGGTGTTTCTGTATGGGATTTGCATGTTCTCCCTGCGCTTGTAAGGGTTTTCACTGGGTACTCTGATTTTTCCTCCCACAGTCTAATGACATGCGCATCAGGCTAACAGGCTGTTCCAGATTGACCCTAGGTGTGAGTGTCAGTACGAATGGTTGTGTGTGTTGCCCTGCGATGGTCTGGTGAGCTGTTCAGGATGTACCACACCTTTGGCCAGTGACGACTGAGCTCGGCACCAGCCTCCCCGCAACCCAAGTAGGATGAAGCGTTTCGGAAAGAATGAGTGAGAGACTGTTCACAATTTATTATGCTGATATCACAATTAGGTACATTCATGTTACAGCTAAGTGAAATATATAATTAGGTGTACCAATGGTAGCATGTATTATTCCTACCTTTATTTAACCCCAAACACAGTTTCTCTGCTGCTCACGGCTGCTGCATTGCACACTCATATGGACTATGTATGTAGATGACACCTCAGACAGTTGGATCTCACTTAATCTAGGACGGAAAATCACATTGTCAGTTAGTTCTTATGACAAAACGTAGATAAACTGCACTGTCAGTGACCACAACAACATCTACGGCAAAAACACCTCACATCTTACAACCAAGCTTGTTAAATTTGCATGCATAGGCACATTTCTCTCAGTATGTGTGTGTGCATGCATGTGTGTGTGTGTGTGTGTGTGTGTGTGTGTGTGTGTGTGTGTGCACAGCAATGCACTCAGTGCCTCCCCTGTTACCTCATTACCTCACTGATTTGGGAGGAAAATGTAGCCACTTCCTTGCGTCAATCCATGAATCCTGCTCTAAGATTGTGTTGTTGCTCCTGAGTTCCCACACAACAGCAGCTGTCTAAACAAAATGTCCGCTTGACTGGTACCGAATAGTTTGTGTGGCAAAGTTTTCTCTCACAGCAGACTTGATACAACATTATTCAGGGCAACTGCACTTTTCCAAAAAAGTCAAGGAGTTGTAGTGCAAGCTGGACTTATTCAACATGAACTATCAAATCTTAGCAGCAGAGACTGATCAAATCAGGTGGTTCTTACAGGATGACCTAACAACAAAACACCAGTTAGTTAATGGCTTATTTCCAGACCTATTTTCTCTTTTCCTTACATACGCCCCTAAATGCTTTCCCTAGAATCGTAAATGAGCTGATAGCAGATGAGACACCTGTAAAATGAGACTATGTAATAACGGTTTCATTATATTCACACCCACTGGTGTTTCATATGGCAATATTATTATTATTTTACTTAAATTTTAAATAATACAAGATCATTTCTCTTTGCGGTCTGCATGTTTTATCAGCCTGGGGCAGTGGTGGACCGGTGGTAGGATGGCGCCGGCGTGGGGCTCAATCCTGGGACCTTCTTGCTGTAAAACAGAAGTACAAACCACTTCACCACCATGGTGCCCAGTTTAACGAATATTAGCACTAACCATATGTTTATTAGGGGTTGTGGTGGCTGGGTGGTAGGGTGCTGGATTACTGATCCCAAGGTCAGGAGTTCAAGCCCCACTGTCAACGGATTGTCACTGCTGCCCCCCCAGTGCAACTAACTGGTTATCAAAGGCCGGTCGTGTCTCTCACTGTCTGTGGTGAGAGGGATGTAAAGAAACTATTGCTGACTCTCATCAAGAGTAGGCTGTATAGCCATCTGCGTGTTTCTGCCCTGCGATGGCCTGGCGAGCTGCCCAGGGTGTACTCTGCATTTGCCCAGTCGGCTGAAATGGGCGCCAGCCTCCCCGCAACCCTAATTGGGATTATGCAGTTCAGAAAATTAATGAATGAATGCTTTGTTAGTTGAATAAACCCAAACAAACAGACAGTAACATCTGTCAGCAACAAATTCTTTGGTGAAAATTCCAAGTATCATAATTCTTGAAAATCTTTGGGGGCACCTGTGGCAGAATGGTCAGAAACGTGGATTTGGGACCAAAAGGTCGCTGGTTCAATTCCTGAACCAGCAGGAAAAATGCGTGGCCAGGGGAGGAGTGAGCAGCACCTCTGCTTCCTCCCACTTCTTGGCTGAAGTGCTGTTGTGCAATGCACCTAACCTCCAAATGCCCTCCACGCGCCCACTGCTCCAAGTGTGTGTGGTCACTTTGGATGGGTTAAATGCAGAGCCGAAATTTCCATTGCTGGATTAATGCAGTATATGAAAATCCAAAAAATCATGTGTGATTCAATTTGTAGAGTAGATTCAGTAACTTGTGCCACTATTATTTTTTTCTGTACTCCTGGTATTAGAGTAACCAATCAGAGTGTGTGATGGGTCATATCCAATGTGGATATAATAACCATAATTACTGCCCTACATACGAATATATGTAATTAATCACTCCTACATGATTCTCATATTTCCTGCTTTCCTTTCTTTCATATTTATTTAAATACTTCATTAGTTTCTTACCTCATTACCCCCTTCTTTTCCCACTTAGCTATGGTGATAACCTTATTTTGATTAAAGGTTTGATAGTTTAAAGTCAAATAGGCCTACACTCTGTAATCTGAAACTTGTTTGGATAAGGGTTCTTCAATTCTAAGTACTTGGGATCAAAGAATATTGAAAATTTTCCCAAAAGCAGCAAGGTCAAGCCATTCTAGGTTTGACCTTTTACTTTAATTCCCCTGTTATATGAAGAGTGGGTTTATAATAATTAACTAATTACAGTACACTAGTGTTTTTCTAGTAACAGCTTATTCACAATGGCTTGTATGGTGGGATGCCACAAAACCTAAAACAAATCATAATAATAACATTTTTAGAAGTGATGTTTTGTTTAATAAAGACCAAGATGTAATGATTGATATGGTGAGGTTTGTTGTTAGGAGACGTCTCCTTCATATCAAGACAGAGAATTGAGTAGAAGCTGGTGAGAAGCTGTTTATAACATAAGTGATAACAGGAACTACTCTAACCTGTCCTGCAGACTTTCCACAACATTACACATAACTATAAACAGTTACAATGAGCAATGGGTCATTAATAAAATAAACAACATAATTTTTGCCAATCTGCAGTGGACTAAAAGGAATAACACACTTCAGACTGCTGTCATCAGAATTTTTTTCAGTTCGGGGTTAATGTCGGCCAGAATTTCCATTAATGTTTTCGTTCCCGTTGCTGTCCCCAATTCGTGCTGGTTATCTCTCAAAAACTGTTGGTTTGCTCAATCTGAAAATTTGTGTGCAGGTTTTTTATCAGTCAATCAGTCAATTTCTCTCTGTGACCTTTGACCTTGTTAAAATGATCTTGACCTAATAAATTCTGTCTGCACTATTCCTCAAGAATTGCTGGGTGCCTAAGGGGTTTCACCATCTCTGCTGGCTCTTTTAAATACCCTCAAATACAATTTGCAGTACAGCAATGTTATTTAATAATAAACTGAATTGGTTTTAATAAATGAGGCAGAAATCTAAACTGACCCTCTGGGTTAAGACGATATGTGTGCATGAATGAGGGCTTTGTGCGTCTGAGTGTGTGTGCATATCAACGGCATCTCGTTAAAGCAAGAGAGTAAAAGCAGACCCTCTAAAATGGTGTGAAAGAAAGATAATTGCCTTCAGAACACCAGGATAAACATGCAGCATAGCAGAGACAAGACGGAGTCCTTATACAGGCTTAAAGACTACCATCGACTTATTTCCTCATTTACTGCATAAGTAAGAGACTGTGTGCAATACACTGTTTATACCAGCAGACCTGAGAGAGGACAGAAAACATGCGGCAGGGAGGGGTGGTGTCTGAGAGAAGAATACAAACATGAATTTTTTTTTTAAAAAAAAAGCACAAGGCTTTCTCCTGTTTGGAAACTAAAAAACATGTTATCGTAAAGAACAGTCAATTCGTATGTGGGGTTTTCTGCACCTGTGAGTGAATGTGGACGGGGCCAAGACTCTCTGCAACCGATGTTATATAATCATTCTCTCAAGGCCACGCTGCCTACCTATCTGACTCTGACACACACACACACACACACACACACACACACACACACACACACACACACACACACACACACACACACAC
>JAQNCB010000015.1:9917271-9930182 GCA_030068295.1 Euristhmus nudiceps
TGGTAATATAATATTAAAATATTAAAGTACCACAGATTTATTTTTGTTTTTATGTTTTTATTTATTTATTTAAACCCCCCCCCCCCCCCCCAATTTTCTCCCTAATTTTAGTCGTATCCAATTCCTGCCCATTAGCTATTGCCTCCCAACTCACACAACCTGCACTAACCAGGGAGGGGCAAACGCATGCACAAGCCCCCTCCATGACATGTGATGCTAGATACTCGCCTCTTTTCGAACTGTGGTGCCATGCGTATTTTGGGGGCAGTCTAACACACTTGGAGGGAAAGTGCTATCCTCCCCCTCATATGAATGATGACACCCATGATTGGCTGGCTATCGCTGTGAGCAGGGCTGCAGTGGTGGGTACACGCCGTGTAGCTACTTGTTTTAATGGCTGAGTTGCGTGTACTAACTTAATTCAGTGCTGTAGTGGTGGGTACATGCCGTGTACCCACTTGTTTTAGTCTCTGAGTTGCATGTACTGACTTAATTTGGTCTACTTCATAGTTGATCAACGTAAACTTCCGCGAATGTGTAAATAAAAAGCGGAGAGGAAGCACGAAATCGTTTCAAAGACCCTCACAGATGCGGAGATGAAGCGCTAAGCACTAAATGGTTTCAAAGCGCACCCCCTTCTCCGCTGCCATCGTGTACTCGCTTATTTTTTTTTACCACTACAGCCCTGTCTGTGAGTGACGGGGAAGTGAACGCATGCCATTCCTCATCCCGTGAGAGCTTGGCCAATTAGCTCCCATGGACTCCCGGCCACGAATGGCTTTGTGCATTAAACCGGATTCGAACTTGCGATCCTCTGGTTAATACTCATACCACAGATTTGTGACTTATTATGCATATCCGCATAACAGCAAAGAGTTCAAGCAAAGTTCAAGTCCCAGAGGGCATATCTGTGGGGAGATGGGTTTCCTCCTTGTACTCTGGTTTCCTCCCACAGTCCAAAGGCATGCACATTAGTCTTAAGGACTTCCCCGGACCATCAGGATGAGTTCAGGGCTAGTTCAAGCAGAGTTTGAGACCCATGCACGACATTTTGTCGTGACCAGAATTTTGAACATTTCAAAATTCTCGTCACGATATGACATGACGTCACGACGGGATCAGGACTAGTTCACGGCAGTTCAAAACTAGTTCGCGACTTGCCAAGACTCGAGTCGTGGCAAGTCTTGACACAAAGTGGTGTAAGTGTCAGAGGGCCTTAAAACTTGTTGTTCCAGATTGCCCCTTGGTATTATAAATTGATAAATAGTCTCTAGATAATTTCTTTTAAGGTCATGAGAAAAGTAAGATATTTAAAAACTTAATGTATGGAATTTCATACTGTTATTCTTTGAATGAAAATACTTTTAAGTGCCAAATGTTGCTAACAGGTGGCATGGCAGTATACTGGTTAGCACGTCTGCCTCACAGCAAGAAGGTCCTGGGTTTGAGTCCCAGGCTCAATGAGGGCATTTCTGTGTGGAGTTTAGCATATTCTCTCAGTGCTTGCATGGGTTTCCTCTGGGTAATCCAGTTTCCATCCATAGTTCAAACACATGCACATAATGGTAACTGGCTGTTCCAAGTTGTCCCTAGGTGTGAATGTGAATGGTTGCGTGTGTGTTGGTCCTGTGATGGTCTGGTTCAGGGTGTTCACCCAGTGTCGGCTGAGACAGCCTCCCTGTAACCCTAGTGATAGTCAGCAGTTGAGCAAACGAATGAGTGATGAAAGTATTTGCCTTTTTTTTTTTTTAAATAAAATACACACACAAACGCACTTGTGTTTGTTCTCATCCCATGTAACTTTTAAGGGGTACAGCGAAATCAATGTTGCCAACTGGACGAGTCCATTTTAAGAAGCAGGGGTGTAACAAAGTCGACGAGAAATTGGTACTTATTATATTTGCTAGTCTTTTTATTTGAGCCCCGTAATTAAGGTATTTTTTCAATACAATCACAGTGTGTTTGGTTTAATTGTTTATCTGATTTGAGATTTTAGACAATTTGTTCGGTAGAGGTGAAACAAACATCCCGGTCCAGTTTCTCGTGATGGTATAATCGTGAAGTGGGTTGTGTCGGTTGAAAGTCTCTCCCTGTAGAAATGTTTCTCAGGCTTCCTCGCACCGTAGAGAAAGTGCGACCGAGCCGTGTGTACTGTCGGGACGCATGTTTGACAGTTGCAATGCGTAATTTAACAAGATAAGGAGTATTCAGAGAAGGTTTCGAGTTGAGTTAATATCTGATATATATCTGCGGTTTGTCCTGAGGAGAGCAGGATGCCTGTGAGAGGAGGAGGAGGAGGAGGAAGAGCTGCGTATGCAAATAAAAACCAGAATGGAGGAGTGAGTAGACTCGAATATTAACAAGACTTTAATTTGGTTTATTTAGATATTTTAAAGTATTTCGGTATGCTGTATAATAATAATAATAATAATAATAATAATAATAGGGTGTTTACTGAATAACAGTCGTGTCTTTCTTGTGAAAAGAATGGACTCAACTTGGTAAATTCTTTGAATGACCTTAAGCTATTTGAAAAACTTACTCCTGACAGTAGAGTGGAATGTTGAATCATGGCTCGAGTCCCAAACGGTTTTGTGTTCCCTACAGACGTGCACTAGGTAGGATAGGATAATAAGGGTTTCTGTACACTACGTAGTAGCCTTCATGTTTATTGGGGATGTATTTAGGATTCAGTCCGTATCTTATTCACCTGTTGCGTTTTCCCTCATTGGTCCAGCTGTTTACCTGTTTCAGTCTGTGCAGCTTTTATTTTGCAGTTGTACTTTTAGTGTTTGGGACCTTCAGCACACACTGACTTGGGTATAACTTTGACTTTTGACCTGCACTGTATACTTTTAATCGTAACATCTGCCTGTCTCTCTTTCTCTGTCTCTCTTTCTCTGTCTCTCTTTCTCTCTGTCTCTCTCTCTCTCTGTCTCTCTCTCTCTCTCTGCCTGTCTCTCTCTCTGCCTGTCTCTCTCTCTCTGCCTGTCTCTCTCTCTCTCTGCCTGTCTCTCTCTCTCTCTCTGCCTGTCTCTCTCTCTCTGCCTGTCTCTCTCTCTCTCTCTGCCTGTCTCTCTCTCTCTCTGCCTGTCTCTCTCTCTCTCTGCCTGTCTCTCTCTCTCTCTGCCTGTCTCACTCTCTCTCTCTCTGAGCTGTCCCTCACTCACTCACTCTTTGTTTGCCTTGTCATCTTTTTTCCCCTCTTTCCATTTCTCACCATCTTTCTCTCTCTCGCTCTCTCTCGCTCGCTCTCGCTGTCTGACTATTTTTTTTAAAGAAATGGTCTGTTTAATTTGTCTGTTTCTTTCTCAAGATTGGTTTGGTTAGTATAAGGTTGGCTTTAAAATGAGTCTGTTTCAAATCCATTCATATCTAAGTTTTTATTCCTTTTACTTGAATTAAAATGTATCTTCCTCAGGTTTGGGTTTCCATCAAATAGACAAAGGGTGGCAAAGGTGGGCCAAGAACATACTACAGGGTGGCAACATCTATTTCTGTTTTCTCTAAGGTTGCTTTGGCTTGTTTGCTGAATGCATCGTCTTCAAAAAAACCAACCCTGCACAAGGTTTTTGAAAAAATCAATTAGTGTGCAAAACTCATGGGCTCAACAAATATGGTAGGAAAACAATCCCTTACAAAAATGACAAAATTAGATATTTCTACATTATATTTACTACAAAGAGCAGTAAACAGTAATAAGTGGAACATCAATATTGAGGGTAATGGCCCTTTGCTTAAAGACACACACACACACACACACACATACACACACACACATATCTGTCTTATAGATTTTTGTGAACATATTTTTTTTTTTGAAACTTTGACAGGCACACATGGTTCTTGTATATGTGTTAAAAAAATATGAAACAGAAAAACATATGCTTGGAAATCCAATCTGTTTTAGTATGGAATTGAAAAAGATATTTTAAAAAATCTTTAACAAAATTTGTACAAATAAGGTACTGAAGATTACTGTACTATATATTTCACCAAACACTTTTAGAAGATAAAGTATATTATTGCACCCCAACACCTAGTCTCTGGGGCAGTATCCTCTAAAGTACTGTCTAAGATGCTTATTTTTCCCCTTCATGTAGAGTTTACTGCTATGGAACATAGCATTTTGGCCTTTAAAAATTATACATATGGTTACCTCAAGGTCCAGTAATTACACTGAGGTGGTACATTAGCAGAGATTGTTCCATGGGGACAGAAATGGACTCCTACTGTAATCCTATTTCATTCACTGAATTCACATATTTTACCCAATTACTGGCACTTACAGAGATTCTCCTAAAGAAACTGAAGAATGTTCCCATCGATATTTTTTTTTTTAAGGTCACTCACTATGAAGTGTTAAACTTTGTCTTTCTGTTTTAATAGGGTTCAGATATAATGTGACATCAACACAGGGACATCTTCACAAATGGGCAATGACTATAAAAATAACCAGACACTGCAAATGCCCTGTTAGGGCAATAATGAATGTGTTTCATAACAGGTGCTGTGACCTGGAAAGGTCTTATTTAGGAAGCAAACAATGATCACAGGTCAGGTAGATATTTGCAGAGGGTGTGCTCACCGAATGATTGAACGCATTTATTTAAATTTACATTTAATACAACTTGCATGCCATAAAACTAGTGTGAAAAGTTCTGGAAGGCATGGCAGAAGTTCTAGATGAGATAAACATAGAGTTTCGGCCAACAAGCATTCAGGTAAGGTTTGGCACAGGGAGACAGAGGGAAACCTCGTGTTCAGAACGGTGGTGGAAGATGTGATTTTGTATTTTTTCATACCAAGTTCCAGAGAACCTTGTTGCAATACATGGAATTATGAAATGCATCTTTTGAGATGTTCTAACTGGGTCATGTTTAGCTCTTTCAGCAGGATGGTAATCCAAAAATAAACATGATTCAGTGTCCACTGAATCCAGCTGTTGCTATGACCATCCCAGTTCTTCGACATGAAGTCTGTTTGGTTAGCTGAAGAAGAGAGGCCACAAGAGAAGGCCAGGGCATTCCTTGATCTATTCATGCATTACAAAGCGGAAGCACTGAGTACTGAGTGTGTGTGTTTGGGAGGTGAACTCAGGGGTTATGCCAATAATTTGGTTTGAAAAGGCTTGTTTTCTGTCATGTTATGTTATGTTATGTAACAGCAGACATTTTTCCATCACCTGTTTCCTAACCCATCTTAACCAGTGGGGCCATTAATTCTGGAGCTGCCTGTTTCTAAAGTGCGCAAATGATACCATAATTTAAACATTGAATTCATGGAGTCTGCAGTAAATGTATAAGAGAACTAGACCTCGCAGAGATTTGGTGTCAAAGATTTGGTCAGTGGGTGTTTCTACCCCTTTGGCCACACCCCTTATTTATTAATTTTAGAAAATCTTACCATCATTTAAAAAAAAAAAGGCTGGAAAAGTTATGTTGTAGTTCATTTACAAGTATTAATGGATGAAGTTGCGTCGTTCTAGTGGGCAGCTAAAACGTGTGTGTGTGTATGTGCACTCATTGAGCTCATTATTGTTCGTCAGGCTTGGCACAGTGGGGAACAGCTTAGGTTGGGGATTACTGGCCCCATTATTTAGCAGTGTGGAAGCAGGGTGTATATATATCAAAATGAGGTTGCCAGCGAGTGATGTGTATGTTTACAACAGCTCACTACAGCACAGTAAGACTGGGAGATTTAATGATATAATACCAATACTGTGATTAATTACATCCCATTAAACTGTCATAAGACATCACGCATTGTTTGTATTCGTACAACATTTGACCAATTTAATTTCTTCCCAGCAACAGAGTCAATGATTATATATAATAATTCTAAACCAACTTTTTAACAATTACACTCTGAAGGCAAGGTGGATGTTGCTGAATAGTCCCTGAGATGAAACACTGGGATTATTTAATTCAGCGATATCTGCAGGACCTGAGGCGCATACTTGTTTTAGTATACACTACATGACAACTTGTACAAAAAAAGGGCACATTTTAAATAATATTTTTATGGTTTATTTCTTAATTTTGTTTTAATTATGATGGATGCTGGTGAGTTCTGAGCATACATGGGAGCAAGTGGAGGGCTGTGTTGCAATGTCTCTTTCACAATCTTGTAGAGTTTCAGTATTTACTATGTGGAAACTAAAACAAGATTTGTATAGCATATATTTACATATTTTAACCATTACAGAGGCAGGCAAGGCAAGCTCTTTGCATCGAGCCAGGCTCCAAGTGGTGTAGCTAAAGACGTCTGTTTAGCCTTCATAATAAACTGTATAGTTTTAGTGTTTACTGTGCAGAAACAAAAGAGAAAACTAAAATGAGATTTTTATTGTTTGAGTGTCCTTCAAATAGATTTATTCTTTATCCACTGATCCAATGATGTTTCATCCTGAGAAAGCAGGCCACTCAGATCGTTCTGTTCTCAGGTAGTATTTACTAATAAATCTTTAACCTTTTTGAGAATTTGAATTAGATTTTTCCCCCCTGGTTTATTTTTGAAGACTAATGTTTTAAGCTAGTGAAACATTGTGTATTTCATACTGTTGAGGAATGAGTTGTGAATATAATAAAATGTATGCTGAATTAATTTGTTCATTTCATATTTATGTTTAAAAATGTGTATGCATACATGTATAAAAGACTTTGAATGTCTAACAAGCAATATGGCCTGTAGAAGATTATCACCCCCTGATATCACAGCATTGTCAAATACTTTAATCCGAAGGTATTACTTAATTTTCTGTAACAGCAGCTCGGAGAGTAGTTTGGCTGCAAAACAAACCACAGGCCTATATTAACATGCTCGCTCGAATAGTTTCTATAGTAACAACATACACATGGACTTGTGTGGCCTGTGCTGATTAAAAGCATGCGTTTTCAGTGATGGGCTCTCTGGGAAGAGATGTCTGTGTAGCGTTTAGAAGGAGGAGTCTTCTCGGTCAATAATCAATAATGAATTGCTGTAGAGTAAAACACTTTGGACAGTAATGAACTCTGAGAATTCTGATTTGAGTTCAGTTTTAACTTTTTATACCTTTTTAATGGCTCCAGTTACATGGACAGCTGGTGGGAGATGATCGACCTCTATGATATTCTTTGTCGTAGGCATGTGAGATCTGACTGTGCGGTTTTCGAGCAGCTGGGATTTAATCTCGCAGACCCCCATGAGAAAAATGTGAAGAGGGAGCTCCCTTAATTAGGTTTAATCTTCCAAATGTCCTAAATGTCCGTCGCTCACCTCCCACCCCAGCTTGCTTTGATCTTCCCAGTAGCAGTGCGCCTTTTTTATTTCCTGTTGTGATTGTACGTTTTAATGTTATCATACAAGAACGTTCTGTGTTTTTAGGTTTTTTTTTTTTTTTTTGCCATCCGTGTGTTTTGTTCTGTGCTTTAGAAAGTATGACTCATAGTCCACTCTGGTGCTAGTTTTGGCACGAGTTTTATTCCAGCCACGTGAAGAATCGGTTTACATTTGTTGTGTTTGCTTGTTTGCCTTGCGCTGTGTACATATCAGTGGTTCTTCACTACACTACCCCCATCCACACCTCAAATAGAGAGTGCGGCAGGTTTGATACAGCGCAGACTCCTAATTTTATAGCGCGATAATATGAACGTATTGGAAATTAACCTCACCCCACATTGATTATCTCCATCTGGTGAGAAAGGATTTGCTTTAGTGCTCTTTACGGTTCACTTTGAACCGTGTCCTAGATGAACCTTATCCCAAGGAATTCTCCAGATTTCAGAATTGTAAGGCAATAGAAACCAAGTGCACGACCTTGCAAAGAAATTCATGCACTAATTTGCAAACTCCACACGAAGAAACGATGATAACTTAAATGTCATTACTTTTTGTTTTTGTAATGTTTATTTAACAAGAATGTTAAGATTCTCACTTATAAACGTCTATGTAAAAAGTGTGTGGACACCCATACACCCCTGTCACCCATATGTAGCTGTAGGAATTTTCCCCTTTCGCCACAAGGGAATTGATAAGGTCAGATGCTGATGCCCTTTCAAGAAAGCCTGAGGTGTGTTTAGTGTCTTGGTTCATCCTGAAGGTGTTCAGTTGGTATAAGAACAAGGATCCCTAATATCTTTCTCTCCAATCTTGTCGGACCATGTTTTCATGGAGGGAAATTGGTGCACAGGGACTTTATGCTCGAAGATGTTTGGCTCAAATAGCTCCAGTGAATGGAAATTCTAATGCTACTTCATTGTGGTGGTTTGCATATGGTTAGAATCCACATACTTTGGGCAGTATAGTGCAATGTTTAAAAATGTGTTCATCTCCAAACATCTGGATTTTTTTTTTTTTTGGTCAGTAGTGGTGGGATAACTATACAAAACTAGTCTTTGTTACCACTTAAGTTTATATTGTGTTGCCTTGCTGCAGTAGAATGCCTGGTAATATAATCTGGTCGACCTAAACAAATACCTGACCTTCAGCAATCGAAATCCTGCAGATATTTTTACATGTACCAATACATATTCAAATCCGAGCTAGGATGCAAGTCGACGCCCAGTGTGGGTTCCAGTATGTAAACGCCTCTATATTGAAGCGCAAACTGTGATGGATGTTTGAACACTTAGCCATTAGAATTGAATTTGATTTATTTAAATAGATCCCCCCCTTTCTGCTTGTAATGATGGGCTGGTGGAACAATAGTATTTCTCACCGCAGCTGCCTCCCAGTGTTTACCTTCCGGTCCAGGCAAAATCCTCATCAGGACTATTTTTGTCTTTTAGACCTCTTGTGCTACTTAATGGTCAACTTTCTTCAGGAAGGACACAGGACTGTTTTCATTCCAGATCTCATGATCATTGTGTTAATTGTTAGTGGAATGTCACAGCCCAAAATGTCTTCATCATATCATATGCTAGTTCTTGTTTATTTACCAAGGCGATGTCCATACTAGGTGAACAAATGTCTTTTTCCACTGCTTGAACATCTCTTGCTATTTTTTTTTTTTTTTTTTAAATGTTCCAAAGTTGTTATTTCCTTTCCAGGCATGACAAATGACCCAAGTGTTATCTGTAGTCCCACAGGACGAGAAGCACTTACTGACAACTTGTCATGCATGCAGTTTGTGTTTTCTCTCTGATCTTCATGTCTTCGACCTGCAAAGTCGATCCCACATCAAACTGTACAAACAACAACAGGCGCTCTTGGAGAGATTATAGATCTGGGAAGATTTCGACTCGCCCTCCTGAGCTGTGTGTCACAGGAGAAAACCGAAGGACAAAGTGTTTCAGGTTTTTCATCGTTCATGACTCATTTTTATCAGGGCGTGGTCCTTGTCCTTTTTAATCTGTGTGTTAATTTGAGTAAATTAAGTCCATTTATATTCTGTACACTCCCACTGCTTTGCAATAACAGGATGTTTACTAAAGCCAACAGGCATCAACTTTAAAAACTGAATATTTTGATTTCCTCTGGGAAGCACTTTAATTGCTGATGTATTTTCCTTGTTCGTATTAACTTGTTTTGGCAGTAATACATTCCGTCACCAAAGAGTATTACATAAATGCATGTTTTTTTGGCTAACAACGTAGCCGTGTTAAAGTGAAATATTTACAGTATGTACAATCATTTCTTTGAATTTCAGTGCGGCTCTTTGGTAGCACGTTGGTTCGTGGTGCTCAGTATTGCCTTTTGAAAGTGTCTCACTTCCTGTAGATTCCTGGAGGAACAATGAACGGATCCTGAACATTTGATAGCAGAGCAGATATTGCAGTCCTAAGGGAGTAGCCACTGATGCACATGGCACGTAGAAATTTAGGGTGGGCTTAATGAGGATCTAGCATTTCATGTGTTGCTTTAATTTAATATGAATTTCAGGGTGTCCTGGTGTATAAAGCTACCAGATACTTTAAACAGACAGGTGATTAAAAAAAAAAATTTTCCTTATTGAATACTGTTACAAAAAATAGAGTTAAAGTTAAAACAAACCAAAACATAAGGAAGAAGGCAACATTTTGCCAGGACCTGCTTGGTCTCCAAACCTGATTTTGACAGACCTGCACAGATGTGCCTGAAAGTAAAGGATGATAAATAATGCCTATAAGGACTAAAGGATAGGAAAGTATTTGAAATTGATGATAAAGTAAAGGGTTAGCATTCAACTTATTATGGAATATTGACATCACTGAATCACTCAGTCATTTGCTGAACCGCCTACTCCTACTAAGGTCGTGGGGAGGTTGGATCCTATGTCAGTCAACACTGGGCGAAGGAAGGGGTGCACTATGAACGGCCAGACAATGGCAGGGCCAGTGCACACACACACACACACACACACACACACACACACACTTGCACCTAGGGGCAATTTGGATAAACCAATTACCGGTAGCCTAATATGCACGTGTTGGGAATTTGGGAGGAAACTGTAGTACCCAGAGGAAAAACCATGCAAGCACAAGAAGAACATGCTACACAGGATCGCCTGGCACCTGGACTCGAACCCAGGACCTTCTTTCTGGTGCTGCTATGCCAGTGCTTCTCAATTATTTTCTATGACGCCCCCCAGGAAGAAGAAAACATTTTAGTGCCCCGCGCGCATGACTGTAAATAGTATTATTTGTTTATAAAGTTCATTATATTTCCTCGTCTTAGCTATCGGGTGACTTTCTTTTGTCTCAATATCTCCACCTTTCTCTTCATTCCTGTTAGAAATTTTTCCATGGTGTTTCTTGAAGGGTTGTTTACTGCACTTTATATTGTTTGCTCGTTGCGAAAAACCCCTACCTCATAACACGACAATGAGAGCACCACTGCCAATTACTGTAGTGGATTTGCAATTACACTTAATTCTAGTACAATATGGCAAAAAAAGCATGTTCCCCAGGGATAGGGCCCCCCCCAACATCACACCACTCCACCCCAAGGGGTGCTCCCCACTATTTGAGAAGCACTGCGCTATGCTAATGTGGCAGTGACACTATTTACATCGCACAATTGTTTTTCTAGCTTCCACTGAGCTCGAGCGAAAGGAATAGGTTCTGTCTGTCCATCTCACTTTGGTTTCTGGACATCTTTCAAACTTGGTATGGTGGTTCACTACTATGAATGCTAGGTTGAGTTTATGTGTGAGTGGCCTTGACCTACTTTTCAGTTTCATGGAGGCAAAACTGTATCCTAGCTTTCCATAAATGTACTTGTTGTGCGCTGAAGCTTTCAAACTTGCTATGCTTGTTTTATATTAACATATTATGACATGGTCCTTTCGGCAAGAGTGTCTGAACCCCTGAAATCTATTTTTTGTTTGTTTGTTTTTCTTTTCATTATTGTAACACACTTAATTTACTATATTAGTTCCTTTGTGATACAAAACTAATAACTGTGAAACAGTTTGTTTTTACCTTGGTCTTTGGGTGCACTGAGGCATCTTTAAACTCCACATTTAATATTTCTCATTCCTGACTTGGACATTTTTCAATTTTTTACTTTGTATATTTGAACAAATTCAAACTGATGCTATCTATTCCTGAAAATACCTCAATCTTTGAGAAATTCCAAACATGTGAGCAAGTCAAAATCTTATTTACTAAATCTCAGGCATGGAGGAGGATAAGAAGAATAAGAAGAGGAAGAGAGAAGTGAGTCACTGTTAACCCGAGGGATCGGAGAAATGAATAAGAGGCTGTTTACGCCAGCTCTATGAGATGCTCTTGCTCAATAGGATCCATTGTTTCTGAATAAAAACCCGACAGAGGTTGAGTGTGAACAGTGAGAGTGTCTGAGAGGAGAGAAGCTCTGTGGGGAAGGGAGTGAGCTGAATCACTTTTAAAACTTTTTATAAAGACCTGAGTCTACAAATAAATCCTTTAAAAACAACCATTTCTTCTCCAGAACTTTTCAGACACACTAAGGAACCTGACGCAGTGATGCACTTTCAACACATTTGAAATCCATCACGACACCACTGTGGATGTTTCTGCATCTAAGCCTTTTTTTTTTTTTTTTTTTTTTAAAGGCACAACCAATAGGAAGAACCTTCATGCTGTATGTTACAGGTATAAAACTCTAAGTCCACGATCCAAAAATCAACCCACCAACTTATTTTTATGTGGCCCGCTGGAGCTTTCAAAGAATATGATTATCATGCATTCTTTGCATCGGCCATTACCATGAAACCTAATTAATCATCCTTCCACTAGGTGGCAGCAGCTGATTTCAAGTAAGCAGTTTGTGACTCAAAAAACGATTGTATGGTAGTTTGTTGTAGTTAAGTATTTTCAGAAAATACAAGTGAATAAAGGAAAAGAGGAAAAATGCCTTAAACCCAAACATAACCCTATTTTCAAACTTTCCCTATTGAAAGTATTAACATAGTAAAGTCTTATCGTGCATGTATCTTAGGAGTATGAATGTCATGTTTAGAAATAAAAGCCTTTTAGTTCATCGGAATTTCAATAGAGGGCGCCACACCTGTCTTGTAAATCTCGCGGCATTCACGAGAACATGACGTAGACACCGCTCCACTGTAGTCTCTGCACCTGGCTCACAGGCTGAACACTGCTAATTGTATTGCTTTGAGTGCTTGTTATTTGCCAAAAATCGACATGCTGTTTGGAACAAAACTGGATTTGTGGATTGATAGACTGTGTATTTTTTTGGGCAAGCTTTCTTTTTTTTGGGAACTTTCATTTCGGGATCAGGGTGAAGGCACTGGATACATAAAACAGAGGAAACTATCTTGAGCTTCTTTCTCTCATTGCTGAGAGCAACACAGATTTACATTACCACCTGTTCACTAGTGTTTAGTGGGATGTCGGGCAAAATACAAAATGACCTGATCACTGCTATTGTTTAAGTGATGGGGGAAGAGATCAGAAGGGAAGTTAATAAAGCACCGTTTGTCTCTGTTATGGTGGATGAGACGACAG
>JAQNCB010000015.1:10056260-10071446 GCA_030068295.1 Euristhmus nudiceps
AAACATGCTGATGGCTATGCAGCTACTCTTGATGAAAGTCAGCAATGGTTCTTTTACATCCCTCTCACCACAGACAGACAGTGAGAGACATGGTCGGCCTTTGATAACCCAGTTAGCTGCACTGGGGGATGATGATTCAAAATATTTAAGATGTTTCTGATGTGTTCATTATTTCTGGACACGTGCCTCAGTCAGTTAGCGATCTACAAGATAAAACAAGGCTGTAATATAAATAGACGAACCTCTGGAGCTTATGTTTTTGTGGCAGACATGCTGTATAAAAGGTGAAAGAGGTGGATAAATTAAAAAAAAAAGACCTAAAACACTGCTTCATTGTTCTTTACTTTGAGATGAATTCCCAGCGGCTCCAATATCTGCAGGTAGTTGAATGGCATTGTGGGTAATCTAGAGGACTGATACTGTGCTAGGAAGTAAACATGCTGTTAAAAATGTTGGTTTAATCTTTAAACAATTTTAAAAGATAAAAGTAAAACCAAAGCCATCACAGATCAAATATTTTATGCAAATCATTTAAGTGTATTTTTGCACTGAAACATTTTATGACGCAGCCAACAACAGACTGCAGTCTTTTTGAAATAAAGCTTATTAGAAGAAATGTGAACCTGATGAATCAGCCAACACAGTATGGCTACAAAAATGTACTGTACTCTTTTTCTCTCAAAACAGAACACTCAGCACTAACAAACTTCTCATTGTATCAAAAAACATTTGCTTAAGTCACCCAAGGTCATGGTGACGTGAATATCACGTCATGACTGACTCCCTCCCACTCGCAGGATACCATTACACACAGTATGAAAAATATATAAAAACACTTTCTTTCAGAAAGCCAGTCAGACATGAAAGGGAGATGAAAAAGCTCATCGGGGTGGAAAAGCGATCTGCTCTACATTTTGTTCAGCTCATGCATAGTCATGTCTGCTCCTATTGTGTTAGTTCCAGTCATTTGGCTTTGACAGAGGCCTCGTAGGCCCAGTTAGGGAGGAGTGGCATCTTATTCCCGCACCCACTCCACTGACCCCAATACATGACCCACATTCAGCTCCAGCCTGCTCCAGTGTAAAATCATCAACAGCGCAATAACATATTCCACATTCTTCATGCAGGGATTTACAGGGGGGTAGGGAGCAAGGAACAGCTTTCTCTACAGGTGGGATGCGGTTCTTAGATAACCAGTAAAATTCTCTAACGGGGAAAATGATAATAAAAACTTTCTTTAGTCAGAGGTTTCATTAATTTTTTTGATTTTTATTTTTTTGGCGAATTTTAACAGGCACTCGAAAAAAAAAATTAAGTTATATATAAATTTCTAAATGTACATATATATGATTAAATGTTTCCAGGAAAGCCGTCATTCACAAATGCTAGTCATAGGTTGTAGACATGGTACATCCTTAGCCAAGGATAAGCTTTTCTAAAGTTCATATTATATTTCTCTCTATATATTAGTCTACTAGGCTTTACCTCTTAGCTTAACACATTCCATGACTGCCCCTTTTATATGATTATCAAACAGTGTCCATGGCTGTTTAGGCCGATTTAGGCTACACATAGGGTGTTGGCTAGTTGTTTGTACGTCCTTACTCCAAGAACATCCTGGGTTCGAGTCCCAGGCTGGGCGATTTCTGTGTGGAATTTGCATGGTTTCCCTGTGCTTTTGTGGGTTTCCTCCGGATACTCTGGTTTCCTCCCACAGTCCAAAGATCATCAAGCTAATTGGCTACCCCGGGTATGAGTATGAGTGTAAATGGATGTGATGGTCAGTCAAACCATTCAGGGTGCACCCCACCTTTGCCCAGTGTCAGTTGAGATAAGTATCAGTCTCCCCTCAACCCTAGTAGGATTCAGTGGTTCAGCAAACGCGTGAGTGAGTGAGAATGATCCTCTTACACTTAAAGAAACGACACATCTAATGAGGAAAATCTGGGCAACAGTGGAGGCAAACTTATACACAGGAATCATTGAACCTGGACGAGTTAACGATTAATGACATCTTCAGGGCAATTGTTCTGGCCAATGTTTCAGCTATAAAATGTCATGTTCTGTCCTTGCATTACACCTCGAAGATATTTTTCCCAATCTGGCTAGTGTTTCATTTCCTTTAATATGTTGAGTCGCTGTAAGAGGACTGAGTGTATCAGATAAGAGAGTTCTACGTATAACACCTTTGTTTTAGAATTTGTTTCGCTCAGTTTTGTCAGTGTAAGCTTCATGGTCCTGAATTCCCCACAGTGAAGTTTAATCATTGCTACCTACTATATGACATCCACTAGCAGCTTCAAATCAAAAACAACAGCCTGAATATGAAATCTGTTTGTGCAACGAACCCGGGTACCACAGATACATGCTGTTTGAGGGGGGGAAATGGCTTTTTTTCTTCTAATTAACAAATTAAATCTTCCTGTAAAAAATTACATGCAGCTCTGTAATTCTGAATAAATTAGATAATTTTCCATGAAAAAAGAATTTGCCACTAATTTAATGGGCCATCTCAACATCTTCTCAAAATTCTCTGGAAGAACTATATGACTGTTGGTAAAAGTCCCCATCTGACTCAGTAAAGGTAATGTATGTTATTAGTGCCCTATTGTATGATGTTTCCACCAGTGCAGCTAACTGGGTTATCAAAGGCCAGCCATGTCTCTCACTGTCTGTGGTGAGAGGGATGTAAAAGAACCATTTCTGACTTTCCTCAAGAGTAGCTGCATAGCTGTCAGCATGTTTCTGCCCTGTGATGGCCTGGTGAGCTGTCCAGGGTGTACTCTGACCTTGCGCAGAGTTGGCTGAGATAGGCGCCAGCCTCCCCGCGACCATAATTAGGATTAAATGGTTCATAAAAGGAATGAATGAATGAATGCATGATGTTTGCTTCCAATCAAGCTCTCAAAAAAGGAAACATTAGCTGTTTTGATAGCAATAATAGATAGACAACTATAATTTAGAAAAAAGGGCAGAATAAAATTATAATAATAATCTGATAACAAAATTGTTTGACTTGTTTCATATGCACCCCCCAATTTTTTATTTGCTTTCCTGATGGGGGGGGGGAATAAAGGTTTTCTAAAGATCTAGAGAACAAAACTTTGTTTTCCCCTGATAATGATACAATACTTTTTATTATTATTATTATTATTATTATTATTATTATTATTATTATTATCATTATTATTATTATAGGAGATCTAGAGTTAGCAAAAAAACGTAGTGCAGTTTAGAAAAATAGGTAAAGAGAAGATACTTGGATGCAATGAGAGAGGATATGAAGGTAGTTGGTGTGAGACAAGAGGAAGCGGAGGACAGGAATGTATGGAAACAGATGATTCGCTGTGGCGACCCCTGAGGGGGGGGAAGTCGAAAGAAAAGTAGTAGATTATAAAAATAGGTAACATGATATTCGAGGAGCAGGCGTATGGTCACATTTCTCTTCAATCAAGTCCCGACACAGGCTGAAATAACTTTATGCCTTGCTATAAATAAATCGTTAGCACGGGAAACAAATGAAATTAACTCCTTATCCCAAGAAAACAACATTATCATCCCGTTATCTCGAGAAAACAAAGGGGAAAAAATATAGAAATGCATGTCTGCTTAAGGCTCCTGTATTTCTCCAGAACTTTAAACACTTTAAATTCTATGACTGTGTAAACTGGAAACATTCCCAAACCCACATCTTCAACTTCCCCAGTAAATTGGTATCCTTACGCTCTAATTTAGATCTAATATACACCTAAAATAATACCACTGAAATCTTTTATTTTTAAAAAAACTCTGCTGTTTCCATACACATACCGCTTTCCTTTCAGCCTTCAGCTCCTGGATGTAGCGCACCAGCTCTGAGATGATTTGTGTCGAGAGGTTCTCTGCGATGACCTCGTGCTGCCCGGCGTAGTCATTTAGCTCGTTCAGTGTCATCAGAAACGCTCTGCAGGAGGTGTACCTGACCACACACACACAAAAACAACCATTACACCAATGGTTACTGTGATTAAAACATTCTTCACACACCTGAGAACTCAAAATGCTTGTTTTTTTTTAAAAACATGAAATAATATTACTCAGTTTAGATTTTTTTCTGCCATGTACTAAACTTAGCTACAATGATGGCAAACAGACGAAGGAATTATAGGATATGAATGAAAAAGAATTGATGCTTAAACACGTACTTGTACTCGTCCTCTTCTCTGGAGTTCTTCTTGGGCTGAAATTTCTTAGAGAGATTTCTATAGTAAGAGCAAAATATAGAATGCAATTATGTGTATTTCATTTAATTTCATTTTTTTTTAATTTGCTATACTGTATTAATCCCGCAAGGGAAATCATTGCCTCTACATTTAACCCATTGAAAGTGAGGACACACACTTGGAGCTTTGGGCTGCCACACACATTGGGGCACCCAGAGAGCAGTTGGGGTTAGGTGCCTTGCTCAAGGGCATTTCAGCCATGAATGTGGAGGAAGGGAAGGTGGAGCTCACCCCACCACCACACATTTTTCCTGCTGGTTCGGACCTCGAACCAGCGACCTTTCGTTCCCAAAGCTGTTTCTCTTACCATTCGGCTGTGGCAGCCCCATACTAAGATCATTTCATTATCATGTTATTTTTCAAGTCAAACATTAATTTAAGATATATTATTTACCAAAATAAAAAGAATGCTTTTGTTTTAAGTGAGGGGAAAAAAATGACATAACGTGAAGTTTCAGGGAAAACATTAATAATAGGATGGTGTGATGTGCCTGATGAGGGACAAAGTCACTGTCACCATACTGAAGTTGTTTATTTTTTTCGACATGATCCCAATCACAGAACACCTTCGAATTTTAATGGTTTGTTAATTATAAGATTCCCTACTCTAGAAAAAACTAAAGATCAAACTGCATAAATAGTTATTTGAGTTATCTTGCTCACAAACAGACAGACAAACTTGCAAACAAACCAACACAAGTAAGTACAGTGATCCCTCGCTATATCGTGCCTCAGGTTCTGCAGCTTCAGTGCATCGCGGATTTTTAAAAAAATATTCATAGAAAATAAAAGTAAGCAAATATGGAATAAAGGTTCATGAAAACGCCACAGGGGGTCGCTACTGACTTGGATTCGTGGGAAATTCGTCTCGACCAATCAGCTTGCAAGATTTCAGAGGCCGTGTCCCAAACGAAGTCAGTAATGACCTATTAAATCTAAATTTAATCGCTATTAAATAGGGAAATAGTCAAGGGAAAGGCGTCAAGGGCACTACTGACTCTGGTTTGGGACTCTGTTTGGGACAGCTCTGAAATAACAGTATTCGTGTGGCAGAAAAGGAGAAAAGGCTGAAGTCAAGATATTTCTTGCACTTTATTTACATCTATGTACAATTAAACTTATGTATTTTATATTATATATATTTTATTTACATCTTATGCATTGTTTATGAATGTTTAATTGTTATTATAAGAATTTATCGTGTTGAATATGCATTTATTGCTATTATATACACATATACATGTACGTATAAGTCAGTCAGGGGTGGTCGATCCTACTTCACGGAAATTCGGTCTTTGCGGGGGTCTCGACCCCCACTAACCTGGGAAAAGTGAGGGTTCACTGTGTATTCATAAATAGTTGCTCCCTTACCAGGTCCCTCTCCATCCCTTTTTTCCCCTTAAAGCTAATGAGACATATTAAAATATTAAATTACTTCGTCCTAGAGAGTAAAGACTTTGCGAAATAAATGTTGCCACTCTTTACGAAAAAGTGCTTAAAACATTCCGATATCAATGATCACACCACTTAAATAAATGTTTACATGGATTGTCTCCCATACAAGTCTCTGAATAAAATCTTACTCTTTGTACAATAATGACAACATTAGAACAAACACATTAATAGGGTACGAGCTGGTGTTATAGGAAATTGTCAATAGTTTCTGACCAATCAGAATCCTGCATTAAACAGTGCTGTAGTATTATATGGATTTGCATTAAGAAACAGTTTTTTTTCCCTTTCCATAGATATGTTGACTTTTTCTTTTACTCCTATAACCTCTGTATATTATATTTATAAAAGACACTTCAACTACACCAATCAAGTCCTGGGAAGCAAACAAAGCCTGGCAGTGTGTAAAACATAATGATGTCTTTATCACGTGAGCACTTAAATATATAAAGCTGACATTTATTAGTGTGTGTATTCCAGTCGAGTTGACACACACTAGCACTGTGCCATTAATTCAAGTAAATCGTGAAAAAGAGATACAAGGCACTCATGGATATAATAAAGTGTGTTTCTGGTGCTGCCCTGTCCCTCACTTGCTCCTCTCATCTACAGCTCTGTCTATCCCACCCCCTCTCTTCGTCTGGTTCGCTCTCTATCTCTGCATCCCTCTCACCCTCTCTTTCCCTCTCTCTCCATTCACACACACCCAGCTGTACCTCCCCGTAGGCTGACGTGTTGCTAGGCAGATCGCCATCTTGCAGTTCCCTGTCAAACCCATGCGGATGCTGCCGCTTATTGTCTCCTTACCACCTCAACGAAGGACCAAAAAGCGTTCGCAGTGTTCTGCAGTCGTTCAATGGAGCAACCAGGAAACAAAAACGCTATTGAAAAGTATAGACCCTCAATATAAAAACGACTATCCTGTGGCCTTTTAAACAGTCATTATTTCTGAGCTGGAGGCAGGTCGATGCCATTTGTCTGCTAACAAGCGCATTGTGTCAGATAAATCTCCACTCATTTAAGGAGCTGAATAAAAGGCTTGAGGGAGGCGTCGTGAATTAAGCCTTTCTCTCGACTGAAGGCATGCACAAATACACTCTGGCAGTCTTCATCGAAATAACAAAGCACTGATTGACAGGCGGCTATAAAAAGCAGATTTTCTTGTGTGCACAAGTGTGTGTGCATTTTCGCTAGCTAATACAAACCACAAACCAATCCAGCACAGGACAATCAGGATATAGTCAATGGCGTAGCAACCCACGTAACCACGGCGATGCAGGGCAAGCATGTCCGGTTGAATATGTGGTAAAAAAAATAAATAACAAGCATGCAATATTTATTTTAATATTACAGCCAATAATGAGCGTGTGATGAGACACAGCTTTAACAAGATTAATTAGTGATGATAAAAGCTGCTGAACATCATTAAAGAAATTACAAGCACTTGTGGTTTTGAGATAAATATTCATTCAGTCACTCATTTGCCAAACTGCCTAATCATGCTACAGTCACTAAGAGGCTGGAGTCTATCTCGGCCACCTCTGGATGAAGGTGGGGTACACCCTGAACAGCTCACCAGCTCACCAGTTGCTCAGTGGTTAGCAGTGTCGCCTCACAGCTAAGGGCGCTTCTGTGTGCATGTTCAGAGATCAGTGGCTAGGTTACTGATCAGAAGGTTGGGGGATCAAGTTAAAGTGCCACCAGGCTGCCATTATTGGCCCCTAACCCTCAACTGCTCAGCTGTATAAATGAGTTGCCATCTGCCAAACACCATAAATGTTCTCCGTGTGCTTGCATGGGTGACTCTGGGTACTCCAGTTTCTTCTCACAATCCAATGACATGTACATGTACACAAGCCTCCTGGCTTCACGTGAATGTGAATGGTTGCCTGCCTCTTGAGATAGTTCTGTGACATGTCAATGTCTTCTACAGTGTTAGCTGGGATTAACGTCAACTTTACATGTGGCCAAATCTCAAAGTCAATATCAATTTGTAACAGCCAATTAGCCTAATGTGCATATGTTAGGACTATGGGAGGAGCCCAGGGAAAACCCATGCAAACACAGGGTGAAAATGCAAACCCCACACAAAAACGCCAAAGGTTGAGCCCAGGACTCGAACCAAGGATCTTCTTGCTGTCAGGTGAATGGGCGAACCACTACGCTGCTGTGTGACATACAGTAATAATATTAAATCGAATTTGATTTTGCAGCTCTTGCCGGTAGCACATGTCCCAGGCAGAGCAGCAGGTAAGATAAGATAAGAGCTCTTTATTGTTGCATGAACAATGAAAACCTCAGGTGAAGGTAAGATGAATTTGTGCAGAGGTATGCCAGCGCATTTTCAAGCTTTCTGTTGAAAATCCTGAACAAACAAAGACTGAATCTAATCGCTTAGAATTCAAAAACAGAGCCTTGTTCACAAATATAGACACTGAATCACAACAAATCAGATACTGTGGTTTATAAGAAATTAAGTACCCGTATTTTCCGCACCTTAAGGCGCAACGGATTGTGAGGTGCATTCTCAGTTACGTGCTCCATTTCTGTACTTAAACCATACATAAGGTGCACTGTATCATTAGGCGCATGCTAAAACAAGGTAACGGAAGCAAAATAGTGAGTTTGGTTGAACTTTATTGTGCTGCATATTTAAAAACACACTCACGGAAGCTTTATTGTACTGCATATGTAAAAATACACTCATGTTATTTCTTCATCGATCTTTATCAATCTTGTGTCCCAAATCCATCAAAGTTATCTTCTGTATCGGAATTGAACAGCTGGGCAATTTCGGCAACAAGCATGCCGGCTTCCCTCTCGTCACTGTCGGAGTCGGTCTCGTTACTGAGTGGCTGTTCAACAATAATTCCGGCTTTCGCGAAAGCTCCAACAACAGTCAAAGCCAATATCTTAGCCCACGGATCCACAATCCATTCACAAATAGTGGCAACTCGTGCTGCGCTGCCTCCCAGTCTTGGTGAAAGAGTGTTCGCTTTCTCTCATCCATCGCTCCCACAACGCTCGCAAATTTCACTTTCGTTTACACCAGTGTCCAGCGGTTGGAGTTCTTTTGCTAATCCTCCCAGATTCATTTGCTTCACTTGGCCTTTCACAGTAGGGCTAATCCTCCCGGGTTCACTTGCTTCACCACAGTAGGCTAATCCTTCCGGGTTCATTTGCTTCACTTGGTTTTTCACAGTAGGGCTAATCCTCCCGGGTTCATTTGCTTCACTTGGTTTTCCAGAGTAGTGTCTTCCTCTTAAAAATGACCACAGGTGGCTGCTCTATTCCCATTTACAACGGTGTAACTGATAGCCTGTAGTTTTGTGCCTTGTAAGCATGTCTCTTTGCTGGTGCCATTTTCGGTGTTCCGTAGCTAAACAAATGTTGTTTTGCAGCATACCGGAAGTACAGTATACCAACCTACTGGAGGCGTGGCTTTATGTAATGTTAACTAATTGGTTTATCGCTGCCATCGTACGTAGTGTACATATTATGTCCCTATGTTGGTAGGAAATGGTCCGACAGTCAATTAAGCGGAGCGCTTACTAAAACCGCACGAAAACATTTTCATAGATTTTGGAACTCAGTGCACACATAAGCTGCACCATGTCAAAAGGCACACCGTCGATTTTTGAGAAAATGTAAGGCTTTAAAGTGCGCCTTATGGTGTGGAATATACGGTAAATAGTATTGTGCATTTATTGAGCCTCTGACAGGTCAGAGAAACATCGTTAAAAAATCTGATTTTTCAGAAAAATCTTATCCAGTGTTCTAATTGTTCAGAGTAAGCTCAGTCGGAATTCTGACTGGTTAGTTGGAGCATCATCATTAGGAATTATAACTGGTTAAAGTACCAAAGTTATGAAACATGATTGGTATGAACACGCTCATTAGGAATTCTAATTGTTCAGAGTACCCTCATTGGGAATTCAGATTTTTCAGAACACACTTATTCGGAATTCTAATTGTTCAGAGCACCCTCACTGGGAACTCAGATATTTTAGAACACAGTTTCTTCTCACAATCCAATGACATGTACATGTACACAAGCCTCCTGGCTTCACGTGAATGTGAATGGTTGCCTGCCTCTTGAGATAGTTCTGTGACATGTCAATGTCTTCTACAGTATTAGCTGGGATTAATATTGGGAGATATTTTAGAACACATTTGTTTGGAATTTTGATTGTTCAGAGCACCCTCACTGGATAATCTGATGGTTCAGGGAACTCTCTTTTAGAATTTTGATTGCTCAGGGCAATTCTGTTGGTTTAAAGTATACTTGTTGGGAATTATGATGGTTCAGAGCACACTTGTTAAGAATACTGATTGTTCAGAGCACACTCATTGGAAATGCGGATGGTTTACAGCTCCCTCGTTGAGAATTAGGGATCAGAGCACACTTGTTAGGAATTCAGATTGGCCAATACATCCTTAATACAAATTTAGATTGTTCAGGGCAGCTTCATTGGGAATTCTAGGTTATTTAGAGCATGAATGAATGAATGAATGAATTTTGATTGTTTAATGCACTTGTGTCGAGAATTCTAATTGCTTACAGCACCCCTCATTAAGAATTCTCATTGGTCAGAGCAGTCTTAATGTTCATTCATTTTGATTCATCAGAGCACATTCACTGGGAATTCTGATTGGTAAAAGCGCCTTCACTGGGAATTCTGATTGGTAAAAGCCCTATCATTAGGTATACTGATTTGTCAGAGTGCCAGCATAAAAAAATCTATTACTTTAAAGCACCATCTTTAGGAATTCTGATTCAATCACATTGTTAACCTAATTGGTCAGAAAGACAGTACCCAGTGTATTAATTACTAACTGGAACACACCAATTTTATGTTTGTCCTTGCTGAGGGGATTCACTGTATCTTCATTTCTCATTATTATAACCTTCTCCACTAAAAGATGTTTCAGTATGCTTTGTCATGGCTGTCTGATTTTTCAGATCCTCACGTGTCAAGATGAAAATTAAATCTTTCATACTGACAGGACTGTTTACAGCGACAGACAAGCTGCTTGTACCTTATTTGCTTGGCGTAGTTCAGCTCGATTTCGGATCTCTCCTTGACAAACTTGGTGTAGCGCTCTACAAACTCGATTCCCCACTGCGTGTGTTTCTCCAAGTTATCAAACTGGTCCTGAGGTTGGAGAGAGAGAGTGTGAGTGAGACAGAGTGAGACAGAGAGAGAGAGAGAGAGAGAGAGAGAGATTCTAAAAACTGCAGAATTCGCTCATCCAACACTTTTGCATGCAAATTATAAAAAACTGATGAAACTGCATGAACACTTAAACATGAATATTTTAAGTGAAAAATTGGAATTTAACATTGTAGAAGCTCCTTTATCCCCATAAGGAGACTCTTATGCTGGGATGTTATTGTGTATAATCTTATTAATTAATAGATAATTTTATTGACATGGAAATTTTCACACCTTTAAATATTTCTTCAGGTATTTAACTGTATATTACAGGTTATACTACCACTACACGTTTGTCAGTCTTAATCTAGAGTATAAGAAACCTTAACAAGCTGTACATCCGCTCACTTTAAGAGGCCATTAGGCTACAGCTCTCTTTTTAGCTCTATTCCACAGTGTCGCCGTTTTATATCAGGCTAAACGTTTATTCCGTGCCCCAAATTAAACATCCTCGACACAAAAACTGTTATTTGAGTGATGAAAAGGAACAGCAGTTAGCATGTTTTACATGATCTCCCTGTGTTTATGTAAGTTTCCTCTGGGTTTCCGCTTACTTACATTTACATCATTTGGCAGACACTCTTAACCAGAGCGACTTACAATCATATATATATATATATATATATATATATATATTTTTTTTTTTTTTTTTTTTTTTTTTTTAATCTGAGCAATTAAGAGTTAAGAGCCTTGTTCAAGGGCCCAACAGTGGTGACAGTGGGATTGAACTGCTGACTTTTGGATGAATAACCCAGCACCTTATCCACTAAATCACCACTGCCCACTACCTCTCAGTAACATTCTGGTAGGTAAATTGGCAAATCTCAAGGTGTGAATGTGTGTGAATGGTGCCCTGCAATGGACAGTACACTAAGGTGTATTCTTCCTTCATACCCAGTTTACCCAGGACAGGCTCTGGATTCACTCTGGCCATTCTCCTGACCAGGATAAAGCGGTTACCAAAGAGGAATTAATGAACGAATCTCTGCCATTACACAAATGGACCACTGGTCTATGTGTGCCAACATGTTCCCTGTTGTGTGTGAAAGCTGCCACCTCATCAATTCTCAGCATGATTAGTGTCCTCTTCTTGAAGTGCTCACTTCATATCATACAGTTGCCCAATATGGTTCATTCGTGTGTACTGGATGGCTAATATTTTAAGGATTGAAGAAGCACAATCTTTCCTCACACACCTCCCATATATAAGTCCATACACCAGAATTTGAATCACCTTGGCTTTTTTTGCAATCTCAGATATCAGATAAAACTGAAGCTACAGCTAAAGCCAGGCAAAATTACACAATACTTATACAGTAGCTAAAAAATAAAGGCTTCATAAATTAATTTGACATCGCAGACAGAAAAGTTGACATTACACTAAAGCTAACATCCTTAAGCCTTCTTCACACAGTGAGTCCCTCTGGGGGGAAATTTAAAGGTCCTATATAGATCCATACAACAGAATTCTTTTTAATCGCTTCAGAAAACTAGAATTATTATCCACCAAAGATGCACTGCCAGGGGGGATAAAGAAAACAGTACTGTAAACCATATGGGCCATAGCTAATATATATATATATATATTATATATATATATATATATATATATATATACATGTAATATGTGTGTGTGTGTGTGTGTGTGTGTGTGTGTGTGTGTGTTAAACACTAATAAATCCTGAGGGAAATAAGAAAAATCTTCTATCACACAGCCACAGTCTCTTATATGTGTGAGTAAAATGCCTGAAAAAAATTTCTGACCTCAGTGCCACACAAACAATTTTCTGACTAAACATGCGAAAACATTTTCCCTGAAAAATGGACACCAGAGCGTTTCATTTACACCTTGTCAGTCAAGAGCTGTTTATTTAGGGCAATTAACACTCAATATACCTTGTATTCTTCATTATTTAGTTAATTAAAGATCAATGTAAAGTAACACCCTTTTTTCCAAATCCATCAAAACAGTCCCCAATCTGCCGAAATAATGCCCCAAAGTCACGTAACGTTCATCACCTATTCAACTGCATGCGTGATGAACGTTCACCTCACCAGTACATCGTAGATCACAAATGAACTGCAACAGGGCATACAGTTTTCGATAGAAATAAATGCACTCAAATATCCCTTGCACTTTTGTTTTGATTCTCCTGCCAGTTATGGAGAAAAAACGGTTTTGTACCTGCTAATCATCTCTTAGCCAGTGAACGTGAATGTGAACATTCAACCTCTCCAAAATCCCCTCCAGCAATGCACCTCGACTCCTTGGAACAGATTCACCGAAACCGTTTTTCTCGAACTGCATGCCGGTTAATTTATTGATGCAAATAATCAGTTGGTAACCTTGACACCAACAAGACAAGGCATTGAGTCCATCCAGTGCACTACAGAGTGTGGATCTGACGACTTGCATCCTTCATCAAAGCATCCTTCATCAAAAACATTTTTCTTCATTTTTCACAGATCAAAAGCCATTTCATAAGTCTCTATTGGAAGAAACCTGAAATTTTTTTCAGGATTAATAAATTGAGTACTTGTCTGAAGTAAAGCAGACCTTCGTGTCGTGTAAATATGGAATAAATAAAGTTCCAGAATTCTATATTTATTAAATAGCATTTTAACTTGGAAATCAGAAGAAATTTCAAGTTTTAAACTTATGAACGTAACATGGAGATAACAGGAATGGATTACAACATAAACATTTTGAAATACTGCTGAGCTGAAATGTTTTCAAAGATTACTGCAGCAAAAAGAGCAAATTGGTTGTTTTAACCAAATTCATTTTTGTCAGCCTTCATAAGCCAAATCTACATTTATATAAATGGCTATGTTTTGTTTGATGACAACATTTCTGCAATTTAGGCTACTTTCTTCAAACAACCAGGACACCGCCTCTTTAAATATACAGTTTGATTACTTTTCCTTCCATAATACTTCATAGAAGTCATAAATACATATACATTCGATATAATAATAATAATAATAATAATAATAATGATAATAATAATAACAATAATAATAATAGAAAATACAGCCGTCAGTGTGTTTCTGCCCTGCGATGGCCTGGCGAGTTCACCAGGGTGTACTCTGCCCTTGCCCAGAGTCGGCTGAGATGGGCGCCAGCTTCCCCACGATCCAGGATAAAACAGTTCAAAAAATGAATGAATAAATGAATACTTCATATTTACCTATTAAATGCTCTAAGAAAAAGAGTATTTCAACAGTCGTAGGTTTGGTTTGGATTTCTTCGATTTTTAAACAGACTTAAGGTTAGAACATTCTCTGTACGAAACACTCCATGTTATTTGGTTCTTATGTTTCTGAATGAGATGCAGTATGTCGTAGGCATTCAGGGGTAGGGCCCTAAATGAAACAATGCTTTCCCAAAGGAAACAAACCAAAGACACACTAACCCATTTAGATTTTGGCCAGATGTAAATTTAATCAATTACATGTAAAAAACCAAGAATCATCTATGGTGCATTGTATAGCTTCATTTACTTTACCTATATTTAGCTTTAAAAGGCTTTGAAAGCACCTCATTTCTCTCTGTCTCTCTCTAAAAAAGTGTGCCGCATTTAGGTTTTCAAAAGTTCTAATGAGAAACCTGAATTTTTTTTTTAATCCTGCCTTAAATTCTTCTTTCCCTGAACAAGTTCAAGACAAACCAGAAAAAAATCTATGTGGGATGTGCTGTCAGAAAGATAATGCGCTATTCGCCGTAGTATTTCTTAGGAATTCTCTGTTTGTACACTTTAGAAATAACTTCCATTGAACAGGTGTTTCAAGCACATTTTGATGAAGTCATTCTGTCCCACATTCCTGTCCAAGAACACTGATTGATATTTGTTGTATCATCAGTTGTGTATAATTGGTTATAAATGCTGTATAGCATTCAGAAATAATGAAATTAGTGTTTCCAGTGGTAGAGTTTTTTCACTCCCATAAAACCTAAAAGGCTGCCTTTCAGTGCAACATACATCCATAAATTGTTCGGTGATGGCCTTGGAAAACATTGTTAAATTCTTGCATACCATCAGAGGATGCCTAATGGGGTCAAGCGGAGGGAATAGCTGAAATTGCAGGGTTTGGGGCAGCGGTGGCCTGGTGGTAAGGTGCTGGATTGCTGATCCTAGGGTTGGGGGTTCAAGCCCCACTATCAGTGGGTTGTCACTACTGTCCCCCCAGTGCAGCTAACTGGGTTACCAAATGCAGGCCATGTCTCTCACTGTCTATGGTGTGAGGGATGTAAA
>JAQNCB010000015.1:10175919-10187356 GCA_030068295.1 Euristhmus nudiceps
TTGTGATGAGTTCGCCAGCCACAACTGCAATAGATAGGCGCATACACTTCAGTGGAGCGGTGCCTACGTCATGTTCTAGTGAATGCCACGAGATTTTAAACGCTGATGGCGGCGCCCTCTACTGAAAAAAAATAAGACTTTATTATGTTAATTCTTTCAATTGGGAAAGTTTGAAAATAGGGTTATGTTTGGCTTTAATGATCACACATTGGGGGGTTCAAGCCCCAGTACCACAAAGCTGCATCTGTTGGGCCCTTGAGCATGGCCCTTAACCCTGCTCACTTGTATACATTAGGTCATTTTTTTTTAAAGTTGCTCTGGATAAGGGTGTCTGCAAAATGCCATAAATGTAAGGCATCATGCTTTAATAAAACTTGACCAGTGTAAGTGAAATTTATTTATGAGACAATGTTCTGAGATGAACATCTTGGCTGAGTTCCAATTGAATCATGTGCTTGCTTTGCCTCTTCATGGTGAAATTCTGAGAAGATCTTCCACTTCTACATTTCAGGTCATCTTCCAGATCAGTCCTCTGAACCTTACCCAGTGGCTGATGGTGCTGAAGATCTCCATGCCTGTTATCCTGTTGGATGAGCTGCTCAAGTTCGTGGCGAGGAATTACCTGGAGCCGGGTAAAGATTTAGCCGTGGGGCCACAGCAAGAGACATGGAGTGTGTCTGCATGTGTCCAGGGGATCTCCTGGCCCTTCATAGCTGTCTGTCTCCCCCTGGTGGTGTGGCTGTACAGCACGGACACTAACACGGGCCGCTCGCTGGGGTCCTCCTGACTGACCGATCACTGACTGAGAGCTGTGGTGATGCTAACACACAACCAACAACCCACTAACCCAGAACCACCATTAACTCAGTCCAAGAAAATGTTTGCACAAGAATCCACATTCTGTATGTTTGGTGTTTTTATAATTAGTTCTAAGTGTGATGACCTATTATTCATTGTTGTAACTGTTCCATTTTAAAGCACATATGTTTTTTAAAATATATAAATATATTAATATATAACAGCTATATTATTATGAGATGTTATAAGCAGTCAGTGGATTCAGATATTTATTAGCTAATACATTAAAGGACCCATTGAACGTCCTTGCTGTCCACAAGATGGATTAGGACAGTGTGTGTAATTATGACTCAGTCCTGTACAGTAAAAAAACATTCTTTATATTTCAGATTATATTGCTTGTTTGTTTTTTTTTAATCAACCCTTTTTAATTTATGATATTTCCAGACTGATAATGGTAACTTTCGGGGGGTGTCTCAGCGGTTGGCCCTGTCGCTTTCCAGAAACAGTGCTCAGAGTTTGAGTCTCAGCCAAAAGCCTTTCTTTAAGGCATTTACATGTTCTCACTGTGCTTTGTGTGAGTCTCCACCAGGAGCTCCAGTCAGTCTCCTCCCAAAACCCAAAAACATGCACATTAGGACAAGAAATTGTCCATAGTTGTGATTGTGAGTGTGAATGGGTGATGAATGGCTCAGGTTGCACCCTGCCTCTTGCCTGAACTCAGCTGGGATTGGCCCTAGTTTCTTCTGTATCCTTGACGGATAGGTCACATAGATGATGATTGGTTCTGCATTTGGTAGAACACAGATCCCTCAGTTCTACTACTGTACTTTTAACATTAACACCTTTTTTTGTAAATTTTTTTTTTTCAAAAACTCATGGTGGCTGAAGATTTTTAAAGGGGAAATTTGTTTTTCTTTTTTTTTTTTATCCTGCAGGTTGTGAAATGCAATTGCAACAAAATCCTTTTAATACCCCTCTTCTATTCACCACCATGTATGCCTCCAGATTTGCTTCTTCAGAAAGAATAACGGTACTTAATTTCTGGTTGGGAGCACAGCTCAGTTCTGGGCCAGAACATTTATAAAGAGAATGCTGAAATGTAAACACAAGAGAATATATTTTACATGAGGATAATAATAATGCTAATGGGGATAATGAAAAAAGATGACAGTATCAGAAATATATTTTCATTTAGAGTCATTCTGATATCATGTAATTATTATCCTGTACGTCCAGAAATATTTGTAAATATTATGGACGCTTCTTGTAAAAATTGGAAAGGAAAAGGAAGATGTCTGTGCAGATTCTCAGTCATCCAGGTGATAGTATCCAAAGCGTGTGATTTCCTTCTGTCAACTGGACTGAAAATTTTGTTGATGATGTTTCGCTACCTATCCAGTGAGTTTCTTCAGTTCTGAAAAAGCTCCCTGGATAGGTAGCGGACCGTCTTCAACAAAATTTCCAGTCCAGTTGACAAAGGAAAAGGAAGCGCTCAGAATCCAAGTTGTAACTGCTGACTTATTATGGAAGATGTAGAATATTTCAATGTAAAGAGTTATTCTGTAATTATGATTTACATTAATTGGGTGCAGTTTGGACAATTTTTAATTTATCGTGATCCATGTGAGGCTGTGGAAAATAGGAACACATGCACAATGCTATGGCTTAACATGTAGGTAAGCAATGCACTGTGTGTGTGTGTGTGTGTGTGTGTGTGTGTGTGTGTGTGTGTGTGTGTGTGAGAGAGAGAGAAAGAAGAGTGTGTGTTGTATGTAAATTACCATATCTTTGTCTGAATCGAGTACAATGCAAATGACTGGAGATTATAGGAATTCTGGGAATTGTGTTATTCGAAAAGGTGAGCTAGATGAGAATTGAGATTCTGACATGCTGTTTTGTTAAGAATGTCATGCATGCTTTACTCAGTATGTGGTTTTTAACAATAACAATAATAATAATGTAAATCTTCCCTTCGTTCTGCTGTGAGAGTGGGGAAATAACTCCTGCACCTTCTCTCCACTTCATGACTCCAGGTTACCCTTGTGTTCTTAAAATGCATTTCTTAAAGTGTCTTGTTGTGCAACCTTGAGAAACAGGGTTGCCAGGTCTGCACGTAAAAATTCCATAACTCAGAATGTGACTCTGTTCCTATGATGGTCTGGCGAGCTGTTTAGGGTGTATGCTGCTTTCGCCCAGCCTCCCCACAACCCGGATATGATCAAACAGTTCACCAAAAGGGAGAGCAAGAGAAAGAATATGACTCTGTATATAACTCTAAAATAAGACGTAGGCCATCATGACTTTTCAGCACTGAAAATGTCAAATAAATAAATAAATAAATCCAATCTCTTGGTGGCCACTGATACACAGATCCCTTGTGTCTCCCACATGGATAGTTATAAAGAAGAAAATACAGTACTGCATGTTTGGTCGGTTTTGTAAAAATGTGTTGGCTCATTTTGCCATGTGACATGAAGAGAATTCTCAAACGAAGTCCTTATGCGGTGTACTCTTAAATTCTTCTTAAACCGTCTGCACATTTCACCAGAAGGTCGCAAAGTTGTTGTTTTGCTCGCAAATGATTCCTTTTTCATTCACAAGGAAAAGCAACAAGTTGGAGACCACCACGCGGAAAGTTTGAGAAAAATTTGTAACTTACTGGCATTCGCCATATTCCATATATTTTGTCATCTTTTGTATTTTATTCATCTTTTCATTCATGCTAATAGGGTGCAAATAAAAAGCAAATGGTTTGAGAACAAAAAGCAAACAACATGTGGCTGATTTGTGACAGTAGATCCACTCGCCCACCAAACATCCATAAACCAATTGCAAACCAATCGCTTATTACTCAAAACTAGTTACAAATTGTCACACAACTTTCTCACAACTTTTGCTTGATATGTTCGTATGAAGGTGCAAAATATTCGTTAGCTTGTGGAGTTGCAAAACATCTTGATGCAAATTTCAAAATTCGCAAAAAAAAATCAATTTGCGTCAGTCACTTTTCTATTACACCTTTAGCATTACTGGATATAATTTTGTCATTAACTCCTATTATACAGAATTTAGATCATTTTGATCTAAAATTTGCAACCAGTATCTGTATGCTAGGGATTCCCTAGGGATCCAGCAGGTACAATAGATCCACAGGCTTTCCTTGTGCTTTTGCTAGACACGCCCCTTCTCTGATTTAAAGGATCACCCTCAAATTCTCTCTGTTGCATTTATCCAGGAGCATAAATAGTTTCAGCTCAAATATTTCTTTAAAACACATGTGTCTAGGATGGACTTTTATCAGTGGGGCATGAATTGGAAATTGCAACAAGTTAACTTTGACTTCAGAGGGTCTATCATGCATCATCATAGGTACAGTATATGATAGGGTATTGATGGGATAGCTGTAGCCTAATGTTAAGAGAAATGGTTTTGAGACCGAAAGGTTGTTGGTTCAAGTCCCGAATCAGGAAAAATGTGTAGTGGTGGGGCAACTTCCTTTCCATTTATGGCTGAAGTGCCCTTGAGCAAGGCAATTAACCCCCAATGGCCCTCTGGGTGCCCCCTATGTGTGTGGAAGCCCACTGCTCCAAGTGTGTGCACTCACCGTTTATGTGTCTTTAATTTCCCTTGCGGGATTATTACAGTATAAAAAATTTAAAATTCTGTGGTGAAGCTAGAAACAAATAAGCCTGGTGTCTTCTGGATCATCCTGCATATCAATAGTAGTCACACCTTCAAACATTAGAGTAAAATAATGTTTTAAAAACTGACTTCCGAGGGAAAATAAACTAACTTGGACACAGTAGCTGAAAAGAGACATTTATAAAATGCTATAACTTTATACAGGAGGATGGGATATGAGTTAATACCGGAAATCACAGTCTACCTCTATATTACTCCGGGCCCTACCAATTAGAAATGGATTGCAAGGTTCATGGATAAAGATTTACATAATAATCCCACAGACTTTTATATAAGCAGTATTGAAAGCATTTTTCCTTTTGGCTCCTCAAACACCACAATTCACATATCTCTTATTTTACTACAGTTTATTTATAACGAATAAGAGAATACATACTGTCTCTCTTAACATGCCTGCTTTTGGCTCTGATTGGTTCAGGTACTTGACCGTGAGCAGGAGTGAACCTCAGTTAAACCATAGCCAGGATGTGGCATGGTGACTCAGTGCAGCAAGGTTGTGGGTTTGAGTCAGTGGAGTTTGCATGTTCGCCTTATGCTTGTGTGGGTTTCTTCTACATTACCCATTGGTGTAAATGTCAGTTGAGGTTGACTCCGTCTTCCCCTGTGACCCTGATGTTTTAGACTAAGGGCAGGGCTGTAGTGGTAAAAAATAAGTGAGTACACGATGGAAGCGGAGGGGGGGTGGTATCGCGCGCGCTTTGACACCATTTAGCGCTTAATAATAATAATAATTAATTTTATTTTAACGCACCTTTCAAAATATCCAAAGACACTGTACAGTAAAAGACAAATATTAAAAAACACAAAAACAACAAAATAAAATAGAGGATAATATTGAAAGTGAAAGCTAAGTGCTTCATCTCTTCATCTCCGCGTCTGTGAGGGGCTTAGAAACCATTTCGCACTTCATCTCAGCTTTTTATTTACACATTCGTGAAATTTACGTTGATCAACTATAAAGTAGACCAAATTAAGTCAGTACACGCAACTCCGCCACTAAAACAAGTCAGCCACTAAAACCACTACAGCCCTGACTAAGGGTATAATGGATGGGTAAGTGAAGCAATATCTTGTGACTAATCAGAAATGAGAACATAATTCTGGTACAAAATGCAATATCATGTCTTTAACCTGCAGAACAAAAATAATATGCAAAAGATTTCCACAGTAAAAGTGCAAACTTGGCAACTCTTGCACAGAAAATGGTGTTTTTAGATGAATATCACATTTGATACATATTTTTATGCTAATGTGAAAAAGTAATTCCTTTCTTTTTATCAGACATTTTATATGAGGCTTTTTAATCTCTCTCTCTCTCTCTCTCTCTCTCTCTCTCTCTCTCTCTCTCTTCCTCAGCACCGGCGTTGTAAGCTGGGCGTGGTTATCAGAAATCCTTGCAGAAGCTGTAAAGGTTTTATTAGTTTAGCCCGTGTGTTTTCAGCAGAACCACATCGCTCATGACCTGCATGCCAACTGTGCCAAGTGCTAAAGACAAATTATATTTTTAATTAAAAGTTTGTTGAGTGAAAGGTTCAGTGATAAAAAGATTAAATTAAGTGAAATAATGAGGGAAATCAGGGTGCATGCCCCTTTAAGATACTTAACCATGATGCTAGTAAAAATAAGCTTTTGTATAGCACAGCAACACTTAATTTAAATGTATGTATTTAAATACCAGCTGGCATTAGTAATAAGCCAATGTTATTTTTTTTTTCTTTCTTTTGCAAAAGGACTCGTTTTAATTTGTGAGATGTGTACATCAACCAAATGATTGTGACTTCAAGGATTATCACTTGAATGTGATGGTAATCCTGTTTCAGAACAGATGAGTTTGCGCATGGAGGAGTGTGATTGGGACTTTTCCCCAGTGATGACTACAAGCAAGACTCTGTCCAACCAGTGTCGAATAATGTAATTATCACAAGGACACAATAAATTGTGGTTAATAAAATGAGAACAATGCAAGTCTTTGATTGCATTAACAAGCTCTCATTTCTCTCACACACACACACACACACATCTGTGTTTATAGGGGTATACACTGTATATGCCTCTCTTAACACTGATCAGCCATAACATTAACACCACCTAACTCATCTGTGGTTAAACAATCCCACATGCACCGAGTTGCAATACACTGACTCCTTTCCATCATTGACCCACATGTCTACAGCACACCATGACATGCCAGTTCACTGGTTGTCCTTCCTTAAACCACCTTTGGCAGATACCTACCACCACATACCAGTAACACTCCACAAGACCTGCAGTTTTGGAGATAAAGAGGCTCACGTCGTTTTACTACCACAATAACACTCTTGTCAAGTCACTCCTCTCCGAATGCTTTCAGTCTTCCTGTCATCACATCAACTTCAAATACTGACCCTTCATGCAGGTGACACCTCAGAGGTGAACAGGTGAAATGAAGATCATTGCTGATTGGTGTATGTGTACAAAGGAAACAGACATCTACTTAAGAATCTGTCGTAATTTATTAGTTACCATTGAAAAATAGGTTTTTTTTTTGTATGTTTTTTTTACCACGGTTCACAATGCCACAATATTATTAGAAATATTAGAATAAAAAATAAGTAACACCACAAAGAGCACTTCAGACCACATGAATCAAACTTCATTAGTACTCAGACTTTCAACAAAAGGTTTTCACCTTTTGGAATAAAGTTTGTTTTGCCGAGATCTTTAGATGATGATGTTGGGAAAACATGGAAGTGAAAAAAGGCTATGAGACGTTCACAAGGCCATCGTTTATAAACAAAAAACAAAAGCACAAGTTAAAAGAGAAGCATTCGTCCCAATCAAAAACATTACAGTATGATTGTAATTAAATATCTGATGTGTACAGTAACTGAGGCTAGCTTGCTGGTCTATTATAATTTTGTTATTCATGTAAGAAGTGACCTGCTACATGCCAGTCTGACACCACAGGAGACTTTACTAGAGCAGTTACAATGGAGTTACTTTTAAAAAAAAAAAAAAAAAAAAAAAAAAAAAAAAAAAAAAAAAAAGGATCAGCGCTCTCGATCATAAGTGACAGCACTAAGGCAAAACTGGAAGAGAGAGTGAGGTGCCCACAACACAAGTACGATCACTCAATTAAAAATGAAGCACTGATGCAGAGCAGAGTCGTGTAAAGTTATAGTCCCGTGTAAAGGCAAAAGACAAACCTGACATAAGGCATTGCTTTTGCTACACAGTGGCAAAGTAGGTAAAGTATTTCCAGGCACTCACGCCGTTCCTTATCTATGCACCGCTACAGAATCATCCACACTTCCACTCAGACTCGTCAGGTTTTCCGATGCTCTGGCAGGCACAGATACAGCTCCCCCGCCTGCAGGAGGCACTGCAACACCTTTTGTAGACAACGCTCATTCAGTACGTTTCAAACTCAGGGTTGATCCAGGATCAGTTTGTTCTTTAAATCCTGCCGAGTTACGATACATGTCAGGAGGAGGCTGATCCGAGATCAGTGCGGCCTCACTGCATGCCGAACCACTGTTCCTGGTCAGCCCACTGCGCTGCCTCGCTATCGCTACCCTCAAGGTCGCCCTCCTCTCCACTGCCCTCCATGTCGTCCCCGTCAATCTCCACTGTGGCATCTGTCGGGCTCTCCTCCTTCTCCATCTTCTGCATGCCCTCTAAAGATTTCTGGTCATTTGGATCCAGGCTGCAGGACAGAAAGAGTTCATTACTCCTCAAACGGATGGAAAACAAGGTGCTGTTTGCATTAGATTGATCCTAAGCAAACAGAATTCCCCTTTGCTGCTTCCTGTAGGTGCTGCATGGTGGTGTAGTTGTTAGAACATCCGTCTCACATCAACAAGGTCCGGGTGCATGGGATTTTCATGTTCTCCCTTGTGCTTGTCCGAGTTTCCTCCCACAGTCCAAACACATGCAAATTAGGCTAACTGGTCGTTCTAAATTGCCCCCAGTTGTAAGTGTGAATGGTTGTGCATGTTGCCTGGTATGACGAGCTGTTCAGGGTGTACCCCACCTTTGCCCCGTGTCTGCAGAGATAGGCTTCAGCCCCCCACGACCCAGGTAAGATTAAGCAGTTCAATAAATGAGTGAAAGAAATGCTACTAGAAAGAAGCTAAAAAGTTAAATTCATTTGCTAATAATGTATTTACAAGAGAGAAAGACAGACTTTTCACTAATCTTAAACTGTTTTACAAAGATTTTTATTCTTATTCGGATGTATGATGTGGACATTACCTTATACTTACTTTAGTGAACAAGTGAGAAGTGGAAGGAAAAAACTAAACAAAAAAGATGAGCAGATTACCTCAGCGCTATGCTGTACTGGTCCATGGCCTCCTGATACTCATTAACGGCGACTAGAAAATCTCCCAGCATCCTGTGCAGCATGCAGTCGCTCTGATTGGCCAGTGTATTTCGCAGAAGCGCTATGCCTTCGTCATATTTCTGTTCCCGACCTAAATGCCATAAAACACACAGCATGATTACTAAAGGCAGCAACGGCATCTAGAACAAAGAAAATGCTCTTCCTTCAGGTCTTGTTTGATGTTTTTCTGTAATCAATACCATTTTACTGTCATGATGAGTCATGTCATTGTAATCATTGCCAAAAAAAAGGTGTAGAATCAGTGGAACATGTTGATATTTTATAATCATCATCTTTAGAGAGGCAACAGTTGCTGGCTGTTGAGAGCTGATATGACGTATATTGTACATCAGGGCACCCAATCCTGTTCCAGGTGATCTACCCTGCCGAAGACGTTCACTCCAACCTTAATTATGTCCACCTGACTATCCAATCATCTAATCAAGACTTGGAATTGAAGACCTAAAGTGATGATCGGATTTGTCAGATGGGCCCCATTAGGGCTGGAGTTAAAATCTTTATGAAGGAAGATCACCAGGAACAGGATTTTGCAGCCCTACTGTACATCAAGTGACCCAAAAAAAAAAAAAAAAAAAAAAAAAAAAAAAAAAAAAAAAAAAAAAAAAGGGGGGGGGGGGGGGTCACCTAGTGTTTCATACATTCTCTATTGTTTATTGTGAAAGTGTCACATGGGACACACTTTAAGGCAATATTTGCTGTCATCTAGAACAGGGGTCCCCAACCCCCGGTCCGTGGACCATTTGATACCGGTCCGCAAACAAAATATTTCATGTTACAAATTAATAGTTTTTTTTATTACAGATTCCGGATCTTATTTTGAAAAACGACTGTTTCCGCCTTCGCCTTACTGCCGCTCCTGACCCTGTTGCATTTCATACATTAGATAACCACAATTATAATTTTAAGCCAACCACAAGCTAGCTCTTGAAAAAAATGAGTCTAACTGGTCCACGGAAACATTTGCATACATAAAACTAGTCCCTGGTGCAAAAACGGTTGGGGACCCCTGATCTAGAAGATTTGCTACCAGCAGGAAACAAGACCTGATCGCTCTGTCAGGGTTTATATCATCACCATGATCCGATCTCTGTGCATTACCCCTTAAAGAACGGCATGCCATCTAGTGGTTCACTTCATAAAACTACGAACTTAAAAGTACACAAATGAACCCTAACAAAGGTGGGCATGCTACATAAAGTGATTACACACCAAGGAGCTCTGCTTTCTTCACCACAGCTTTGATGTAGTCTGGCCGCTGGGCGAGGGCTTTGTCCAGCAGGGTCTTGGCCTTCTCCTGGGTCATGGGGTCCTCCAGACACACTGTCGCCAGAATAGTGAGGGTCTGTGCATTGGCACCAAGAGTCTTATAAATGTTATTGGCCATGCCCATTGCCTCACGAATGCCATTGGATGCCAAGTAACAGTCAATCAGCCCTAAGAAGCCAAACATAAACAACATCATCAAATATGCAACCTACAAACGTGCCAAGTTAACTGATGTAGGAAATCCCTGCTCATTTACACCAAGTGATGATTCTACCTTCATAGCAGTCCAGACGGCATGGTGCCAGCCTCATGGCCTCCCTAAAGTGGATGATGGCTTCCTGCACTCGGCCCATGTTGCGCAGTGCAGCACCCTTCAGAAGCAGAGCCTGCACGCTGTTACTGTTCAGCTGAATGGCTTTGGCCCCCAGGTACAGTGCACGAGAGTAACGCTTACTGTAGAAACTGTGGCACCTGCACGACAAAACACTCTTGTACCAAATCGCAGTGCAAATGTGTGGCACGAGGGCAGTCGGACTTACTCACCCTGATATTACCCAGGGTTCCGCATGCTGATCCGAGATGTTAAACAGTCGACCGCCGAGAACCTCCACATCCTCCAAATGACCTTCTCGTGCCATAAGGTAGCCGTACACATCCATGCCTAACCGCCAGCATGACAATACAGGACGTTCATCAGTGTTCACCAATAACAGTGTCTGAAAATAGTTTCTTAATTGTCAGTTGTTTTACACAAAGCCACAACACACGGAGTACCTTTGATTAAATAGGGGTCAAGCATCTGCGCCTGCTCAAACTTCAGGATGGCGTTCTTTGTGTCTCCGGCTCGGAAGTACACGTCTGCAAGACTCACCAAGAGATCCACGTTGTCCCTCAGGAGAGACTTTTTCTCCAGGGAGCTGCAAGAAAGAGACCAGTATGAGAACATGTATAACCATAAATACTTGCTTGTCTTAAAGCAAAGCATAACCCTAATTCAAAAACTGAATGAATGTTTCCTCGAGACTTTTACCTCACGTTTCAACATAGGAAAAATGTGTATGTATTCTGTAATTATTATATTAGTTAAAAAAAACACCACATAAAAATTCAGTCCATGTACACCGACATGTTTTCCCATGATGCCTCGCTTCTGTGACGTCAAGCCCGCCCCAACACACACAGAGTAGGTTTGTGCCGATGAAATGTGGCCACTTTGCTGAACGTTGGCGTAGTTGCGGATGTTTTTTGCCATTGGGGATAACAAAAAAGGATTTGCCCTTACAC
>JAQNCB010000015.1:10303883-10314805 GCA_030068295.1 Euristhmus nudiceps
AATTACAGTACTCTATAACGTACTGTATTAAGAATGTGTGTTTGCCTGTTGTTTTACATTTAATATACAATATGATACCTAAATGACATTATGAAATAACATACTTATGTTTAAAAAGGGTGATTTTATAGCATCTTGGAACGGATTAAAACCATTTACATTATTTGTAATTGGAAAAGTAGATTCGGAATTCAACCAAAGCGCTTCTCAACCAGCCTTCCGGAACGAATCGTGGTCGAGAACCAAGGGTTGCCTGTATCTATAATCCCTTCCTTCCTCAGGGCACTCCCTCCAAGTCTTAAAAAGGTTAAATGTAGGCAAGAATATTCATTTATTTGTCTCTTTTGGGAGAAACATTAAAAAGTTCTATGCAGTTGCCTCTGACAGTCACATGTTATCAGAGATTATTCTTTGAGATTTTTTTAGAAAGCAAAAAACATTTAATTATTCAAATTCTCTATTCACGATCTCTGGAGGAAGCAGCAGCCCCCGACCCTGCAACTGCTTAATCTCAGCTCTATTATTTCTACATAAATTGTTTGCTCAGACACTTTGAAGAAACATTCATATGAGCACCGGTTATGACCTTTGGCATTCTATACTCTCTTTTGCACCATCAACAATCATTCAATTCCTTTGTCAAAGACCGTTGAGGCAACCAAACTTCAGCTCTGAAAGCTAAACAATAAACCAGACAGACTGGACTGTCAGCAAAATGACAGAAACTAACAATGTATAGTTGGGTACAGAAATATTGGCACCTTTGGTTAAAAAAAGTTTGTTTATATAAAAAAAGTGTTTGCGTATTATTATAAGGTTAAATCAACACAGAAACTTATTCATTCATTTTCTGAACCACTTAATCCTAATTAGGGTCGCGGGGAGGCTGGCGCCCATCTCAGCTGACTCTGGGCGAGGGCAGAGTACACTCCGGATAGCTCGCCAGGCCATCGCAGGGCAGAAACGTGCTGACGGCTATGCAGCCTACTCTTGGCGAAAGTCAGCAATGGTTATTTTACATCCCTCTCACCACAGACAGTGAGAGACATGGCCGGCCTTTGATAACCCAGTTAGCTGAACTGAGGGACGCCAGTGACAGCCTGCTTATGGTGGGGCTTGAACCCCCAACCATGGGATCAGTAATCCTACCACCGGGCCGCCACTGCCCCAGCAACATAGAAACTGTGTATTATACCTCAGGGTATTTACAGAACGGACAATAAATACCTTTTAAATATACTACTGACAGCTGCACTGAAATGTGTAACTATCAGATGGCTTAAACCAGATCTCCCTACTTATAACACATGGATTCAAAAGGTATTGAGTATATATCAAATGGAACAAATAACATTCTTTAAGGCTACAAAAGTCCACCTTTAGTAAACGCTGTGAACCTGTCCTGCCCTTATTGATACAATAAGAAGGGATATGGACACCCTGTCAAAATGCTTTCCAGGTTTTCTTTCCACAGGAGTGCTGAGAGGGTATTATTTAATTCATTGTTATTAATATTTTTGTATCACTATTATTTTTATTATTATCCTGCTGTTTGAAGTGTTTGCTTGTTTTTTAATTTTTTTTGGAAACAGTTTTTATTTATTTTTTTTTTTGTGGTTGCTGTTATTGATAATGTTGAATTAATCGAAGGATATTAATGTAACCAACTGTATTTATTTCTTGGAAAAACTAAATAAAAATTACGTTCCAGTAAAGTTATCGTTACACAAATACAAAAGGAAAAAAAAACCTGTATATTATTGGCAAACCCCCCCCACACACACACACACACACATTTCAGACTTGATTTTGTCAAGATAACAGCACTGTCTTTTCCTGTAATTCTCGATGAGATTGCAAAATGCAGACAAAGCAGTCTGTGACTCAATACAGAATCTCTTCAGGGTCCTAAGTCCTATATTGTGGAATCTCCACTATAACCCAAAAGTTGACTCACTTACTGGCTGAATTGCTTCATCTTACTATTAGGGTTGCGAGGAAGCTGGAGCCTATCTCACCCGACACTCGCCAGGCCATTGCAGGGAAAAAACCACAATGATTCACACTCACACTGAAGGAGGAAACAGCTGTTAGCTGAATGTGCATGTCTTTAGACTGTGGGAGGAAACTGGGGTACCCGTAGGAAACCCATGCAAACACAGGGAGAATATGCCTACTCGAACCCAGGACCTCCTTGCTGTGAGGTAGACATGCTCACCACTAGGCCACCATGCCCCCTAAGAGTTTCCATTTCTGTGCAAGTTTTAGATGCACGTGTTGGATTATTCTTCTGCTGGAAGATCTACCCACAAGCCAGTTTATATCATCATAGAAACATACCAGGCACCAGTAAAGAGCTTGCTACTTCATGGAGAGTATATAATGCCATGTATCCTCATGTGTGCCATTCACATTTTTAAGCATGTTGCTATTTTTATAGCCATTGTCTGATGATCGACACTTTCATGTCAGTTTATTTGTATATTCTCTAATTTTCCCTGTGGTGATGAATAACTTGGGTAATTTGACCACTGTGTCATTGCAGTGAAGTAGCAAAACATGGAAAAGCGATTAAAAATTCCTAATTGTTCAGGTGACATAGTAAAATTTAAATGGGCACTTGCTTATTCATAAGAATTTCCAGGAATGCTAATGATAAACCTTTATGAAATACAGTATATCTAAAATATATTTACTTTAATTTTAATTGCAATTAAAATTGAAGTAGCACAAAAGCATTTTTCATAACCGTATATAAATATATATGCTAAATAGCCATAACATTAACACCACCTGACTGGTATGGAGCTATAGACAGACCCATACAGCAGGCAGCAATGCACTCTGTGTTCTGACTTTCCATCATAAACATTAAGAGTTTCAGGTATGTGCTATCTGGGTAAACAAATGTTCAGGAAGCAAATGCCAAAATAAAAAGCTTGACAGAGCATGAGAAGACAGGTGATAGAAATGAAAACAGAAATAACCTACTGAAAGAAAATGTGGTGAAAAGCAGGTTCGGACACCCATCAATACAGACAATCGAGTGTGTCTAAATCAATATAAGTGTACTGTATGTGTTTGTGTCATATGGTTTAGGGTCTACAACAAACTGTGTACGGGACAGCTGGGCGTGGTTGTGAGAGTGGCAGGTTCACTGGCTGTGATGGCTTCCATGTATATCCTCGGCTACGTCACTGGATACTACGTCCATAAATGCTGACACTGTTGACATTTCACTGCTCCGGCCAACAACATATGATCAATGAAGTAACTATGAAGTATTTTGTATAACCCTTCGTTTTTAATGTATGAAACAAATGTTACTTGAAATTCCTTTTTTTTTTAAACAAGTGTTATACAAGTAGTAAGGAGAATACTTTTTAATCAGAGATAATTTTTTTTCCTTTTGCTCCACTGGAGTTTGTACAATGTATGACTTGTGCCGACTTTAAATGGTGTTAAATATTTCACATTAATAGTTTTTTACTTTACATTTTTTCCTCACATATAAAAAAAAAGGAATAATACAACCAAGATAAAGTTTTTTTTATACATGTTATAACTTCTCTCTTATCTTAAACAGGAAAGGGCATGTAGTTCTGGTGAGATAATCCCTGAGTGGGTGACGTAAAGCGGAATAGGTGTTACTCCATTGGAGTTAATTATTTGCCTAAAGAAGGATATTCTAGTGTGTTTTATTGTATACATCACCCTGATTTTCAACCAGATACACATGTATTAATAAAGCATCACAATGAACTTTGATCTGGTTTTAATTATATTTATTGGTGTCCAAAAAGAGAGAGAGAGATCCTTACTTTTTAAGTCATCTCCCACCATAAAGGTTTTACAGCTTTGCTTGACCTTTCTTCAGCTGACACTGGCTCCGCCCTCTTTCACAGTTAAACAAACATTTTGTAAATCATGAATCTCTCTTGTTTCACTCAATTTAACACAATAAAAATGGACCACTCCTTACATGTCTCAGTAAAATACTGGTTACAAAATGTCACAAGTGCACTATTATACATGACAACACACTGACTAACCATTTCAAAATCCCTGACACCTGGATACCTGCTCATTCATGCAATCACGAGTCAAAAATTCAATGCATAAAATCATATGGATCTTAAACTCAAGTGTGTCAGTTAATGTTTACATCAAACATCGTTGTTGGTGCTTGATGTGCTAGTTTGAGTGTTTTGAATATGCAAATCTGCTAGTGCTTTCATGTACAACACTCTCTCACACATCAGAATGGAGGATTCCTTTGAGTGGTGGTTCTACAGGGGAAGTGCCTTGCTGATGAAGTAGATCAATGTAGAACGATTTAATTGGATAAGTTGTCTACATGCACTCAAATCACCAAACCACTGAGGTGGATGAGCTTTATAAGCAGAAGGCCAATGGGTTTAGGTTCTCTCAATCATGAAGAAGAACCTAAGACTGAGGTGGACACAGGTTCACCAAAACAGTACAGCTGAAGATCGATTCAGTGATGCATCATGATTCTATTGTGTGGCAGTTCGTGTATTGCCACGTTGGCTTCAAAATCCTTTTTTTTTTTTTTTTTTTAAATTAATTTCTTATTATTTATATGTTTAAATTCAAGGTGGGGAAAAGTTACTTTTTAACTATAGTCCTACAGGTGTACTCTACACTATTCCTTCATTGGCAGGCAGCACAGCATCATGTTCAATTCAGTTGTGCAGTTTACATTGTTTAAAGGTTTTAAAAAAAAAAAAAATTGGGATATTTATAGAATTGCGATACTTACAGGGCCATAATACGAATCAAATCGGCGCTTATGTATCGTGATATATCGGCTAGTCCCTAGTAATTCAGATTATCCGATACCCTTGTTACTGACAACAGACATTAATTTACATTTTAATCCTGACCATAGACAATTTTAACAGTGTCCACATCTTCCTCCTTGAGTGTTTTATTCAACTCATCCTTTAATGGAGAGAAGAGACTCGCATTTACCCTGATTATCCACTCCACAATCATCTTATTGGAATAATACACCTCCTCTTCGTCCTCCCTCCCTCGACGAAGCTCCTCTCTCTTTCTGTGCGAGTTCTGTGTTTCTGTCTCAATGGTAGAGTCTGAGAGTGGCTGAGAATGCCGTTTGGTTTCACACACACTGACCGAGTCCTTAATCCTTTCTGTTATCACGCCACTGTCATTGGAGCTTAGGTTATTCTTCTTGAAACCCAGATGGTTCCTGAAATGGGTGTGTCCCCTGATAGGTTTCATCCATGCCTTCTTCTTCTCTGTCCGTAGAGGTGGATGTTCTAAATCCTGTTCGCACTCAGTCACCCTGAATGGACCCAAACTTCGGCAGATCACGTCCACTGTGCTGGTTAACTGAGCTCTTTCCTTTTGTCTACATATTAATGTCCTCACACTTCTTGCGCCGTTAGAGGATACGGCTGCTTTCTTACCTGTTTGTAAAGCCTGAGGACTCGATACGCAACTTTTTGCTCCACGTATTGTATGGACTCTTGAACCACATATCGGAGGCAGTGAGCTGCTTGTGGTGAACGCGTTCACTTCGCCTTCTTCAGTTTTAGCAACCTGTATGTTTTTCAACACAAGCTGCGGAGGTTTTAGGAGGACATCTTGAGATTTGCTGCTTTGGTTCGCCAAAGTTCTAGAAGCTCCAGTTGGTGCTACAGGAGCAAACCGATATGCAGAGTGGCTGTCCTCCTTTCCAGAGTCAAGCTGCTTAAAACGACCACCAAGAACTTCTGGATCGTCCTCAGGTCCGTTCCAAGTCCATCTCGTCTTTCTGTCCCAGGCTTGCTTTCTTATTAGATGGCCAGCTGCTTGAATGGTTCTCATAGCTTGCTTTTTATATATAGACACACACACACGTATCTTTCAACAGTCAGGATGCCTTCTGTGTTGGGTAGCATGACGTAAGTCAAAGTCTTCTCTGGAGCTCCCTTCTCATGTTCTATATCTCTTGCCCTCTCAGCTTCAAGTATTTAGTCCAACGCTGGTCATTCGATCTGTAACCTTACCCAGAGCTTTCACATCGAGCCACCAAACAAACCTGAGCTGCTCAGTGAACCTCCTCTAATTTTTTACACAGATTCTGAAGTGTATTTTAAGAAGAAAAAGATCACAAGAAGGGTTTCACATTAACGAGATTTTTTTTTAGGCTCAATGTAGTTTTTGAGGATTTATGTAATATGAATGGTCATGTCATTGGTGAAAGTCAATCTCTACAGTCATCAGAAACAGAACTTGGCTTTGACCTGTGATTCTGTTTAATAAAAAGTTAAAACAGCAATTCAAAAGTAAAGAAATAAACCAACAGTGGATTTCACATCTACTTATTTATTTAGTGATATAGAGTAAGCGCTGGATCGAGTGTTTTAAACAAAACCAAAACTGTTACTTTATTCTATTTATAATGAACAGCTTACATGGCATCCGATTAACCATTGACAATGGACATTAGGTACAAACATTATACCAAATTCAAAGAGGGTGTTGACATTTTAATGGAAAATCTTTAGACAAGTGTACAACTTATCAAAATAACAATAAAGGTGAAGATTAGTAGCAGATATTCAGTCTGTTAGGTTCCACAGATCAATCCTCAATGTGAAAATATCAGATTAAAAACAACGGAAAAGGATTTCCCTTCATAATCAGACACAGATATTCTCTAGTAACTTGAACAGCCTTTAAATAATCCAGTTGAAACCTCTGCAAACTCTTTAAAACATCTGTTTTTAACCTAGTCAAATATGAACGCAGAACTCATATACATCACTTTGTTTCTCTAAGCTGCACTGGGTCGACTAACTGTCCCTGAAGACGAGTATGAAACGTTCGTCCGTTACGCACAGCACAGAGATGCACTCACATTCCATTTGATAATTAATCCACCAATTAGCAGCACTGTTTAGAAAAGATGGGAGAAAACCAGAGAACATGCTCAAAACTTTACAGCAAGAAGCCTGAGCTCTGGAACAAACACAGAAGCCTTGAGCTGTGAGGGTGGAAATGATGTGCCTCTGTATCCACTCTCATGGTAAAACATTTTACGCAGAAAAAAAAAAAAAAAAAGAAAAGAAAAATTCATAATTCAAAATATGTACCATCTTGGAATTTCCTGATCAACGAGTCAATTTTTCCCACCCGCAATGGATGCAAACTTGTGCACTTGACTTTATTTACTTGATTAAAAATGCAGTATGAAGTTTACCGACAAGTTACTGTATGTATGTATGTATACACACACACACACACATTAATTACTACTTTATCACAGTATAAACGGCTTGTGTGTTGAAGCTGTTTACCGGACAATGGTCAGATGGCTGACATCAGAGATCAGGTCAGTTTTGGACGGGTACAAGACCTTCAGATTGCCCTCCACATCCACCACCTTCACTTGCACCACAGTCAGCTCAGCTGAAGCTAAACCGTCTCTCGCTGGGTTAGAAGCTGAATCAGGCTCTTCGTCTGAACAGGCGTCTTCTCTGTTGTCAAATGTAAACTTATTCAGCTCTGCCATTTTCTTAAATACAGAAAGTAGGGGGGGGGGGAGAAGAGATTGCGTTAAACCTGTTTAATAGAAACCAAAACTGCCTGAATGCCATAAAATATTACGGAATCTTCATTGACTCAACTACAAATCACAGATTCAGGAATGAAGTAGTCAGAGATGGCAACAGAAAAGTTCATTTTCAGTTGAAAATATTTTCTTCATGTCAGTGGGGGGGGGAGGTTAAAGCCCCCCTGATGGTAGACGATTTTTAGATATTTACAATAAATTTTGTGCATTTAATTGATAAGAACAACAAATTCAAGCATGAAACAAAACAACAAGTTTTATAAAAAAAAATAACTTGCTGCTTTGAAAATGACTGCACCTCAATGTCAAAAGTTTACAGTTCCAACAAGTAATGTTTTTCTCCTAAAGATTGTTTTCTCTCCAATAATATATATACACTATTTACAGTTCACATGATCTGTTCTTCTATGAACACTTCTTCCTCTTGGCAGCAAGTTCTGTTAACTTTTCAACTGCCTTCCTCTTTAGCTGTTGTTGATGGGCTTTTCTTGCAGCCATTTCCTTCTCCTTTAAAATGTCACTGGCCTTTGCACTTGAGGTGATATCACTCTTGTCTACAGGTAACATCCGACTTACGACCTGCTCGACTTGCGTCCACCCATACTTATGACCGCGGCCAGCAGATGCTTATTTTTTTTATTCAATGTCTGGCACTGCAGCACATAGCAGCCCGGCATCGCGTAATAGTGGCTGCGGTTGCGTTATGCATCCACTAGATGGAGCTGTTCTAAAGGGAATGTCAACAAACACTCTGCAAGCACTGCACATATTCAATAGCGTTTGTACCAGTGGATGTAAAGAAGTGTTGATGAGTGGGAGTTTCCACATGCTTCCTTCCCTCCGCACCATCACAGAGATGACATCCAAATTTCATAAAAGAAAAGCGCCATTAAACACCACAAACACAATAACACTGATGCAAAGCTGCAGGATTCATCCATAACAATAGTTTTCTCTTTTAAAAGGTCTCCCTCTTACCTTGAAACCGAGAAAATTATGCGAGAAAGGGGGGCGGGGTCACATTGCCATGGCTCTCTTGTCCGTCTGCCTTTCAAATTCCATGCACTGCGATACAAGTGGGCGGAGCTGCAATTCAGCACCGACCTCATGACATTGCGCACGTCACATGAAAGCTAGACAAGAAGGGGAGTGTGTGCGTGTGTGTGTGTTTTCTCCTCGGATTTAGACGATTTACAGAAATTACACTTTTGACATAAAAAATGGCGGAAATCCGCAGAAAATTGCCATCCATGAAAGAACAGAGTAGAAGAAAAATAAACCCCTAATTCTACACATATGAACATTTTCTGCTTCTGAAACCACTTCAACCTTCTACAGGACTTGTTTTGCCATCGTTGGTCTGTTGGTGAGCGAACCAAATTCTTTTTCATCTCCTTGGGATTTAAATTTTTAGGGAAGTTTGCATTCTTTCTGGACACAATAATACATTTAGAATTCAATGCTAAGATGTTTTTAAGATTCATATTTCAGCCACTAGTTTAGCTTGACCCAATTGTTAGTATAATGAAGAGCAGCGCAGGTTCTGTCAGAACTCTCGATTGACATTTTAACACTCCACACCGTATTACTAAAACATGCAATAAAATGGGCATAATTCATCATCATCATCTTCTGCTTGGTCTGTGATTGGGGCGCAAGGAGCCTAGGCAGTGAAGTTCAGGTGGCCCTTCTCTCCAGCCACTTCCTATACCTCTTTTCCAGGGTGACACCGAGGCATTCCCAGACCGAGACACATAGCCCCTCCAGCATGTTCGGGGTCAACCCTGGGGCATCTTCCGGGTTGTACACCACACCAGGGGGGCACCCAGGAGGCATTTTATTCAGATACCCAAGCCACTTCCACTGGCTCCTCTCAGCAAGGAGCAACAGAGGGTCTACTCCATGCTCCTCCCAGATGGCTAAGCTCCTCATCCTATCTCTGAGGGAGAGCCACAGCACTCTGTAGAGGAAGTGCATTTCATCCATTTGTGTGCACAATCTAGTTATTTCGCTCACTACCCAAAGCTCGTTATCATAGGGGAGGGAAGGAACATAGATTGGTAAACTAAGAGCCTTTTCTTTTTCGGCTCAGCTCCCTCTTCACCATGATGGACTGGTACAAGTTTCGCTTTCCAGCAGAGGCTGCACCAATCCGCCTGTCAGTCTCCCGTTCCATCTTTTCCCTATTCGTGAACATGTATTAAAATTAATGAGGGAAGATAACCAAGTGAACAATAGCAATTTAGCAAAAGCCCTGAAAAACATTCTTACAAGCTAGGTATTAACGGTACATCTCCTAGATACAGAAAATCTTACCTATAATCACCTGTCCAGTGTCCAATGTGACACACACACACACACACACACACACACACACACACACACACACACACACCCACGGAATTGGAACTTCTTACAGGCAGATGTAGAATTTTTGACTCGTGTCTTCACCAATAAAAATATTATTTGCAGCATGGTATCACCAAATCTAGGGCCAAGGTAGAGAAACTATTTGATATGAATTAGGTGAGGTGAAAAGAAGATGGTCTGACGTGAACCAAAGGCAGGGAAAAGATATCTACACTATCAGGCATCATTGACATCAATTACCAGATTTGGAACTGACTTGTACTTGATCAGAGCCCCTGCAGTAAATCCTCCTTTCCTACAGCAGCAGTTCCTTTGTCTTGAGTGAACGACTAGACAATTAACATTTGATTCTGTAATGATTTAAAAAATGTAGGAAATAAACCGAAAAAAATCTTGGTTTTGATATGCTCTATTTATTTTTAATTAGCTTATGCAGGGATGGCAACAGGAAATTTCATTTTCAGCTGAAAATATTTTCATCATGTCAGTAGGGGTGGGGGGGCAGGGTCAGAGGGGCAACAGACTCGGGTCTGAATTCTTCAAATCTCGCAAGCTGATCGGTCGAGACAAATTTCCCAGCGGCTGCTACCGGACATACTGTTAACTCTGTGTTGTTTACTACAGCAATACAGTTTGTGCGAAAAAAGTGTTTGTGAAAAAAGTGGCTCTTAAACATCCTCCTCCTCTTTCGGACTCCTGCTCTAAACGGAAGAAAAAGTGAAATTACATATCTGAATTCCTTCACATTGCCACTCCTGCTCACTCACTGTGCTCCTCTTCCACTCTCCAGCTCTCTGTCCCCCCTGTTCGTATCGTTACCATGGGGAGTAGAGCGTTCAGTAACTCTGCTCCCCAGCTCTGGAACTCATTCCCTCCTGACCTCCGTACCATTGATTCTCTGTCACTCTTCATATCCAGACTCAAAACTCACCTGTTCAGACAATCC
>JAQNCB010000015.1:10374859-10389745 GCA_030068295.1 Euristhmus nudiceps
ATCACCTTCAAAGCGCTTCACAACCTGGCTCCACCATACATATCTGACCTCCTTCACATCGCCACTCCTGCCCGCTCTCTGCGCTCCTCTTCCACTCTCCAGCTCATTGTCCCCCCTGTTCGCCTCGTCACCATGGGGAGTCGAGCATTCAGTCGCTCTGCTCCCCAGCTCTGGAACTCTCTCCCTCCTGACCTCCGAACCATAGATTCTCTGCCACTTTTCAAATCCAGACTCAAAACCCACCTGTTCAGACAATCCTACACTACCTAGTCACACACTGACTTTCAATATTATGTTCAATAGTATGTTTTATTTTGTTGATTTTCTTTGTTGATTTTGTTTTTAATAGTTGTCCTTTACTGTACAGTGTCCTTGGGTGTTTAGAAAGGAATGCGCTTTTTGGATAAAATATGTTATTATTATTATATATATAAATATATATATATATATATATATATATGCAGATATATATGCAGCTATAGGTCACTACTAAAAAAGCTCTTCTAAAAGGTAGTTGATGGTAAGGAATTATGTATTTTTTAATTTCCAAGGATTTTAATGAAATCATCAATACTCTTCTAATCCAGTTGATGAAAGTAAAGTTATTCCACTTCCTCTGATTGTATATGATGAGTAGTGCATGACTACTCCCATATGAACATCCAAAGAAGTGCCAGCAAAATCAAAGTGTTTTTGATAATGAAAAAGACCATATACAGTATTTCAGCATTTTCTTTTATGACTGAACTTGAAGGTTTTCTGAAGCTGAGGCATTCTGTGTGTCCCGTGCTGATATGAAACTGTCAAGAATATCGAAATATCAACATGGAACCTTTATTTTTGTTTAATGCACCAATTTCTATATAAATTATTGTTGTACAACTTTTGCATTATTATATTTACATAATACAGACATTGTCTCACATAATAATTTCAGTACAAATAATGAAAGATAAATAAAATAAATCATGTGGTGATGTACAGACTGCATGAAAATCAGTGTAAACATTGATTACCTTCAATAATTAACAAATTCTTGATACATGTTGCAATTTTGTGGATCTTCTTAAATATTTCTCTACAAATGCTCTAAAAATGGTGCTTATATTTGTTACTTTTCGAAACAAGGATTAAAATGTATTTATTTATTTATTTAAATAATGTCAGTGTGCATTTCTCAGTTATGTAGCATAAAATATACCTGTAAGCACAAGTATGGTTACCAGATCTAGATGTAAACTTTACATGAAATCATTTGACTAGTTTGAAGTGTTCTTAATGGAATTAAAGAAACTACTTTCATGTAAACTCCTTGTGTTTCTGTTTTTCAATTAAGTTAGTAATTTTGCAGAATCAGAACCAAGCAAGTAAGAGAGAAGGAATATATTAGTACAGGAGAATATGTTGAAAACACTTAGCACATCTTTCTATAAATACTTCATGACAGATTATTTATAATGAGGGTTTTATAATGTGAACCATCATGCGGCAATCATTTCTTAGTTTGATTAAGACTATAAATATCTAATTTCTAATATGTAATAAAGGGCATGTTAAGCTGTTTGGACAGTGGTGTCTCAAAGGGTAAGGCTCTGAGATACTGATCAGAAGGCCAGCCCTAGTCCCACCAAGATGCTGCTGTTGGGCCCTTAGCCTTCAACTGCTCAGTTATATAAATGAGTTAAAATGCAAGTCACTCTGGAAAAGGGTATGTAATAAATATTGTAGGTGTAAAGTTTAACCTGATGGTGATGTGAATGTCGTAATAATGACCAATACAATAACAATGGTTTAACCATTTTTATTGCAGAATTCCTCATCAAGGTCAAAGGAGACCGCTGATAACATGCACATAGAAGGTTCATTTATGAACGCATAAAATATATTTCTACATTTGGCTCGCAGGAAATATATATTCTATATATTTGGTGTGCTATCTTACTAGCTGCCATTTTTCGTTTTTGGCCGGATAAAAAAAAAGAATTCCAGGTTTATCATCAGAACATTTTGAAAACCTAAATGCAGCATGTGGTTATTTTATTTATTGATTTTTTTTTTCATATAGAAATGAGGTGACAGTCAAAGCCCAAAAGCTTTTAAAGCTAAATGTAGGTAAAGCGCCAACAGCTATACAATACACCCTAGATGACCAGCCGTTTACATGTACATTTAACATATATTAAATCCTGAAACTCTGAACAACTGCATATGGAATGGTTCCAAAAACCAAATAATAAACCAACTTTAGAATAATTTTCACAATGTCTACTCATGTTCTGTGTTGTTTATATCTTGTCTGGAGCATTTTCTGAGGTTTTGAGCATGTTTTCTATTTTTCAGGAAAAAATTAAAACAGATACAGTGCCAATTTTTTTGTGCAGGCACCTATGAGAAACCGGGAATGTTTTATCCAGCCTTAGATTCAAAGCTTTGCTTTTATAGTGCCTGCTGTACTGCAAGTGCATGCTTCACTTTATTTACTAAGCATTTGTCTATTTCAATGAAAAAAAAAACACCTGAAAATAAAATATATAAATACGTACATCGTGTAAAAATTCAAAGAACAGTATGTTCTTCTTGTCTTTATTTACTTTCAAACTTTTTTAAAGGCTCAGGACAGAAAAACAAAGTGGCTTTAATGTTTTTTTCTTTTTTTTCATAAAAACCAGCTAGCTTGTTTTTTATGCAATGAAACATAGTTATGTTTCATATTCACATCTAAAAATTCAGCTGAAAACTTTTGCCATTTTCTTTGGTTTTCTTCTGAAAATCAACTTCACACACTGCCTGACGGAAATCATATTAATCCGCAGTTGAACATGCATGTGCAATGGAGAAGATACAGACTAATTAAACATTCTTTAGAATGTGGATAATGTGTCTCTCAATAACTTTTTTATTAAAGTATTAAAGTATATTTGATGTTTAGATGAATTTCACTGGATGGGAAATTCATTCATTAATTCAGGCAGGCCGATGGCCATCTTAGCCGACCCTGGCTGAGGGCGGGGTACAACTTGAACCCTGAACAACTTGCCAGACCATTGCAGGACCAACACACATACAATCATTCACACTCACACCAAGGAGTGATGTGGAACAACCAATTAGCCTACTGTGCATGTTTTTGGAATGTGGGAGGAAACTAGAGAACCCAGAGGAAACCCGTGCAGGCACAGGAAGGACATACAAACTCCACACAGAAACGCCCTGAGCCTGGGAATCGAACCCAGGGCCTTCTTGCTATCAGGTGGACATGCTAACCACTTTGCCACCGTGCTACTAGAATGAGAAATTATTATTATTATTATTATTATTGTAAAAACATGTTTCCATCTAATTTCCAACAATTATAATTTTGATTTAAATAAAATCAAAAGCATGACTCATGAGTAAACATTAGGCAAAGAACACAAAGCTATTAACTAATGTTCAGTTTTTTTTTCAGATCACACAACCTCCATGGTCAGTCATCATCCTTTCTGGCACAGATGAGCTTCTGGTCGTGCACCATGTCCCACATCCTCAGCAGTTCCTCTGAGCTCAGTTTGTGTACCACAATGAGGTGGCGGAAGAAACATGGCTCACTGTTCATCGGGCTCCTCTTTTGCTTAGTGATCCCAAAGGTTTTGAAGCCTGGGTGTATTTCTGGTACCAGCCCTAACTTATTATGGCATATCCCCAAGAAGACATCATCGATAGGGAAAAGTGTCACATTCTCAGACACAGTAAAAAACCTACGTGCCAGCTGAGAGGACATGAGAAACCCTCCACCACCTACGTAGGGTGGATATGTCTTATTATATAGCTCTGGGGGTATATAGTACTTACTCAGTCGGTTTCTAATAGGCAGTGCTTTTGAAATGGTGTCCCCAACAAACAGGTCAAGTATTTTCCCCTCCTGGGTTCGGAAGTTTATTAGACTAACCAGGTTAGTTGGGTTGACAAAGACATCATCATCCCCTTTGAAAATAAATTCAACGTTTGTGCAGTAGATGCTGAACCATCTCAAAAAATTGACCTCCTTTAATGTGAGGTTATAAAAGGTATCCATAAAATCCCATTGCAGTATATCCCCGTAGAGCCTGTCCTCGTATTCTATGAGTTTCTGTAGGTTTTTGGAGTCCTTTCCAGGCGCAGAGGTGCCCAGCAGGAACAGGGTCTTGATTCTTTTCCCTTCAATGGTGTCCTCTTTGCCCCAGGTGAGACGCACCACCTCCCGCCGGTCGTGCTGCTCTATAAGCGACTTCACAACCATTAGCACATCCACATCCCCGGCACACTTGTCGGGGTGATTAATGCGCATGGGGAAATACCTACAGTGTCTGAGCAGGACGAACTGGTGGAACCTGGAATCCAGCGTCTGGAACCATTTCTGAGTGCGCAGTGTGGAGTTCTCGGTGCACTGCACGTGGTTGATGTTCCAGGCAGCCGGAGCGCTCGTGCTGACCGGAGCTGAGACGTTTCCATCAGGCTTGCATCGCAAAGAAGAGCACCAGTCGCTTTTCAGATCCCAATCCTCTGCTTTCATTCGAACGTCCGCCACTTTGAACTTGTGGATCATCAGCAAAGTGGCAAACAGTAACGTCAAACTCAGTAAAGTCTTTAAGGCTCTTTTACGCCGAAATAAATACTCCATGCTGGAGACGCGCATTCGACGCATTTTACTCATACACACTCATTCAGTTCCAAAAAAAAAAAACTTCAGGAAGAATTTGTCCTGGTAGAAAACCGGTGTCCCCTTAGCTAGCATTTTGGTGAAGATAGTTCTTTATTTCTCTTTTTTCCCCCTTTCCTTCTTTTTCTCTTCTATTTTTTTCCTGTCTCAGTACCACGATGGGTCCTAGTAATCCTGGAACATATAAGAGATGTCGTGTACAGTAATTCCTCCCTTCATCTCCACCCCCACCCAAAACACACCCACACCCACAGCACTATCCCAACTCCAAACACCTACCTGTGACAGCCTGTTCTGGGGTCACACACAGTTGTGTAAAATCTGAATCCTGCGTGTTTGAGAGACTTCAAACGAAAAACGGATGGCATTCAATAAACCATTTCACAGAGTAAACATTTTCAGGCGGATAAAAATGAGATTCAGTTGTAGCCGTTAGTGAAAGGGGCGCTGTTTTATTCCGGCACCTCCTGCCACACACGCGCTTTTGCGCAAAATTTGCATTGATCAAAAAGAGAGGATTACTTCAGTGGTTACTAACCCTGGTCCTGGAGTACCCCGTCCTGCACAGTTTAGCGTTTGCTCTGCTCTAACACACCCACATCAACTAGGATAAGATTAAGATCAGACACTAAACAGTGTGTAATTTTCCAGAACCAGGGTTGGAACCTTCGAATTAGTCAACTCAAACAGTATTAAAGAATTTACTTCATAGGATTTTGGTATAAAAACCTCTTTCCTATAAGTAGGTAAGATTTGTTGCAATATATTTGTTGCAATGGAGAGGTGATTCAGGTTACTTTAATCAGTGACTCTGATTAATTATCTCATTAATTATTTATTGTCGCAGGAATTGTGAAAATAGTTGAATGCATCAAATCCAAGCCAACAAAGATCACCAGCAGTGTAGTATTGTTTTCTAAACACATTGATTACCGTCTCCGTGGGAGATTCTACCTCATTTTTTGGACCCTTTTTTTATTAGTACTCTTTTTTATTATTATTATTATTATTATTATTTACCTATGGGATTTCCTTTCAAGCGTCAAATAGTCAGCTGTCGGCAAATCAAACTAATACCTGACCACTGACTTCAGTTATATTAAATTGACTTGTGACCTTTTATTTTGTTATCAATGTAAAGTATTATACTAAGGTTTGGAAAGTACAAGTTGTCCTGTTAAAGGTATTAACCTGCTTTTATGTTACAGACCATTAATCATTAAAGTAGTAAATCTGTCCAGTTCCCTGAAAATGGTTTTATCTGAACCGTTCTGTTGTGGCATAAGATAAAGCTTGTTCATGTATAACCGTTATAAATAGGTATAATAACTTTCTATTAAGCTTTGTATGAGGACAAATCCTGAGTGGCCAACAAATGTTTTCCAAAAGCTCTGAGAGTATTTATAGCTCTTTAATAACGACTTACCTAACTGTTTGTATGGTAGAATCTCCAAATGTGTGTATTTCAACAAAAAATGTGTGTACTTGTTGATACAGTTATGTTTTCTGTATGGGGGACTTGTATCACATATTTGCATGTTTACAACAGTCAACTCTGGGGTTCTGGCATAGGAAAGTCCAGTACATATTTTCGGGAACATGAAAAAAAACAAGAACAAGTTTTCTTCAAGGGCAGTGGTGGCCCGGTAGTAAGGTGCTGGATTACGGATCCCAGGGTTGGGGGTTCAAGCCCCACTGTCAACAATTGTCACTACTGTCCCTCCAGTGTAGCTAACTGGGTTACCAAAGGCTGGCCATGTGTCTCACTGTCTGTGGTGAGAGGGGTGTAAAAGAACCATTGCTGACTTTCCTCAAGAGTAGCTGCATAGCTGTCAGCGTGTTTCTGCCCTGCAATGGCCTGGAGAGCTGTTCAGGGTGTACTCTGCCCTTGCCTTGCCCGAAGTTGGCTGAGATGGGTGCCAGCCTCCCCGCGACCCTAATTAGGATTAAGCGGTTCAGAAAATTAATGAATGAATAAAGTTTTCTTCAATTGAAATGAGAATGACGGTTCCACTGTACGGTTGGTGTTAATAGGATCTGACTTGTTTTACAGACAGTAAACATAATTGAACATAAATGAAAAAAGATGTAACCCATAAAGAAGTAATTAAGGGAAGTATAATCCCAGGCAAATAGCTTATGTAAAAGAGTAATAGAAATAAACTAGATGTGCTCTTATTTTAAAAAATAGCAACTTTTTGGTAGTAGTGCATCTCACCACCCTGGTGGCCATGATTTATCTGTAAGCATACAGGTGTCCCTAATGCCCTCTGTGAATCGAGGTCTTAGTCGTTTGGCCTATGTTGCAAGTAGCCACTTGAGCACCATGTGAAAGAAGTGGTGAGTGGAATTTGTTAAGGATGTGTTAAAATTCGACTGGAATGCAAGGACCCATAGTTTGTATTCAGTACGTATTAATCACTGGGAGAACGTTTCATCGAAGCAGTCATTAAAAGGTTGCTGTAATACCTTAAATAACCGTTAGGGGTCGATAGACTTCTCATTCATTCATTCATTCATTCATTCATTTTCTGAACTGCTAAATAGAGTCACAGGGAGGCTGGCCCATCTTAGCTAACTCCGGGTGAGGGCGAGGTACATCCTGGACAGTTCGCCAGACCATCGCAGGGCCGACACTCACACAACCATTCACACTCACACCTTGGGGAGATATGGAACAGCCAATGAACCAACGTGCATGTTTTTGGACTGTGGGAGGAAACCGGAGTACCTTGAGAGCACGGGGAGAACATGAAAACTCCGCACAGAAACACCCAGACTAGAAATCGAACCCAGGCCTTCTTGCTGTGAGGCGGACGTGCTAACTTCTCAAAGAATTGATTGATTTTCCTGTTCAATAACTATTAAACTCTGTTCCGATATATAGAGTTCCCATGGAAGTATTGTAAAATATTAAACATATTTCCTAAAACAATGTAATTTTATATTATGGAAGGTAAGAATAGGCTGATAGTGCCGAAAACAAAACATTCATTAATTTTTTGAACCACTTAATCCTAATTCTTAATCCTACTTAATCCTAAAGAGTCGTGGGTAGGCTGGCACCCATCTCAGCTGACTCTGGGCGAGGGTAGAGTACACCCTGGTCAGATCACAAGGCCATTACAGAGCAGAAACATACTTTTGCAGCCTACTCTTGGCGAACATCAGCAATGGTTCTTTTACGTGCCTCTCATCACAGACAGTGAAAGACATGGCCGGCCTTTGATAACCCAGTAAGCTGCGCTGGGGGGGGGGGGGGGCAGTGACAACCGTTGACACGTGAACCCCCATCCTTGGGATTTGTAATCCAGCACCTTACCACCGGCCACCACTGCCCATACCATTGCAATAAAAAATATACAAAAAAAAACTGAGATAAACTTTTTAAAATCAGTAGTTAAATGTATTTTGGTGTGTTTATAACATTTCCCTCCTGTGATTATCCATCTTTAAAAAAAAAAAAAAAAGAATGATACAATTACTTTACTGTAAGCCTCTGGCGCCCTCTAGTGGAAGTTAACACCAAGAGAGCTTTTTTCTTTCTCTATTGTTGGATTGTTGTACTGCGCAAGTGGCATAACCCCATTGCAATTTTCGACTTTTAAACTAATAGTCGACTGCAGTTTCTTTTTGCTTAGTTAAGTGCTTCTTATCAAAATAAATATGAATTACATCCGTTGCTAGATTAGCACATTTAGGGGTACGCCGTAATTTCTTTTTTTTTTTTTTGCTATACTGTAGTAGGCCTCCGTCGGTCAGTGTCGACCATGGGTGATGATTCGCCTACTGTATTAATGCCAGAAGGGAAATTATTACTTCTGTGGCAAAAATTGCCCAGTTCACGACACAAGAGATCCAAATTATTTTTTTTCAGGTGTTTATATAGCCTTTAGGAAAAGAAAAGCATACAATCGTTCATGCAAAAGTAGTTGTTCCGAGAAAAGACCTCAGACTCCGTCTACCAACTGTACTCTGAATGGATCCTCAGAGTTCCTCCTCACACTCATGACTAATTCCTAGATGTTCACTGGTCCATCAAGACCCCTCCATTTATACCTTAAAGTTCACCATCTTGGTTCGTCACCAATAATTTCTGGCATGACACTTGCTGAGATTGTTTACTTTAGTCGTATCACCATGTTGAGGCTAGTTTAGCAAAAAAAAAACAACCAAGCAAACAAACAAACAAAAAAAAAACCCAATTGCTTCACTGTTTTGTTTCTTAACTCTGTAGTTACCGCCTGTGTTTAAGTGACCTTGAAGGTCTTAGCTCAATGCCACTTGGTCGAGCTCCCACAGCTAAGAACATTGTGTTGTCATCGAGCAATCCTTATACAGAGTGAAATGGAAGAAAATAAAATAATCTTGCATTCAATTCAGTGAATAAACTCCTCATATAACAGTCACATGTATCATCCAATAATGAAATGGTGCAATAAATCATACAGTTGTTCTTCTATAGGTATAATCATTAATACTTTAAATATATATTTCATTAGAGTTGACTTCACTGGACAGTTCTCCATTTCAGGATTACAAATGTATCTTACACAACACCCTGAATGGCGCCTGATACCCCTGATTTTTTCCTCCACATTACCTCTGTATTTAACCCATCCAAATGAGCACACACACACACTTGGAGCTGAGGGCTGACACACATTGGGGGCATGCAGAGAGCAGATAGGGGTTAGGTGCCTTGCTCACGGGCATTTCAGCCATGACGGTGCAGGAAGGGATGGTGCGGATCACTCCACCCAACAACAAACATTTTCCCGCTGGTTCGGGAATTGATTAATTAATGATTTATTTTAATTCCAGATAGTAACACTTCAAAATGAGGAAACATTAAAGGATAATGATAAGGAGACTAAAGTATTTTGTGTGTGTTTTCGTGCATGCAGGCGTGTGTGTGTGTGTGTGTGTGTGTGTGTGTGTGTGTGTGTGTGTGTGTGTGTGTGTGTGTTGGGTTTGGGCCTTTTTGCTCTCACACAAAATACAAGCAAATAAACCAGAAATGTTTTTGCCTCTTCAGCAGTAAACTATATTATTACTATACGTAATCCAGCTGTAACTAGAATCTAGTATTAACATAGTTACAGTAGCACAATAGCATTAAGGACAAATAAGGAAAGGAATAGTGTCGTGGCGAAATGTGTCCAATTAACACAGAGAATCCAAACTTAATTTTCAGGTGTGTCTTTATCCTTGAGGAAAAGAAAAGCATACAATCATTCACACAAAAGTTGTTCCCAGAGTAAAATATTGTACTCGTCTACCAGCTCTGCACTGGCTCATTTAGTGCCCATTCCACTCTGATTGGTCTATCATGAAATCATATGCTAACTTGACCCTGTTCTGATTGGTCCTTCATGACATCATGACTCAACTTGTGCCAACATGTGTCAACATGCCTTGAGTTGGCCTTGAAGAATGCCCTCCTCACTTAGGATGGACATTTTGTTTTTTTTTAAAGTCTGACATTTTGTTCCAAAGTTCTGTCTTTATGGTAAGCCGAGGAATAGCGTACAGAGTGGAATGGGCAAAATAAAATAATATTACAGTCACTTCAGTGAATAAACTCACAAAATAGTCACAAAAATCATCGAACAGTTAAATGGTGCAGTAAATCGTACAAAAGCTCCACTATCGGTATAATCATTTATAATTTAAATATATATTTCATTAGATATGACTTCATTGGACAGTTCTTCATTTCAGGTACATAAGTGTCTTTAAATGAAGGAAATATGATCACTCATTCATTAATTCATTTTCCGAACCACTTAATCTTAATTAAGGTCGCAGGGAGGCTGGCGCCCTTCTCAGCCAACTTCTGCCAAGGGCAGAATACACCCTGGACAGCTCTCCAGGTCATCACAGGGCAGAAACACACTGACGGCTATGCAGCTACTCTTGACGAAAGTCAGCAATGGTTCTTTTACATGCCTTTCACCACAGACAGTGAGAGAGATGGCCGGCCTTTGATAACCCAGTTAGCTGCACTGGGGGGACAGCAGTGACAATCCGTCGATAATGGGGCTTGAACCTCCGACTTTGGGATCAGTAATCCACCACCCTACCACCTGGCCACCACTGCCCCTAACATACTATTTTTCTTTTTTTAATTGTCATTTGGGACCAAATATATGACATTACGACATTTCAGACCAGCAGGCCATAGGCTTGCCTTAGTTAATGGGTACAAAACACACACCGCCCCCAACGGCACCCGATACCCCTGAGTTTTGTTCCTCCACATCGATAGATAGATAGATAGATAGATAGATAGATAGATAGATAGATAGATAGATAGATAGATAGATAGATAGATAGATATCATTAATGTGAGCTGGAACTGAATGTATAAACTGAAGGATGTGAGATCAGTAGAAAAACACTGCAGGAGCTTGTTTCTGCCACACAATAAAAATGTTACATAGTATGTCATAATAATGAGAATGCATCTGATAATTATGATTTTATTTTTCCTGTCATATTTTACAATACTGGTATGAAAATGACTCCTCATATCATAAGTGAATATTTCCTCAAAATTATGACTTGGTACCTCATTATGAATTTAAGTCATAATACATGCACTTCATCATTACATAGCAAGTCATAATGAAGAGACACTATGTCCTTATTAGATTGAAAATCACTATTATGAGATACATTATCAAATATGAGGAATATGATCTCATCATAAAACATTAAGTCATAATTTAACTTAATTATTCTGAGAAATCTCAATATTATGGGGCTCAAAGGGCTTTCATGGGGAAATGGATAAAATACGCCCATCGGTGGAAGTTACTAATTTAACTATGTAATTGTCATAATCACTGTCATAGCAACATACAAATTAGAGCACAGGCGGAAGGACAGCTTTCGCTTAGGACACAAGAGTTAAACAAAATAGAAAGAAATGAATTTAAATATATTATTGAAATTATTTACATACTAAAGAAAGTCATGAGGGGAGAGGCTGTTCGCTTTTAGAGTGAACGAGTGCGAGGGCGAAAAAAAGTGTAGTAATCAATGATTGGTTGCTCGAAAACAGTGGTGAACAATGATTGGTCGTTTGGAAAATCTGGTGATCGGCGATTGGCTTTAAGAGCAGCTCAGTCAGACAATACACAGTGGTGAAGTTAGGTTGAGTGAACCTGCTGTGATGTGAGGCGGAGAGATGTAGCGAGTTCAGGACTGCCTCGAATGTCTGCTTTAAGTCACTGGGCAGTTTTTATTGTGCAGATTGCAGTCTCTAAAGGGATATACATAAAATGTATTGATACAATTGCTTGTTTGAAAAAAAGTGTACTGTCCCTTTAAACTGTCTGGGTAGGAAAAGTTCACAGTCAACACCAAGCAGCAGAACACCTCCCCTCCTCTGTGTTTCCGCCCGAGCGCCGAGGAGGGAGCCGAGTTACTACCATGTAAACACTCCTGAACCCCTTCTGATAACTATTTATCTGGCAGCGGCGGCAGTGGCATTATCCTGAAGTAGTAGAAGAAGCGTCGACGCTATCGGAGGGAGACAGAACATTTCGGAAGGTTTTCATTAACACACTGCAGCAGCAGCAGATGGCCGGCGACAGCGGGGAGAGGAAACGGCTGCCGAAGAGACTTTCATCCGGCCACAGAGCGGAGAAAACGGGCGGCAGCGTAACCGAACCGGACAAGACTCAGGCCAGACTCGTGAACAGTCCGGATCGCGGGGTCCGTAAAGACCGGAGAGGGAAAGAAAACAGCGCGGGGAAGGCGAGCTCTTGGCTGCGGGTGAACCCGGAGAAGATGGAGGACGCGGCGGAGAGCTGCGGATCCGCCGACAGGGCAGAGGCAGACCCCGGCCTTTTCTTCGACGAGGACAGCAACCACATTTTCCCAGTGGAGCAATTCTTCGGAAACCTCAGTGCCGTTGAGGTAACGTTTTCCACGCGTCTGATTTATATTCTCACGGAACGGTTTTATCTATTTGACCTTGGTTCATTCCAGGGCTTATAATTACTGTACTTATTATAGTAATTATTACTGGTCTCACAATTCTGTCATGGGGTCTTTTCTGGTTCTCCACACATATTAGAGCAGATCTGTAGGGTTTTTTTCCTATGATGTTTTCCTCACTATATTGGTGTGATCTGTATTAAGACTACTATTTCATCCGGGGCTGAAACCTCATCAGGGCCCTCCCGAGGTCACATCCCTAACAAGTGACGCATGACCCTGCTGTGGACATGCACGCGCTCCTGATCCAAAACAAACACACGCAAAAACAAACCAAATAGTTCTCAGAACATCACCAGTCAGACCTGGGATACACTGGAAGTTATTAGGTGATTGAATCCTGCTTCTTTAGGTTCGGAATTAGTTTCAAGTTTCATTGTCTCATACAGGTAACATTGGAACATCACTACCAGCAGTGAAATTCTTGCACTCAGAGCCCCCTCAATATTGCACATAATAAACAAACATTTAGATAAAATATAATGTAAAGGATAAAAACCATATAAAATAAAAAAAAAAAACTAAAAGAAGTTGAAATATGAACACAATGCTATAAGGAACACTGAAGTGGCTGTAGTGCACAGCTGATGGTGTATACATGTACAGTGTGCACAATGAGTGTGAAAATAGGACTGGAAATGCAATCAGGAATTACAGAGCTTCACCAAGGCAGTGCAATCCTTTCCATGGGTTATAGTGGTAAATGGTGTAAAGTTACAGTGCCCCCTTGTGGACTTGTTCTGTAACTATTTTTTTCTCCAAACACATACTAGGTGATTTTTTTTTTAACCTTCTTTACCTTTTGCAGAATTTACAGCATTTGGCAGACATTCTTATCCAGGGCAACTTAGTTATAATTACTTTTACACAACTGAGGGTTAAGAGCCTTGCTCAAGGGCTCAACAGTAGTGACAGCGGTTTGAACCACCCATCTTCCGATCAGTAACCCATCGCCTTATCCATTAAGCCACCACTGCCCATAATTACAAAACTCATTCAAAACCCTATGACATCTAGATCTGGATCCGGATCATTCACAAAATTTAATCAGTTCGTTGTTGGATCAAGACTCGCACAAGTTAAAATCCATCCATTAACTTTCCAAGTTATTACACGTGACTAATCTCAATAACCACCCTGCTGGGTGAGGGTAATAACAGCACCATTTAATTCCTAGTATTAATTATAGGCATGATACCTGTAATCCAAATTTGAAACAAATGAGTCTTGCCTCTTTTTAAAAAGAAAAAAAGCTATTTTTTATGAATTGCAATTATTTAGTCTATTTTATTAAAATTTATGATGAACAGACATACACTTCAAATCTCCTGATCTATTGTGAGAACTATCAAAATGAATATATTTTCTTATTACCGGTATTTAAGACAGAAAGGTGGTTAGCACTGGTTAGCAATCTCACCTTACAGCGGGCAGGTTTGATTGGCTGCATTTCTTTGTGAAGTTTGTAGGTTGTGCCTGGATAAGTTTTATATGTGTGCTCTGTTTTCTTCTGACAATACAAAGACATGTACAGGCTGAACTTTACACCTCGCCCAGTATCAGCAAGAACTGGTTCCAGTTCATCCATGGTCTGAAGTAGATAAAACAGGTTAGATAATTTAATGAATGTTTTTAATTATACCACAGTAAATGCTCAACTCTGATTGGTCAGGCCGTATAGACAGCCGTTATTTCAAGGGCTTTTGCTTTAATACATTATTGTTTCTATAGGAGCATGAGGTATACAGGAAGTTGTATAGCAGATATATCATGCATGTTAAAGATATTATAGAAGAAATACTTTGCCTTGTTATAAGTCTAAGTTTTCCTCCATGGGGAAGTTCTTCTGGACGAGGATTTTTACACACTTCATGTAAAGGGGATGGTGTTCTTTAATAAATATACACTTTCATTTGCTGCCAGTTTTGTGTAGTATAAGAGTAATAGAACACCTTAGGACCTGTGGTTATAGAAAACCAGCCAGTTATTATTATGAGCTAATTATAAATTAATAGCACATTATTTTCATTATTATTTTTAACAAGATTATCTACAATATTTTATTCTGTTCTGTATTTTGTATAGTATAAATTCAGGTAAACCCCGCACTTTTCACGGTTAATGGGGGGTGGAGACCCGACCCCCCCCCCCGCCCCCCCCGCAATGACCGAATTTCCACGAAGTAGGATCGACCCCCC
>JAQNCB010000015.1:10448087-10459213 GCA_030068295.1 Euristhmus nudiceps
CTATACCATATCTACACCTACCTATACTTACCATACCTATACCATAGCTATACCATATCTACACCTACCTATACTTAAGATACCTATACCATATCTACACATCAAAAATGTGCCAATAAATGCTAATGCTTATTAAATAGTTGTGTATAGTATTCAAAAGCAGGTACATATGGACCATGTCTTATTTAGCTCAGTAATTGTAATACTGTATTTTGCATAATCAATAAAAAAACAATAAAACTACTTTGTGCTGGAACTGATTTATTATAGGGTGTAAAAACGAATCCACCATCAAATTTAAAACATCTTCTGTAACCTCTCTTCACTGTTCATCCATGATGTTCTCCTCACACTGCTCGCCACGCCATCCTTCATAACACTCACACTTGAATTTTGACCTCAGGTCATGGTCAAGTTCACTTGTAGTGTTGAGTTGAGTAATCATGTGACCAGAATGAGGGATGCGTCTCACACAGCGACCATTAGCACCGCACACAGTCGTGCTGCAATGTGCCACACCCCGATGCAGGGCGTCTAAGAACACACCTAAGACTGAGCGGATGTAGTCCCGGAGAATAACACACTGGTGCTGGTGTGAGACAGAAATAAAGTGCTATAGTATAATCACATTAAAATCATAAATATTAAGGATTAAAAACAATAGATTACGTATATACAAATACTGACCTTGGACTTGGCGAACGCCATTTCACCCCACAGCACCACGCCAGCAGCACCTAAAGACGCAATTTCACCCAGTGTGTTCTCCAGATCAGTCTGTAATCAGGTAGAGATTATAATGAGATACTTTCTGAAACACCCGATTCCACCTGTCGAACATAGTAATATTCTTAAGGTTATTTCACACTAAAGGCCTTTTTTTCTTTTTTATGTGATTGGTGCGAGACTATATTTTTAAAATACTTTTACCCAACCAATGGGATGGCATGGTAGCATAGTGGTTAACCTGTCAACCTCCCAGCAAGAAGGTACTGGGTTTGATTCCTGGGCTTGGGTGTTTCTGTGTGGAGTTTGCATGTTTTCCATATATTTTTGTGGGTTTCATCTGGGTACTCCAGTTTCCTTCCACAGTCCAAAGACATGTGCATTAGGCTGATTGGCTGTTCCAAATTTGCCCAAGGTGTGTGCTGTGGTACAAATATCTGGTGAATTATTCAAGGTATACCTGGTCTTCGCCCAGTGTTGGCCTCACGCCAGTGATATGATGAAGTGGTTCAGCAAGTCAGTGAGTGAGTGTCCCATAAATGCACACTTTAACATCAAAGATGAAATTTTGTGTGTGAAAAAGTGATGTTTATTTTCTTTATCACAGAGACGATTTTACCAATATTTCATCCACGAAAGGCAACTGTTTAACTGATCACAGCATTGCTTCTTGAAACATCACACTTGCATTTAAGGAATGTTGGCTGATGTAGCTTGAGAAGATCACTATCTGGCACTATCTGACAAGAGCAACAAACATAATAAAGACAGCGATTTTAAAACTGGACCCACAGGCATCCTGAAATAGATCTAAAAGTGGTTGCAATAGAGCTTCAATTTCAGGACTAAACCCTGAAACTCTGCAGGTTCTCACCTCCTTCTCAGATTAGGATGTACTCAAAATCATTATATTAAAGAGCAAGCACCATCATCATCATCATGATTTAAAGACTCCATTGGCGATTCGTTCAGTGATATGCTCGCATGGCTGTGTCGTGTTCAGTATGAATTTTAACAATGCGTTAAATTTGTTGAGCTTTTTTGCACTTTATTCATGTCGTTCTGTAGGTGAAAAGGCCTTTAGAAACAAACGAGATCCTTAAAACACTCTAGTAGGTGTGAGTATAAAGAAGGTGGATTGAAAGTGGGGGAGGAAGGAAGGGAGCTCTAAAGTGAGGGAGAGGAAGGGGAGTGCAGAGGCTGGAACGTCTGCCTCACAGCAAGAAGGTCTTGGGTCAGATTCCAGGGCTCAGGTGTTTTTGTGTGGCGCTTGCATGTTCTCCCTGTGCTTGACGTTCCTCCCACAATCCAAAAATATGCACAGTAGGCGAGCCGGCCGTTCCAAATCACCCCGAAGTGTGAGTGTGAATGGTTATATGTGTGTTGGCTCTGCAATGGTCTGGCGATCTGTTCAGGGTGTACCCCACCTTTTCTCAGAGTCAGCTGAGGTAGGTGCAAGCCTCCCCGCAACCGTAATTAGAATTAAGCGGCTTCAAAAAAAACAATGAATGAATGACTAAAGTGAGGGGGTGTAATTGTAGATTTCATATTTCAGAACAGCAGTTGCAATGTAAACAACTTTCACCATAAATGCAGATATCGCAAAGAAAAACACAATGAAAAGTCAATACTACATCAATTACAACAGACAGTACAATAATGTATTTATTTGTGTGTATACCTGATTTAAGAAGAGCAGAGTCTTTTTAAAGGCGATTCTACCATAAGGTAGAACAGTAAGTCGGGGAGCATCATGTCCATGCTGTGATGCCACCCGGAATGCCTCGAGTACGCGGTGTCTAACCATAAGCCGTGCGTTTGGGTGTCCTGCGAGCTCACGGCGTACATATACACTTGGGTAAAGTGCAGTAGATTGCTTCCATAAAAATGCCAGTTTGTCATTTAGTGCCTCTGTTCCAGGTTTACATCGCCCAGTGTAGCCTGTCCCATTTGCCCCATGGTCATTATAGCAGCCAGGATATCCATAAAACCCCCACAATCCCTTGGGACGAGCCTCAACTCCGAGTCGCAGTGTTTCTTCCATAAACAACCGTGCTGCTTTCTCAAACTTAGCCATTGCCAATGATGTCACTTCCTCCTCAGGCATGTCTGGATAGTCCTCTCTAACCAGCTGCTTAGACAGCTCATGGTAGGCCTGTCGGGTTCCATAGTTGCGGATCCACAGAGGTTGCCACTTCTCCCAGTCCACCACAGCCAACCCACTGAAACTCTTTGGCAAAAGTGAACGGATCTGCCTCTTTGAGAGTGCAAGGTGTTCACCCAGATCTCCCCTCTGAGGAACCCCACCATTCACACACTCACCATTTTGACTGATGTAGGGATACAAACCGAGTCGACGCTCGTAAAATATACTTATCTTCTCACCTCTGAATATCTGTTCTGCATTGTGTATGATGCCGTGCTCTTGCAGTGGGAGTGAAACACCAAACCCACGCTCACATTTTGAGGTGGGCATGTTCCACACCACAGAGAAAGGCTGTTTCCTGATGTCTGAAACAGTGCCACAGATAAACAGGCTGAAGGTCAGAATCAGGAGGAAAGAGAGCAGCAGGGAGGACCTGGAAAACATGATGGTTCCTCCTGTAGAACAGAATACAGCTCAATCAAACATCTAATTTACTTTAAACATCCAAAAAAGTCAATAACTTTATTTGATAATTAAAAATCAATGTAAACCATTTGAGCTGTTTTACAAACTCAAAGACAATTCAAGTCCAATTTTTGTTAATAAATACAAAGAACTATGTTGTGAGATATAGTGGCACAACAAGAAGCATTCATTCTACATAGCTTCATGGTCCCAGATTTGATCCGGAAATCAGTTTACTGTTTAGTGTGGAGTTACAATGCACGTTATCACAAAATACAAAGTACAAACATATGAGCATCACATGCAATCTGTATAAATCTCTCACTCAATCATTCACTCATTTGTCAAACTGCTTAATCCTCTTAGGCTCACGAGGATGCTGGAGCCTATTTCAGCCGACACAGCAGTCCATCACAGGGCAACACACTCACAACCATTCACATTTGTATTTCCAGCTAGAAGCAATTAGCCTAATGTGCATGTCTTTGGACTGTGGGAGGAAACCAGAGCACTCAGAAGAAACCCACACACAATTAAGCCCCATGAAGGTGAATGTGAAGATCTCTGATATACTCAACATCGATTTAGTTAGGTTAGCTATGAGTTTGAGTTTATTTCTCTAATGAGACAGAGACCCCAGAAGGGTTTTCGCAAGAAAAATAAATAAATACATAAATAAATATACCAGCTTGAGAACTATCTTGACATGATTACAAACAGGGCAGTGGTGGCCTGGTGGTAAGGTGTTGGAGTACTGATCCCAGAGTTGAGGGTTCAAGCCCCAATATCAATGATTGTCACTGCTGCCCCCCCCAAAGGTTGGCTGTGTCTCTCACTGTCTGTGGTGGTAGGAATGTGAAAGAACCATTGCTGCTTTTTGTAAAGAATAGCTGTCAGCATGTTCATGAGCTGTCCAGGGTGTACTCTGCCCTTGCCCAGAGTTGGCTGAGATGGGCACCAGCCTCCCCGTAACCCTAATTATGATTAAGCGGTTCAGAAAATGAATGATTATAAACATTTAGATCAAAAGCTTGACATAATTATGACAAGAAATTTAGCTAAACTCAATTTTTTTTCTATTTTAGTCATTAAATATTTGTTGAAACCTCGGCACACTCGATCTATTATGGTACTATCTTTTTACATATAAAGCTCTTTATTGTGCAAAGGCAGTGAAGGACATGACATAATGGTATTAACATCACCTAGTTCCCCAGAGTCACACTTTGAACAGCTCCCGATATCTGGGTTATCCTGAAGCCTCCTGTCTGTGACCAGCAACTGGTGGTGACCACACTTAACCTGACATAACTCAATCCACTTAGCGGAATTAAGACTGGAGAGATAATTCTCATAGCCACAGTTAAGTTTAAATGTTTGTAATGTCACTAAACCAGTTTTGTGTACCAATATCCTGCAGCCTCTGTTGCTCCAAGGCCTTAACAAACCTCTTTTCTTGGTGACTTCTCCGCTCCAGTCAAATATTTGATAACCCACAATTACCCAGTATAATTGTAATCTTTGTGATCCATTTTTATTGGAACTCATTTTGTAGGCGAAGGCCATACAGCAAATCATACATCAACCCTGATCATCTTGAGGATCCCCCGTCAAACAATCTAATCCAGAAATATATCATTCTCAATTTTACAGTATTACAGAGGGCACCTTTATCAATCTTGTCATAAATCATACAGTTAGGAGTAGAAAGCAGCAATTTCAATAAATTGGATTGAATAGTAACTCCTGAGTGGCACATTGACAAGGTGCATGACTATTAACTTGGAATTTGTAGGATCGAATCCAGGTTAATGCACAGCCGTCCGTGCCGGGAGCTATTTGGCTGACCTCTCACGGGAGGGAAGGATGGAATATGCTGACTTCCCTGTCACGCACAGTGATTGCCAGTTGATCATGGTCATCTATGAGCTCATTTGAATGTGCTTCCCTCTGAGTGTGTAAAATTGTGCCCAAATACGAATGTGCCACAGTTGGAAAAGAGGTGGGCATTTGGCTAGCATTGCATGTCACAGAAGGGGTATGTGCATGCTTTTACCCTTCCCTGTTCAGTGGCTGTCGTGTGATAGGGAAGGCAATACTTGATGAGTTAGAATTGGATACAACTAAATTAGTTAGAAAATGGGGGGAAACATTGGATCAAATTCCTGATATGTACTAGGACCATCACCTTCCTTGCTCTGGGATTTTGTTCTAAGCATTTTTGAAGTGATCCATAAACGATTGTAGCATGACATTCCCCTCTGAATTTTTTGCAGCACTTGATCTTTTATATATATATATATATATATATATATATATATATATATATCCCAATATTCTTTTGGGTTACTTGCCTTCAACATTCCCAGCCTCTTAAGAAAATCCATGTTAAAAGTTTTGTTTAATTTCCTTTGTTCTTAATTCTAACACAAGTTTAACTCTAGCACTTTGTGTCTGGGCGCTCCTAATTTTACTTTCGATACTTACTGTGATCTCATTGTCTCACACGCCTCATTGAACCAGGGTTCACAGATATATTTCCCAGAAATTTTTCTGTTTTTATTCTGATTGGTTTTAAAAGGCTTGCATAAATCTAGGTGTTTAGCAGGGTCTGTAAACCATGAGGTGGGTGTTGTCCATATATGAAAAAAAAAATCAGCAGATAGTATCAGTCCCATTGAAAATTGCTTGCTGAAAACTTTTTTCATTTCAAAGAACTAAAGCTGGGAAACACTGTTTTTTGCTGTTCAGGTTCTCAGTTCTTCAACCCTCTTTTAGTAGCATGTCTAGGCAAATGGATAAAACCTACAAGACCATGAGATCATTTCAAATCACTGTTTATATGCATTCCCAATAATTATGAACTTGCCCTATGTTTTGAGTGTCTATGAGGATACCTGGAACAAACCATGAAGCACTTTCTACAAGGGTGTGATCTGGGACCGTTTTGCTCTGATCCAGACCTATTTTTAACAACCTAAGCTGTCTTGCAAAAGACCCAGTAAAAAAAAAAACGTAGTCTGTTGGGCTTTCACACCCGAGTCTAATGGATCATCAGAGCTGGAGCTTATGCTGGTGTCTGTAGCATTACGTGATTAGAAGATCAACTCCTTCTGGATAGGACACTGGATGATACCGTCATAGGATTTTTCATTGGCACCCTTGTGAGTGGCACACTTGTGATTGAGACCTTGTCCAAGGGGGTCTAACCAGGATTTCAACCCACAATCTATTGATCATAAGCCCGGCATCCTAGCCCCTACACCACCAGTTAGTTATAAACACAATTATGAATATTTTTTGGCATTCATGACTAATCATTAATCATGTGACTTCAGCTTCCTTTACATGTTCTATACCATGATGTGAGCAGCAGTGTGGCGTACCAATCAGCACTCTGGACTCACAGCAAGAAGGTCCTGGGTTCAAGCACTGTGGTTGGCTCGAGACTTTCTGTGTGGAGTCTGCATGTTCTCACCATGCTTAAGTGGGTTCCTCGAAGTACTCCAGTTTCCTTCCACAATCCAAAGATATGCACATTAAGCTACTTGGCTATTCCAGATTGCCCCTTGATGTCAATGTATATGACTGTGCCTGTTTGCTCTGTGATGGTCTGGTGAGGTTTTCAGGGTGTACACCACCTCTCACTCAGAGTGTAATGAACAGATAATGAATGAATACACCATGATGCCTGGCAACATCATACATTGTATAACATAAAATCCAACATTACAGTGAAGAGGACAACTCGACCCTGGTACTCAGGGACTCCAACAATCCACATATACATACATATTTCTTTTCCTGATTTTAGATTGTATTAATACCGCAATGGAAATTTTGACTTCTGCATTTAACCCTTCCAAAGTGAGCACATACACATAAATAGTGAGCACACACTCGGAGCAGTGGGCTGAAACACATTGCGTGACTTTCTCAAGGGCAATTCAGCCATGAATGTGGAGGAAAGGAAGGTGGAGCTCACTACTCCACCGCTACACATTTCTCCTACTGGTTCAGGAATGGAACCAGTGACCTTTCGGTCCTAAAGCCGCTTCTCTAACCATTAGGCTGTGAAATTCACTCTCTGCTAACTCTCAACATACCTGGCTTGGGAAAAACTAAGAATGATAAATCCACTGCACTTTTTGAGGCTTATGGCTATGAAACAGTTAAATGTAAAAATGTTAAAAGTCATTTACTGATGCATAAACAAATTCAGGACAGGACCCCAAGAAAAAAGGTTATTGCACTTTTAATTTAAATACAGCACAATAAAATCATTCAGCAATTTTAAACTCGGCAGTAGTATTTGGTACAAAGCAACATATCACAGTATGAATAAATAAAACATACAGAACCCTATATGTGACACTAAGGCACATTCAGATTGTATTCTACTCAAATTTCACAGAGATGATGCTTATACTGACTTTCTGTAATATAACACCCTGAGATATCGAACTACCAAAGTCCTTGCCTGGGAAATACCACGGATTGTCGATGTGTGAGTTGTAAAAGTGTGGTGGGGTGTGTGGTTGTGTATACAGCCGAGCGACACCATCAAATGTTCTTGTGCATCCAGAAGACAGGTAGTCCTCGATTATCCGTGTATGGTGTCTGTTCCAGAGTCTGTACAACAGGAACCCATGTTGACGGGGGAAGAGCTGGGGCAGGTGGAGGGATAGAGGAAGGAGAGGAGTGAGATGGAAAAGGAGGAAGTGCTGGAGGTGAAGGAGGTTGCTGGACTGCTGGAGAAGGAGAAAGGGAGGAAGGGTGAGAGGAGGATGTGAAAGGGAGTGTGCTTTGTGGTGGAGGAGGAGGAGGAAGAGGAGGTAGAAGGGGATTAATTTTATGTGCTGTACTATCATCTTTCATCTTTTTCTCTCTATCCCGCTTATTTTCAGCTGTCCTGCAGAACTTGTGCAGTAGTTCTATTGGCACAAGAGAGGCCAGCGTGCCCACGTTCTGAACAGGTTGCGAGAGCACGAAGCCCAGATGGGCATAGAAGTGCTGCTTATCATGAGTGGTGAGGTAGAGCCGGGTGAAGCCTTTAGTGGCAGCGTAGCGCTCCACTCCCTCCATCAATGCCCGGCCGTAGCCTCGGCCACGCAGGTCATCTCGCACCACCACCGATTCCACAAAGGCACTGCGGCTGCCCAGCACCCGTGACACACGGGCATGCCCGATCAATACCTCACCCTCCAGCAAGACGAGGCATGCCGGGTAGCTGTCGCTGGACTGGCGGAGCGAATGGAGTCGTGCTCCTATGCTGCGCTGCCACTGGGTATTCAGAAGGTCGGCACATGCCTCCAGGAGGTCCCAGCGATGGTGAAGAGGAACGATATGAACAGCCGAAGCGCGAACGTCACTGTCACACCTGCACACATGGCCATGGGCAGGAGTCAACACGAGGGATCAAGGTTTGAGAGCTTTAAAAAGACATTTGGTTCGACTGTAGTGGGGGTTTGCAAGAAATGGTGCAACAGGCTGAACTTGGAAAGTGAGACATGCAGTTGTTTTAGCAATACAAGAGGTTGCTGGTTCCGTGTTAGAATGCAATGTCTGACAACGATGCAGGTTCAGACACCATCAAGCCAAGAACAGGGCAGAGTTGCATTTCACATCGTTTCTGATATTACACACATCTCTGTTGTAAACTGCTGGTCTTGAAATTCGTTCTGTTCCCTTTTTACCAAAGAAGGACAGTAAAGGAACCTTTTCTCCCTTTCAGTTGAAGATGCTATGTGTATAATAACACCCCCTGACCACAGCGATGACTGTATGTACAGCCCAAGCTCTTGAGTGGTACGAAACTGCTGCTACACTTTATGCGCAGAGTCCCTGAAGTACTTTTACACAGGAAGCTCATTCATGCAATTTTAAAAAATTTTCATTAGTAATACAGTTATAACCAATTAATAACCAAGCTGTTATTAAGTTTTGAAGTTGTTCAGTTATTATTACTAGTCTGCGGTTGTATAGACAAAAAAATTATTAGGAATATTAGAGAAGTGAGAATCCAGTTTTAAGTTATTTTTAAAATCTTTATGTGTAATTTTATCTACATTTGAACCATTCTATTTAAAATGCACAGCCTTAATTTTAATCTGAACTTGGGGAATCCAGATTGACTTTCCTGCACAAATGACAATGCTGCATACACTGTAATTAAACTGGAACAGATTTACATTCAGTAAATGATTTCATTTCTGTGTTACATTTTACTAAATAGCGACAAAATCCATCTCATTCAAATTCTCACACAGCAAAAAAAATAAGGTTTCCGCAAAACAGTGAGTAAATGCCTACAGACTTACCTACAGTGATGTGTGTATAACAGCAGCAAGACTACTGATGACTGAGTCACACACACACACACACACACACACACACACACACACTCATTCACACGAGGAAGATGGTGTTAGAATAAGGAAATAAGCAGTCCCCACTTGTATAAGTGCATGACAATGTGTGCTGATCTGATCTGAGCTCAGTTCAGCGCAAAGCTCGAGGTGGTTTAGTGGGGTGGAATCTCTCATCTCTGACAACACGACTCAGCAAGCTGACATGCACATGGGATTTTGAGTGAGATGTAGAGAAGAAGTGGGACACAGGATTGGTTCCACTTCAAACCTCAAACCAGTTTGCTATTAGAGAAATAAATAAAGTATATTCGAGGAAACAAAAGAGTAAAAGCATACACTTTAAACATGAAAAGGTACCAACCAGCAAAATACCATGAAATGCATGCCTCTGCAACACGTGATAATATTGTGGCTGCATGACAGATGGTGTTGTTCAATTTATAAATACATGTTATTAGCACCACAAACACACAAGTGACCACCAGTGTTTCACCAGGCTAACCGAAACACATTTACAAAAAAAAAAAAAAGAAATGCATAACAGTGATGGGGTAGGGCAGTTTACACACAGCGGTGCTGCTGATGTTTCTTCTTCATAAAAAAATAGGAGGGCACAAATCAGTAATACGTAAGAGCATGCCATGTATTTCATCCTACACTTATACCAACAATCAACAAATTGCTCATAGTTTGGGTCTTGTGGGCGTGCGCCACTCATTCTTACTCATTTGCCAAACCACTTAATTTTTCTAGGGTCGTGGGAAGGCTAGTGTCTATCTCATCTGGCACTGGGAGAAGGCACCTCCTGAACAGCTCGCCAGACCATCACAGACCAACCCACTCATAACCATTCATACACATCCACACCTAGGGCCAATTTGGAAGAGTCAGTTAGCCTAATGCACATGTCTTTGGACTGTGGGAGGAAACCAGCATACCTGAATGAAAGTCACGCAAGAGAGCATGTAAACCATGCAGTGTTGTATCTATAATGAGAAATGGCACAATTCATAACATACAATTTATACACATCCCTTATGTTTAAAATGCAGTTACCGTAATCTAATTTCTTTGCTCTATGCTGGTCTCTGGTCATAGATAAGCAAAGCGAGTTCTTACACTCACCACAGGCACTAACAATCTGTGATACTTATTTCCCACATTTATTTTTATTTATAATATCTACTAGGGGTGTGACGAGACACTCAGGTCATGAGACGAGACACGAGATTGGGTTCACGTGATCGAGACGAGATTTTTAGAAAACTAAATTGCAGATTATATGGACAACAGACTTTTATTTAACTGAGTTGCACATGGATTTTATAACTTTATAAGCGCTAACTTTTAATGAACTTCTTCCTTTTAATGCACTTATTGAACTTCTTGCTCTACAAATTGAAACTAAAATAAAATGT
>JAQNCB010000015.1:10523216-10534220 GCA_030068295.1 Euristhmus nudiceps
TTTCCCATAACTTCATTGCATGGCTCATCAACTTTATTCCTCTGTAGTTGCCACAACTCTGCACATCTCCCTTGTTCATAAGGGTCGGTACCAGCACATTTCTCTTACATTCCCCAGGCATCCTCTCGCTCTCTAGGATCTTGTTGAACAACCTGGTCAAAAACTCTACAGAAACCTCTCCTAGGCATTTCTATACCTCTACAGGTATATCATCAGGACCAACTGCCTTTCCACTCTCCATCTTCTTCATTGCCCTCCTAACTTCATCCTTGCTAATCTTTGCTACCTCCTGATCAATGATGGTTACCTCTTCTACTCTATTCTCTCTCTCGTTTTCCTCATTCATCAACTCTTCAAGGTACTCTTTCCATCTTCCTAGCATACTTCCAGCATCTGTCAATACATTCCCATCTCTGCCCTTGATCACCCTAACTTGCTGCACATCCTTCCCATCTCTATCTCTCTGCCTCGCCAACCTGTATAAATCATCTTCTCCTTCCTTGCTGTCCAACCGAGCATATAAGTCATCATATGCCCTTTGTTTGGAATTTGCCACCTATACATTCACCTTACGTTATATTTCCCTGTACTCCTGTTTACTCTCTTCAGTCCTATCAGTGTCCCACTTCTCCTTTGCTAACCTCTTTCTCTGTATACACTCCTGCACTTCCTCATTCCACCACCAAGTCTCCTGATCTGCTTTCCTTCCAGAAGACACACCATGTACTTTCCGACCTGTCTCCCTGATCACATTAACTGTAGTTATCCAGTCATCTGGAAGTACCTCTTGAACACCCAGGGCCTATCTAGAGACCATACCTACCTGTGTGATATAACCACTAACAACACTGAAGATCACATCTTCAATTTCTAACTTCAAATGCATCACTCTATCTGACATTCTTTTCAACTCCAGGTTCAAGCCCTATCATTGGCAATGGTATTTCTGTGTGAAGTTCTCCCCATGTGTGCATGGGTTCACACCATGTGTGCATGGGTCCAGAGAGATGCACATTTGGTGAATTGGCTTTTCCAAATTACGCTTATTTGTGAATGTGAGTGTGAATATTTTTTCTCGAAAGAAAAGATTCTGCAGGGATGTTCTCCAGTAAAATGACCAGTGCATCATGGGTGCAGAATGGGTTGATCAATAACAATAAAAAATAGTTCCATATACATGCTGTGCACATCAATGATGACTAGCAAACCACAGTCTTGTAACAGTCGTCATTTATTTGTCTACTGGCCATAATGTCAAAATGAAACAATTTAATCACAATCTTGTTCTCAGAATTGTATTACAATTATTAGCTGGAATTAAAAAGTTGATTATACATGCATATACAAACAGTAGTCTAGAAACATTCCCACACCTGACTTCACAGACTTACACAAAGTCTGGAGTTCACATTAGAAGTTGCAGTAGAACTGCCTACAGTGCTGCATGACTGGATTTCAAAAGACCAATCATAAACCACTGCTAGCTGGTGATCACTGCTGGATGGTGACCTCAAAACCATGCTGTCTATGGGTTGTACTGTGACTGAGCAAATCCGGGGATGACTACATATTAATAGCATTGCTTTTGGGTTACAACACAAAAGTCACACAATTCTGTGTCAGACAGCAAGCATGAGAGTAGTCTGCATTTCCCTTGGTGTATAATCATTAAAGATGCATGCAAGGACAAGGCTGTTGTAATATAATCTGACATGGTAGCTGATATCAATGAGGTGATTTATTTTTCTGGGTTTGTTAGGGTGCCTTCTGCAACTGTTTCTCGAGCATGTTCACGAATCTTCTTAAATGATTATAGAAACAGTCAAGAGGTCGAAAGCATCATCGCTTTAACTATTCATTTTTCTATAAAATGGCATCGCTCTGGTAAACATGCTTGTATAGAAATCTCTTCTGTATTTCAAATCAGATGCGACACCTGTTGAAGAGCATTTTGCTGTTTTATTAATTGGGTGAAATTAGCTGCACTAAAAGACTTGCTCCCTGAGACCACAATAATGAACATCCAGCACAAGCGTGCAGCTCTGCACGGGGAAGAACTTTCTGTTATTGACAACTAAGTTTTAGCTTAGTGTTCTATACTGAGCAAGATTTAAAAAATCATTTGAAAAGCCCTCTGATCAATTTTTTGCATACACTAGACATACATGTGCAAGGGGTCTTACAGCACCAGTCTTATTTTCTGAAAATAGGACCAGAATCATCCAACTGCTATAAGACAAAGCCAAAAAACAACATCTCTTTGACAACATGGGAAGATAGCTGATCGGGTACATTTAGGATTTTCACTGATTTTAAAATTCCTAATTATTATTAAGCCTTGAGATAGCACAAAGTACTATAGATCGCATTTTGTAAGGATGAAAATGCGAGAAATAGATAACTGTGGTGCTGTCACGCTTGTATAGATTTGGAAAAGTAGCTAACCTTTATTATTATTATTATTATTATCATTATTATTATTATTATTATTATTATTATTATTATTATTAATAGTAGTAAAAATAATATTTATGTGCAGTGGTGGCCCAGTGGTAGGGTGCTTTATTACTGATCCCAAGATCGGAGGTTCCAACCCCATTATCCATGGGTTGTCTCTGCTGTCCACCTAATGCAACTAACTGGGTTATCAAAGGCCAGACATATCTCTCACTCTCTGTGTTGAGAGGAATTTAAAAGAACCATTGCTGACATTTGTCAAGAGTAGGCTGCATTACCATCAGTGTGTTTCTGCCCTAGCGAGCTGTCCAGGGTGTACTCCGCCCTCGCAAAGAGTTGGCTGAGATGGGCGTCAGCCCCCCAGTGACTCTGATTAGGATTAAATGGTTCAGAAAATGAGTGAATGACTAATATTTATAATATAATTATTCATTCAGTTTCTAACTAGCTTAATTCTTATTAGGCTGGTGCCTATCTCAGCCGGCGGGGTGCACCCTGAATAGCTCGCCAGGCCATTATAGTGCCAACACACATAGCGAGAAAAAAACTTTTGCACACCGGTAGTTAGACAGGTGCATAGGAGAAAAGCCGACTAAGGACAAAAGTAACAATAAAAAGCTCCCGCACACGGTCTTCTCACTTGCAGTAGGATTTATTGTCAACGTTTCAGTCAACCGACCTTCCTCAGGACAACAAAAGGATTTATTGTCAACGATTTGGTCAACCGACCTTCCTCAGGACAACGAAACCTTTTGCTGTCCTGAGGAAGGTCAGCTGACCAAAACGTTGAGAATAAATCTCATTGCAAGGGAGAAGACTGTGTGCGGGAGTTTTTTTTTTTGTTAGTGCCAACATACATACAATCATTCACACTCTCAATTTGGAACCGCCAATATACCTACTGTGCATGTTTTTAGAATGAGGGAGGAAACCAGAATGCCCGGAGAAAGCCCACACAAGCACGGGGAGAACATGCAAACTCCACACAGAAATGCCCGAGCCTGAGAATCAAACTCAGGCCTTCTTGCGCTAACCACTCCACCACCGTGCTGGTTTATATAATTATACAATAATAATAATAATAATAATAATAATAATAATAATAATAATAATAATAATGTCTATCTGTATTTCTCTTCAAACTGCTCAGATATAGTATATACACACACCTAAATGTATGTCAATAAACTTAAAATTAAGCTACAACAGCTTTTTTTGAACCAGTACATCTAAAGTCGTGGTGTACACAGATTTCTTTTAAACAGTAATATAATCTCTTTATATTATATATACTGGTGTGATCTATAATTTGTTAAAAAGTTTTTTCTTGAACAAATAAGATAAACAAGTACTTCAGTGCTTAGGAAAATAGTATAAATGTAAATATATTTACATTATTGTGCAAATATTAAAAAAAACCCCCAACAAACTAATAATATATTCTAGTTTCCCACATACAGTATCTCAGAAAAACATGTTACATCTAAGAAGAAATACAGGGCCAGCGAACTTTAAGTTAAACAGAAAAGAGTCCCTTATTAAACCAATAAATTCCCCTAAAATAATAAAATTTGTAACCAACATCTATTTTTGTCAGTATATGTGCGAAGAAAGTTAAATGTACTGAGATCAGTGGATCCTGAAAAATAAACAATTTCTGAATATACACATCTTGATTTTCTGGTCTGATTGCCAACTCACATTCAGGTCATTATAAAATGATCATAAAACTATTGCAATAATGTGTCAGTGTTTGGATTAACAGTAATTGTTGCACCTTGCTATACACCACTAACTGTGCACATTGGGGATGTAGCCTTTTCTGGTTCTGTGAGGAGGAATCAACTGCCAACAAACATTTAGCGTTCAGTACTGACAAAATGTTAGAGAACAGTCGTCGCCACCGCACCCCCATCCCCCCTCGCCCTCCCCCCAATCATGGCAATGGAACAGTCTGTAGTCATTTAAACAGTAATCTGTCTAGGGCAAACAAGGCTCAGGTAATACAGTCTGACATACTGTTATAGCAGAAATAAATGGCCAATTGAATGTTCTGTTTGTGGTTGTGTGTTTTTATAGGTTTAATCTTTGTGACTATTCAGGGCTGGAGGGTTTCCCCCCCTAAAACTGCAATGCTCTAGATTTCCTCTCACTGAACAATCTATCCCACCCCATCCCCTGCCCTCTCTCACTTAGTTACCATGACATCCAGTTTTATAATTGATTCATTTTTCCCTGCTAGTATTTGATGCTGTTTCCTTGGTAACTGGAATGATTGAAGCCTGCAGTGCTGTTGTTGTCCAGTGGGGGCAGCAGAGTTGCAGTACTGCAGCTCAATCTGGAATGAAGACCTAAAACCAAAGAAAAAGGTGAAGGATGACAAAGGGCAACTGTTACCCTGGCAACACACAAAAGAAGGGCCGGGTGTTGGGGGCAGCTGTGTTGATGATGAGACTCCTGGTGACTGACACGACAACATGTGAATCACACCCAACCCTGAAAGAAAGTGTGTCTTGAGGGGAAAAAAAAGACAAGCCTGACGCTCTTTGCTTAACATCAAAGCTTTGACCCTGGGTGGCAAAGACGGGGGTCTGGTGACCCCTGTCCTCTCCTTACTTGCTAATAGTGAATATGGGCTCACTGAATTTGGATGCACCCCAGCAGGAGGAGTTGTAGTAAACGAAGAGGATAGAGGTGAGAATAGTCAGAGATGTAGGGCCTAGTTAGAGGGGTGTGGTTAGTGGGATGATGAGGAGTTATGGCCCAGAGGGGGCTGGAAGATGCTCTGTAATCCAGGCAATCACTTCTTGAAGAACAGACTCTGCTGTCTCAGGCAATTCATGATGCAGGGCATGGTAGGCTCCATCATACTCCTGATACACATACACACACACACACACACACACACACACACACACACACACAGACATATTCAGAAACAAAAGCACTAAGACACACCCAAACAGAATGTTTTTGACAAGGGTTCCATGTAGAAGGTGTTTCATTCTGTTATGTTAAAAATGCAAGAGCAGACTGCCTGGCTGGACAACTGTGTAGATGACATCCACATTCATATAAGCAAAGTCTTCCAAAATTGAATATACAGTATGTTTAGTGTCACATGGGTGTAATACTAAAGATATGAACAATACTGATGAAATATGATTGAATAACTTGTATGACTTTACATATACATTTTTAAGTATTCATTGGCGTATTCATAGAAGCTCTTGACGATTTCCACATACTGTTGTGCTACAAACTGAAATGAACTTCATTGTCTTTATAGGCCATGAATTGACATAAAATGATCCATTATTTTGAAGTGGCTGACAAAAATAAATATAGTTTGCAAAATGGGTTAAAATTATATTAAGCATTTATAATAAATAATAATAATAAAAAAATTATAATAAATTATAATAAACATTTATTTATTCAAATATATTAAGCACCACTGCTGTAAAACCACTAACTTTGCTCTACCAGAATCCATTAGAAGTTACATGAGAAGAAAAATGTACTCGACATATGTGTAACTAAAATGTCTCGTGATCACAATCTAAACACATTTATTCTTGGACCATGCCAGATTTCATTAGCTAACATACTTCATGAACATCATGGAAACCAAAAGTTTGCATGTTCTCCCTGTGCTTGCGTGGGTTTCCTCCGGGAACTCCAGTTTCCTCCCACAGTTCAAAAACATGCACAGTAGGCTAATTGGCTGTTCCAAATTGCTCCTAGGTGTAAGCGTGATTGTGAATGGTTGTATGTATGTTGCCCTGTGATGCCCGGGCGAGGTGTTCATGTGTACCCCACCTTCGCTCAAAGTAGACTGAGAGAGGCACCAGCATTCCCATGACCTGAATGAGGATTAATAGCTCAGAAAATGAATGAATGATTGAATGAAATAATAATACAAACAAGCTCTAAATATGATTTGGTTATAAACCGTTTTGGTACTTATACGTTCTACACAAAATCCCACAACCATCAAAAATCATATGGTTATTATCCATCCATTCATTTGCTGAATCATTTAAACCTACTATGGTTTGAAGGAGGCTGGAGCCTATCTCAACCAACACTGGGCAAAGGTGGGGTACACCCTGTACAATTCTTAGGTTATTACCATTTAATTTCAATATCAGCTTCTGATTGTTAAACTACATCATGTGGTAAAGGTTAAAAGGAGTGAATATTTTATAAATACAGTGTAGAAATTTGGTGGTACATTGTTTTACATTTTCTTGATGTTAATCAGTTTGTGTGTTTGGAAAGCTTTAATGATAATAAGCTCAGCTTGTCCCACAAAATGGGTGTTTAGGTTGATTAAAAAAATTAGATTACCTTTAGTTTTTTATCTGTGCTCTTAGCTTGGTTGTACATTAGATGGGATCCTCTGATATCACAGAGCTTGTCATCTGTTCCGTGTAGAAGCAGGAAAGGCCAGGAGATGTTGGGAAGCTCTGTTTCGATGCGGCTTGTAGCCGACATCAGCTGCATTCCGAAAGACACGCGCATACCTCCATGATGAACCAGCTCGTCGGATTCATATGCCTGCACCTGTAGTGTATGAGGGGAACTGTGTTTATGCCAAATGTTGGAATAACTTCAGCATGTTTAGAATAATATAATGACCAACGATTAGTATAAACACAACCCGATTTATGTAAATGCTAGTCTTTGATGCATAAACCAAAATGTATGTGGTAGTCTGGGAAAACATGCTAAATGTCAGTGGGGTTGAATTCTGGGATGTTGAACAAATTTAAAGGTTTTCTGTCGATAAAATACTATAATTTTACAAAACAACATTGAGAAGCCATAATCTAAAAAAATCTACCTAAACCAATGTGGATTAAAAAGAAAAAAAAACCTTGCCTTACCTACATGATGCAGAGTTCAAGTTGCTATTAAGCATATTTAATAAGTGCAGACGATCTGAATTAAGATGTCTAAAACCTCACGATACAGTACAAGTATGATTTCCTCACACAGTGAATGCCCCGCTTTGATCACTGCATTCCACCATTATGTGCCATAGCTAATCAGACACAACCCAAATCACCAAGCATGACATATCTCCTGTTAAATTTTCTGTGATGATGCTGCAGTATGAGAATTGAATCTTTAAATGTCATTTTATATTTTATCTTTTATTTTTGTGAGTAACCAGGTGTTAAAGTGCTAAAATCCCTCCTTGACTCACCACCTTATAGTGGTGGAAGGGTTTGCGTGTCCTAATGATCCTAGAAGATATGTTATGGCATTACAGGGTCAACCAAGGCAAACAGGTCCTAGGTGAAGGTCCAGAATAAGCGCGGTTCAAAAGACCCCTCTGGAAAATAAAGAAAAAAGCACACAGTTTCCCTTGCCCGGAGGCTGGTCACTGGTGACCCCCACCCCCCACCCCCTAGAGCCAGGACTGGGAGAGAGGCTCGAAGTCGAGGGCCTGGTGGTGGGGCTTCTGCCCATGGAGCCTTTCCGGGCTGAGCCTGAAAAGGAGACATGGGTCCATCTGCCCATTGATCCACCACCTGTGGGAGGGGCTATAGGGATCAGGTACACTGTGAGTTGGGCGGCAGCCAAAGGCATGGGTTCTGTCGGACTGATCCTTGGCTACTGACTCTGTCTTTTGGGACATAGAATGTCACTCCTCTGATGGGGAAGGAGTCTGAGCTGGTGCGTGAGGTTGAGAGATGCCGACTAGTTATAGTTGGACTCATCTCGATACATAGCTTGGGCTCTGGAACCACGCATCTCGAGAGGGCCTGGACCTTATTCCATTTTGGAGTTGCTCATGGGGAGAGGTGGCAAGCCAGTGTGGGCATACTTGTTCCCCCTGTCTTGGTGTCCACATGCTGGGGTTCTCCCCAGTTAATGAAAGGGTAGCTTCTGGCCGCCTTCGGGTGGAAGGATGAGTCCTGACTGTTGTTTGTGCTTATGCACCAAATGACAGTTCAGAGTATCCATACTTTTTGGAGTCTTTAGGCAGTGTGTTGGAGAAAGCTCCTCCTGGGGACTCCCTTGTTGTCCTGGGAGAATTCAACACCCATCTGGGCAATGATACTGAACTGGAAGGGTGTGATTGGTAGGTACAGCCTCTCCAATCTGAACCTGAATGGTGTTCTTTGTTGGACTTCTGTGCCCATCATGCTTTGTCCATTAGGAACAGCATGTTCGAACATAAGGGTGTCCATAAGTGCACTTGGCACCAGGACAACCAAGGCCGCAGTTTGGTGATCGACTTAGTAGTTGTCTCACTGGACTTGCAGTTGCATGTTCCGGACACTCGGGTGACGAGAGGAGCTGTGCTGTCAACCGACCACCGAACTGAATGGATGCGATCCACCCTCAATAGGCTCTGGGCCCTGGATGTTGTAGGACTGTCTTGGTTGATGCGTCTCTGCAACATTGTGTGGTCACTGGTGACTGTACCCCTGGATGTTTGCAGAACAGGGTGGTAGTTCCCCTTTTTAAAAAGGGGGGATGGAGGATGTGTTCCAATTATCGTGGAATCACACTCCACAGCCTACCAAGGAAAGTCTATACAGGTGTACTGGAGAGGCGGATCCAACCGATGATTGAACCTCGGATTCAGGAGAAACAATGTGGTTTTCATCCTGGCCGCGGTACTCTTCACCAGCTCTATACATTCTACAGGATCCTGGAGGGGGCATGGGCGTTTGCCCAATCGGTCTACATGTGTTTTGTAGATTTAGAGGAGGCTTTTGACCGTGTCCTTCGGGCTATCTTGTGGGGTGTGCTCCAGGAGAATGGTGTACCGGACCCGTTGCTATGGGCCAGTTGGTCTCTGTATCACCAGAGTCAGAGCTTGGTCTGCATTGGTAACAACAGGTCGAATTCGTTTCCAGTGAGGGTTGGAGTCCACCAAGGCTGTCCTTTGTCACCGATTCTGTTCATAATTTTTTGGACAGAATTTCTAGGCACAGCCACGGTGTTGAGGGGTTCCAGTTTGGTGGCCATACAATCTTGTCTCTGCTTTTTGCGAATGATGTTATCCTCTTGGCTTCATCAATCTGGGACCTCCAGCTGTTATTGGAGCAATTCACAGCCTAGTACGAAGTGGCTGGGATTAAAATAAGTATCTGCAAGTCTGAGGCCCCGGTTCTCAGGTGGAAAGGGGTGGAATGCATCCTCCGGGTCTGAAATGAGGTCCTGCCCCAAGTGGAGGAGTTCAAGTATCTCGGGGTCGTGTTCACGAGTGAGGGAATGATGGAGCGGGAGATCGACAGGGGGGATCGCTACAGAATCTGCTGTAAAACAGAGCTTGTACTGGTCTGTTGTAGTGAAGAGGGAGCTGAGCCGCAAGGCAAAGCTGTCAATCTATGTTCCAACCCTCACCTATGGTCACGCAATTACAAGTGGCAGAAATGAGCTTCCTTCGCAGGTCGACAGGGGGTCTCCCATTGAGATAGATTGAGAAGCTTAGCCATCTGGGAGGAGATCGGAGTAGAGCCACTGCTCCTCCATGTTGAGAGGAGCCAGTTGAGGTGGCTCAGGCATTTGGTTAAAATGCCTCGCTGGTGTGGTGTTTCAGGCATGTCCAACCGGGAAGAAACCCCGGTGTCGACCCAGAAAACGTTGGTGGGACTATGTCTCTCGGGCTGGCCTGGGAACGCCTCGGTGTCCCCCGGAAGAGCTGGATGAAGTGGCTGGGGAGGGGGACATCTGGACCTCACTGCTTAGGCTACTGCTCCCACGTGTAAATGAAAACGCCACAAATTCACTTCATGAAATGTTATCGCTCTTCCCCTCCAATGTTAGTAACATATTATTCATAGTTTTATCCACTAGATCGAGGCCCATGCAAGTGTATCACTATACTTAAGAAGCCATTGTTTTGATTTTGCGTAGTTTATGCATCAGTCTAGTGTTTGTGTGCACCATGACAATGATGAGCTGTTATATATTGTGATATTGGCTGCTGTGATGCATTGTGATGCTGATGGACTGTTATACATCAAGATACCTATTGGTTGTCATGTATCACGATGCGGATTGGCTGTTATATATCAAGTCACTGATTGGCTGTTATGCATCGCGATGCTGATTAGCTGTTTACTGTACATCAAGATACTGATTGGCTGTTATGCATTGTGATAATGATTAGCTGTAATGCATCATGATACTGATTAGCTGTTATATATTGAGATGCTGTTTTCTGTTATGTATTGTGATGCTGATTGACATTTTTTGGAAGGAACTAGACATGTGCCATCATCTAGGAATGTATACTGACGGTTTTTTCTTTTAAAACTTTTTATTTATTCATTTATCTTATTATTATTATTATTATTATTATTATTATTATTATTATTATTATTATTACAAGTAGTAGTAGTAGTAGTAGTAGTAGTAGTAGTAGTAGTAGTAGTAATATTGTTATTGTTATTATTGTTTTAAGCTGAAACAAAATCCAGATGACACCAAATTAAAATTTTTTATAAGATAAGATAAGATAAGATAATCCTTTATTCGTCCCACAAACGGGGAAATTGCATTGTTACAGCAGCAAAG
>JAQNCB010000015.1:10537008-10551945 GCA_030068295.1 Euristhmus nudiceps
TTTAGCCTGTCGGTACCTGTCTGCTGCCTCTGGAGTCCCACAGGCTAACAAGGCCCGATAGGACTCCTTTTTCAGCTATATATATATATATATATATATATATATATATATGTATGTATGTACGTTATTGTAGTTCATCCCAACAAGCCTGGCCTGTCGGGATGAACTTGTCCATTTGTCTTTTTCTACTATAACAAGTACTTCGCTTTACTCCATGTATCGAGCACTGTTTTATGAATTTACACAGGTTGGGGGTTGTCTAGGTGATGATCCGGGATGGATGCCAAAGCACAAGTGTCACACTATAGAACATTCTAAATGCACTGTGGAATCAAATGGCTCACTTTAATGTTCCTTAATCGAAATTCCTTTTTCAAAGAGGATGTCAGTGGGCAACATATAAGTGACCTTCTGCTTCCTTTAATTGTTTGTGGTTCAAAGAGCCCTTGGCTGGTGAAAGGTTCAAGGCTCCCTATGGTTCAAGTCAGCTGATCTGATTCTCACAGTCCCTGCTGATGACAGGTGCTCCATTATGAAAACCAGTTTATTTGATTAACTTGCAGAACCTCACAGGGCTAAACCATTAATTTACCTTTCAATTGGCAGGAGGCATTATTCCCTATGCTGTCTGCAGCTTTTAAAAACAAAGAAATGTAAAAAAAAAAAGAAAAGAAAAAACAACCCCCCAACAAAAAAACAACATGAAATGTCAACTGACTAACTAGATTTTTAAGAATATTGGGGACAATGGGTATAGCATATATAACAGAGCATTTTGGACTTGAGTGTATTGTAATAAACCAAATGTAAAAAAGGTATAATGTACTTATAATCACTTACACAGGGTCTAGGCTTTGCAAAACTGTACCTAATAAACCGAAAATCTTATTTCTGTTTACAGCCAAAGGACTTAGCAGGTTTTTGAAACTGGTCCTTGGAGTGTAACTTATATTTTAATCTAATTAATAGAAAACCAGGGGGTGGGTACACACAATGTTATACTATTGACCTCTTTACTGAAAAATAAGCTGTTAATGGAAAACCTATGCATGCTGCTGACATTTGGTTGCCCCACTTAGACAGATGACCTTTCACATACATTCCTAGTTCACTACCTGATTTGCGTCCCGGGAGACCAACTTGGGATCGATTGAGCCAAGAGTAAGGCTGGGAACCATATGGTTCAGGACTTTAGCCATAAAAACCTGCAGACATCCAGAAAGAGTCAGTTAGAACAGATAACAAGGAACCAGAAGTGTTTCAATAGCCAATAGCAATGCAAGAACATATATAAATAAGCAAGATCCAAATAATAGAAGGGCCTCCGTTTTCATAAATATAATCGCTATTTTGCTTCCCGTCTGTCTGTCAAATAGCTGTGGCATTCCGAATCAATAGGCCAAGGAATTCCATTTATATAAAACTATATTTACAGTGGCAAGTTATGTAAAACAGAAGACGAAAATAAAATCACAAGACAAAAAAGTATGTAGGACGTAAACTGCTGGCATTCCTTTTGCGCTCGTTTCGCTAGAAACTAATATGGGCACATTCATCCTGTTAATCTGCATTAAAATGAACCTTATGAGACTCATATTCATTTCAACTAATCAGCAAGTGATTACGGCATGGAAATTCGGCCCACACAAGCGAATACCACTGACTGTAATAGCGCTCCTACACCGTTTGTTTTTATGAACAAAGCTTATGGAAATGTCTCAATTATTTGCAGTAAGACTTCAGAGAATGAGGCGTGTCTGCTTATTTATGTTCCAGCACTTACTGTTGATGAGTTAACAATCACTGGCACCTGTTCCTTGTCTCCCATCCCCCTGCCCTCCCCCCACTCTTCTTACTCCCCCCTGCACCGCCTCTCGCACGGTCCTATCCCGTCATCCGCACACATCGTCACCGCACTCTTCTGAACCCCCCTGCACTCCCCCCGAACTCCCCTTTCCATTCTGCCTCCACTTACCACCCTCTCCTCATTGCCCCACACTTCACAATCTACTCACCCACCATCCCCACTCCCCTCTCCATCCTCTGCAACCCTTCCATCACACTCTCTTCATCACCCCACATCTCGTACTCTCCTCATTCCCCCATACTTCGCACTCTATTCACCCAAACTCCACCTCCAACACTTCTCATCTTATTTATTTATTTCTTTTTTTCCATTTTCTCCCAAATTTAGTTGTATCCAATTCCCACCCATCAAGTATTGCCTTCCCTATCACACGATCACCACTGACCAGGGAGGGGCGAAAGCATGCACATGCTTCCTCCATGACATGCGATGCTAGCCACCCGCCTCTTTTCAAACTGCAGCACTCGTGTGTTTGGGGGTGATCAAACACAGGGAAACCTCCACCCACCCACTTGTACGAATGAGCTTATAGACGCCCATGATTGGCTGCCTATCACTGTGAGTGACAGGGAAGTGAGCGTATGCCATTTCTCCCTCCTGTGAGAGCTCAGACAATTAGTTCCCATAGACTCCTGATGACGGATGGCTGTGGAATTAAGCTGTATTCGAACTTGTGATCGCTGGGTTAATAGTCACGCACCATGTCAATGCGCCACTCAGGAGCCATCGTCCCACACCTTGCACTCTCCCCATCCCCCAGCGCACTCTTATGACCCCCTCTGACCCCCCAAAACCCTCCTTTCCATCTCCCCAACCACACTGTTTTCATCCGTCCACCCCGCACTCTCCTCTTTACCCCAATTGGCACTCTTCTCACCCGACAACCTCTCCTCTCCTCATTCTTACATTCTTTTCACATTTCTCATTCCTACATTCTTTTCATCTTCCCACCACTCACCCCCCCCCCCCCATTCTCCTCATCCCCACTGTAAATCCACTCTGCATCCCTTTCATAATCAACTCCAAAGTGTTGGCAACATTCTTACTGTCCAGCTGCCAGTTTCTTGGATTTTGATTCAAGTCTTTATCTTTTTCTGGTTTTGATCACTACGGTGTGAGTTAAAAGAATTCTTTGTTATTCCTGAGTTTAAACCATTTTTGATAGTTTCCCTTCTTAGCTCACTTGCTTTGTGTATATTTTCTATATTTTTTAAAACTGGGGTGTTGTGAGTTAATTATGACTGAGGTGAGAAGATTTAATGATGAACTTAGTTGCATGAGATCACTTGTTTACTTTTAATAGTTGATCAACCTGACTGCCAAGACAAAGACACACATAGACACCAGGATGCTTGCCAAAATCCACACAGTGGGTAATGTATGCACAGAATCGAACTTTGGAGCTGTCAAGACAGAAAAGCAACCACACCACCAATTGCTCAATTTTATTCTTTCATTCATTGTTAATATCTCTTATTCCTGCACGTGGTTGTAATGGGTCCAAGAGCTATTCTTGGAAATGTGGACGTATGGTGGGAGAATTGAACTCACAGGGGATGCTAGTCAGATGCAAATAATCACACACACACACACACACACACACACACACACACACACACACACACACATACACTATGACACTTCCAAGACTTTTTGTGAAGACTCTTCAAGACTCGAGTCTTGGCAAGTCTCAAACTAGTCTTGATCCGTCGCGGACGAGTCTTCATTCCGTTGTGAAGTCCTGCCAAGTCTTGACGAGATATTGGAAATGTTCATATACACTCACACATGTTCACACCTACAGGACATTAGCATAGTCAACCTGTCTATCGGGATGTTTTTAGGTTGAAACCTCCACACAGGCAGTAAAACTTAGGTTCAAACTAGAACTCTGGATCTGTGAGGCAGCAATGTTATTCGTATTGTTGTATTTCTTCTGGAAATGATTACTTTTTCCTTTGTTCTCATTTTGGTGTCCTGGTTTTTTTTGTTAACTTCGTCACAGTAAATGCATTTTCTGATCTAAAAGTAAATTAAATTAAATCAAGCACTAGCTATTATGAAACAACAACAACAACAACAACAACAACAACAATAACAATGACCCTGAGTGTTTGTGTGTAAATATGATATCCCACCTTGAAGGGTGTGGCAGATTCTGGGTTCATCTGGACCATGGGGCCTATCAAAACCACACCGGTGAAATCCTGCGGCCTCTCACATGCAGTCAGAATAGAGATGGCGCCACCCTGCCGTAAAACACAAATACACACATCAGGGGGATTGAAAGGGGAAAAAACATTCATTAATCCATTCATTTTATAAATTGCTTAATCCTAATTAGGGTCACAGGGAGGCTGGCGCCTACCTTAGCCGACTCTGAGCGAGGACAGAGTACACCCTGGACAGCTCGTCAGGCCATCGCAGGGCAGAAACACACAACAATCTACACCCACACTCACATCGAGGGGTGATATGAAACAGCCAATTAGCCTGTGCATGTTTTTGGACTGTGGGAGGAAACCAGAGTACCCAGAGGAAATATATGCAAGCACAGGGAGAACATGCAAACGCCACACAGAAATGCCCAAGACCAGTAATTGAACCCAGGCGTTCTTGCTGTGAGATGGACGTGCTAAACACTGCACTGCCATGCCGCCAGGAAAAAAACAACAACAAAGCAAAACAAAACAAAAAACAAGCCAGACCTGTTCTACTGTACTGTAGGAAGAGAAATAAAACACATACAGGAAAGGGAAAATAACAGGTACTTTGTCAGTGAGGAAAATGAGGTGAGTAAGAAGGAATCATTATTATCATTATTATTCACTGCTCAACTGGGCGGCCATTTTGTTCTCGCTGTGTTCAACAGTTCTTTATAAGACTTCTGAATATTCATGACGTGAGTTTCAAACTCAGAAAAGCTTCCCAGGACCACAGCAGTACTTAGGACATGTAAACAAACACACATGCACATCACTGAAATCTTCAAAATAATAGCGCTTACGTCAATTTGCATGTCACATTTAATATAGCACATGTGCTTATCTACAACATCCTCTTTCATGGTAACAAATAATTAGACATTTAAGGGTGTGTGTTATATACAGGAAGATCGTTGTTAGTCCAGGCAGTTCCTCTGAGACCCCATAGTGGATTCCAGGAACAGAATTGCACGCAACATGCGCACAATTGTTTAGTACATGAAAATACAGAGTTTAACACTTTTAAATATGGATTGCCTCGATGTTCCTCATTTCCACACACAGTGCTATTGAGAATAAATAGTCGCATTGTGTTAGTGCCCCCATAATGCTGGAAAGTTCACTCGTATGTAAGAGTTGATTCACTTGACATTATATAAGGTGAAAAGAAATGGAAAATGTGAGAAATAGAAGACTATAAGAAAATATATAGAGGATACAAGGAACAGGTGATATTGAATAATGAATCAGAAAAAAAGAATGAAGAAGTTCATTAGTGAAGAGGGGTTCTATGTTTTTGTACATTTGCTCATTTCAACTGAAAAAACTGTATTAGAGGGTCTAGCTTGAAAAAATGTTCACATAATCTAAGAGTAAAAGGCTTCACATAAAAACATAATGTAAAATAGGCCACAGGGGTCTAGATGCTCCTGTTGAAAGGACCATTTCATTATATGCCAATATAGAACAAGCATAGCCAGTTGGAAAGCGTACGGCAAGTAAATGTCCAGAAAAGTGATGAACAATTTTGCCTCTGTGACCTTGAGAAGGGTCAAAACAAACTGTTTTTGGTAGAAATAATATTTCTAGGTGGTAAATAATTTACGAGCAAGTGTAGTAGAGTAATAGAAATTCAAGCTAGCACTCATAGTAATGAGCCAGCATACCAAGTTTGAAAGCCCCAACTTCAGCGTGTGGCAGGTAAATGTCCAGAACCTAAAGTATGAGGGACAGATGAACCCATTCCTATAACAGGTTGTGGGCAGGAGCTAAAAAGAGTTTATATTTTATAAAGAAAAACATGTATGTGTATATGCATATACCATATTTTCCAGACTATAGAGTGCACCTAAATATAAGCCACACCCACTAAAATTTAAAAGAAATACCTATTTTGTCACATACAAGCCGCACCGGACTATCCGCCGATATCCAGGCTGAGAAATAAGATATTTACCTAAGCTAAACAGTGAGCTTGGTTCAGCTTTATCTTGCTGCATATTTAAAAACACACTCACAGGAGCAAAACAGTCCATTCCAAACGCATCCACAATCCATTCACAAATGGTGGCATAACTCGCGCGGCGCTGCCTCCAAGTCTTAGCGAAAGAGTGTTTCCCATAGATTCGTTAATGTTGAATTCTCTCGCGGTTGCTCTATTCCCATTAATGACCATGTTAGCGATTGCCTGTAGTTTGAATTGTGTCTCGTAAGCATGTGTCTTCGCTGGTGCCATCTTCGGAGGTCCGTAGCCAAACAAATGTTATTTTTTAGCATACCGGCAGTACAGTATACCTATCTACTGGGGTCATGGCGGAGGTACGCGTGCATACTGTATGCAGCTTTATGTGATGTTCTCTAATTGGTTTGATGCTGCCAGCGTACATAGCGTGATTCCCACTGCCTGTCTCGTTTTTGCACTTCCTGATAGAGTGCCCCCTGAGGGCTGAAGAAAAATTCATAGAAAAGCCGCATCTCTGTATAAGCCGCATGGTTCAAAGCGTGGGAAAAAAGTAGTGGCTTATAGTCCTGAAAATACGGTAGTCATATGCTTTGGGTAGTGACCGAAAGAACAAGATCACAAACGGCTGAAATGAGTTTCCTTGGCAGGGCTCTCCATCCACAGATAGGATGAAAATTTCTGCCATCCAGGAGGAGCTGAGAGTAGAACCGCTGCTCCTCCGTGTTGGGAGGAGCCAGTTAAGGTGGCTCAGGCATCTGGTTAGAATGCCTCCCAAACACCTCCCTGGTGTGGGAAGGGAGCCGAGCTTGACCCAGAGCACACTGGAGGTTCTATGTCTCTCGTCTGGTCTGGGAACGCCTTGTAATCTTCCATTTTGATAAGGTGGATTATAAAGGAAATATAAACTACAAACGAAGAAGAGTGCAGGTCACGCAAGAATCTGTGGGCTCACTAGAGCCCTCATAAGTCGGGGCTACTGTTCTGTAACTTTTTTCCTGGGGTTATCATTAATCTATGAGCCTAAATATGTTGCAAAGATACATTTTATGCATTAGCCAGATGAAGAAAAGGCAAAGCATATAATCTGAGTGTTGAAAGCATTGCATTTGCGATATATAGAGGGACAGTGACATGCTATTTGCATTGCATACCAATGCAATTTGCGAGAGATTTACACAAACTGCCTTGCGGCGCATCTCTTCCCTGTATCTGAACCAGACATATGGAAATTCTGCTATTCTTTATTGAAATAAAACCATTAATATTGGAGTCAAACGGTAAAAGGGCTTCTAATACACACCAGCTGACATATAATAACATTTATTATATTTTAAAATTAACTTTTTTTTTTCTTTTCAAGATTAATAGGGGAGGGAGTGCTCTGCCTCCCCGAAGTCACGTCACTGCAGTATAGGAACAACTAAAAACAAAGTGCGTAAAAATACAACTCAACATTTCACTGAATTATTGGGAAGCCATTCAAAGATGTTTGTTTTTACCCATTTGTGCTCACTTGTGTTTTTTTTTTTTGCTGTACCGAATCAGGTGACCGAGACGAGCAGTTTTTCCAAAATAAAAGATCTTTCAGACTCAGATAATTACTGTTTTTTTCCCTTAGTGGTTAGCATGTCTGCATCATATCAAGAATGACAAGCTGTTCAGGGTGTATCCCACCTTTACCCAGTGTCGGCTGAGATAGGCTCCAGCCTCCCTGTACCCCAAGAAGATTAATAAATTAGGCAAATGAGTGAGTAAGATAAGGTCTGTTTATAAATAAAACAGAAATGTAAACACGAACAAACCTGTTTCAGGAAATATCCCAACAAAAATTTGAGACCAGACCTAAATCACCTCCTGTTTCAGGAAATATCCCAACAAAACATTCAAGACCAGACCTAAATCACCTCGAATATCAGCACCACATCAATTGGGATCAAGTTCTTTATGAATTATATTTTAAATGTCCTAAATAATGAACATGTTACACACTTATTACAGTTCTAACAACAGATAAAAATATGATGTGATTCCTTTGACAGATTGTAAATAAATGGATTAATTGACTGGTTGATTGACTGGTTTATTGATTGAATGATTGATTGATTGAATAATAGGGTGGCACATGGCATAATGATTAGCACAACCACCTCATAGCTTCCTGGGCTAAGCGGCAGTTACATCAAATCTGATCCTTTATCCAAGGTGTGTGGTTTCCTTGTGTCAACTGGACTAGAAATTTCCAGCCCAGTTGACAGAATGAAACCACATGCCTTGGATACTATGACCTGGGTGATTGAGAATCTTCACAGACATCTGATCCTTTATCTATCTAGCTGCTGGGATTAGTTTTTCCTCCAATCATGGGCCAGTATAAACATGTTGTACAGAAGCATCATCGACTGCTAATCAAAATGAGTATGTGTGGATGCAGTGGGTGGGATTCAAGTCCCAGCACTACCAGGTTGCCTCTGTTAGATCTTTAATCACTCTCTGCTTCAGAGGGACCATATCATGGCTGACACCTTGCACTGAGCATAACTTACTAACAAGTGGGGTTCTTCTTCTTCTTCTTTTTTTTTATTATAAAGAACTGGTCAACAATATGGGATTGTCGGCTTGCTGTGTGCTGAGGGTTATGTACCCAGGGTCTTACATTCGAGACCAGACCTAAATCACCTCGAATATCAGCACCGCATCAATTGGGATCAAGTTCTTTATGAATTATATTTTAAATGTCCTAAATAATGAACATGTTACACACTTATTACAGTTCAGATACATCCTTATAACATAATAAATGAAAGTCTCTTATAAACTCTTATTATTACAGTGTGAACAGAACACAAGAGCTTCACAGTCACGTCCCACTTTATGGTATAAGCACTAGAAGAGGTGTTCCCAAAAAATGGTCTATTATTAGAACACCAAAGCATCCACCCTTCCTTTCTGACAACCTCGACAAGCTTCAACTCAAAAACATAACCACTTGTGGTTATCACAACCACCCAAAACACATGACACAAAAAGGTGTACAAACTTTTATCTGTCTATTCAGCCCAACTCACCAGAACACCCGAACAGGTGTCTCTAACCTTCTTTGTACACATGAATACTTTTAAAATACAAAACAGGTTTAACGGCCAATATGAAGACTGGGTTTACCCGACAAACACTAATATTCCTAACAGTACATTCACTGTTTATAAGAAGCAGCTTTATAAAAGCAGCCCAGGTTCTGCTTGTATTACAGGCCATACAGTAACGGAAAGACTAATTTCTATTATTCTTGGTCAAATGTTGAACTGAAAAGTTCAGAAGTTTACATAAAAATCTTAAAATAATACTGTTACCGTACTAATAATACAACTCTAATCCTATGATCTAATATTATAGCATAACAGTGGCGTAGATGATTAACAGGTCTGTTACCTTCGTGACCTTCCTGGGTTCGAGTCCTGAACGCAGTGAGGGCGTTTCTGTGTGGCGTTTGCATGGACTTTGCATGTTCTCCTAGTGTATGCATAGTTTTCATGCATATTGATTCTTGGCTGTTCCAAATTGCTTCTAGGTTTGAGTGTGAATGGTTGTGTGTTGGCCCTGCGATGGTCTGGTGACCATCATTTACCATTTACCATTTACCTAGTATTGGCAGAGATAGGCTCTAGCCTCATAATCCTAGTACAATTAAACGGTTTGGCAAATGTGAGAAAGAAAGAGAATAAGAGAGAGAGAGAGAGAGAGAGAGAGAGAGAGCAAGAGAGAGAGAGAGAGAGACCAAAGGCATGCACATTAGGCTAACTGACTGTTCCAATTTTCCCCCCAGGTGTGAATGTTAGTGTGAATGGTTGTGCTACCTGGTAAGATTAAGGAGTTCAGATAATGAACATTATCATAGACTATATATCAGAAAATATAATTCTAATCCCATGAAATATTATCTGCTATTTTGTTGAAATAATGCAATATTTATAATAAGACATCTCTCGGTGACAGTGACTCATTGGGACAGCTGGGACTTATTCCAGAAAGTAATTGATGCCATGAGTAATTACTCACAGATGTTCTAAATATTCCGGCATTCCTAGATTTCACACAGACAAATCCTAATTTGACGAAAAAATATATTCTCCTCGGTGAGGCTGATGGAAAAACATAACCTTTAATGGAATGAAAACAGTGAAGTGGCTCCATGACAGAGTGCTGCTGGCATGCAGAGAAACAAGAACACCCGGCATGTCCACATCCTTGGGAGTGTGTGATGAATGCTAGGTCATTTGTCCTGTAGTAGCGATAAAAAATGTGTAGAAATATGAGCTGTAGGACACATACCGTATTCTGTCACAGACCCCATTATTAATATGAACGCTGTGATAATTGCATCCACACTAAAAACGGTCTTTATGCTGATCTGTCACTTCATTCTCATATATACTGCACATAGCGTCGATTACACGGGGTGTTTTTTATCTAAGACGTGCATTTTTTCTTTTGAAAATCTCGTCTGGACCACGGAAGTGTGCTGTTTTTTTTCGTGCTATTTTTCAGCCGGAGCTGGTTTTCTATTGGAATGGCTCATGTTGTTACCAGGAAAGAACAAAGGACCATACCAGTTTTATTACATTTACGTAGTTATTTATTACTGTACAGTTATCTAAATGGCTTAGCGCTAGCATATCTCACTGATCCTCTGAAACAGTATAGCCCTTCATAAGTACCTCAGTCTGCTCAGGCAGTCAGATATAGCTTTTCAGCGTGCTTAAGAAAGCCAGAAATGCATGTCGGTAAAGCTTTCACAGGCTTTTAGAACAGTAGGAGTGCTTTAGTTGTCTAGCCTTTTAAAGCCAGCATTCCTCAGCTGTTCCCCCACTTTTTAAAGCAGGCCACCATTCTGTGCTTTCCTACCATCTATCTATAATTTCTAAATATTTAACTCTGTCAGCTGACACAACAATAACAGTGAACAGCTTCGGATTGCACTATGTTCACGAGATATCACCAGGCACTTCTTTTACTTTGGGGTCACAGCACAGTGTCTAGGCCACTTTGCATCCAACTGAACATATACAGTATATTTACATTTACAGCATTTGGCAGACGGCCTTCCCAGAACCAATCTAGAATTAAGGGTCTTCCTTAATGGCCCTACAGTGGCAGCTTAAACCTGGGGCTTGAACCCCTGAACTTTTGATAATAAAGCAAGAGTCTTAACCACTGAGCCATGACTGCCTACACATACAAGGAGTAACCTGACAACCACATCACATGGTTGTGTTGGTTTGACTTTGACGAATTTGATTTCATTCGCAATAACATGTTTATATGTATTTCAAAAGTTGGACTAACCCAATATTATGTTTTTTTTTAGTATCATCATTGTACTGTAAACATAATGCGTAAAGGGAGAATGGGTATAGTAACCAGCAAGGCGTGATATATGAGTGCACACATTAAAAAAAGATATAAGAGGATATGTCTCAGATTTGAATGTTAGTGTTTGTGTTATGGCTTCATCTGAGGAAGATTATTGCATAATCCAATGGAAAACATTCATGTAAAAAGCCTGATTTGAATTGTTTGATGTTTTCCTGGAGGTAGATCAAAGCAGAACAGTTTGGGAGGATTACAGTGGCGTAGTGGTTAATATGCCTGGCTCACAGTCTGAAGGTCCTGGGTTTGAGTCCCGGGCATAGGCGTTTTTATGTGGAGTCTGCATGTTCTTTCCATGTTTTTGTGGCTTCTCTGGTTTCCTCCCACAGTCCAAAGACATGCATATTAGACTAATGTGCTGTTCTAAATTGCCCTTTAGGTGTGAGTGTGAATGGTTGTGTGTGTGTGTGTGTGTGTGTGTGTGTTGGCCCTGCAATAGTCTGTCACGCTGTTCAGGGTGTACCCTGTCTTCACTCGGAGTCGGTCGATATGGGCTCAGTCTCCTTGTGATCCTAATAGGATTAATCGGTTCAGCCAATGAGTGAGAGTGGAATGTGAAAAGAAAATCCTTTACCCTCTCCAGCCATCTGGTCAACAGCACAGAACAGGAAATCGAAAGGACGCAGCACCTGTCCACACTAACTACCCATTTAAATAGCTACATTATCTGTTTGCTCTGAAATAAACAAAGCTGCTACTTTGCTATAAGAAATACATTTAGCGGAATGGGTAGTTTGCCACAGTCAACACTTCTTCTAATAAGAAATGGCACTCAAGAAGAGGCTTTAGACATGTTGTCAGAGGAAAGGAATGGTTTACGCCTCCCCCAGTACATTCACACGCCTCTACTGGCCAATCACAATGGAGGTGGACGGGCATTTTGGACACTTTGGTTATGGTGAGTGAGGTTTTTTGGACTATCCGGGGCTCTCCCTTCCCACAGTGCTTTTTTTGTTAATCTGAAGCCATTAGAAGCCTGAGCTGATGAAAGTGTACACAGGCCTTTACTCTTAAATTATACTGATAAATAGATCCAAAGGTAACAAAGGGTTCACATATCTCTGTAAACTAGCCAGTTACTAGTTAACTGTTTATTTACAGTAAAATTGGAGCGAACGAATAAAGGGCAACACAGTCATGTGCATGTAGCAGTAGTGAGCAGTAACCCTTTTAAATCAGTATGCGAGAAGTCACATGCATTTTTATGAAACATCACTTAGCAGATTGATAAACCAGGGTTTCTACTCGCTCCTGCTGGACAGATGTGAGCTGTTCAAGGCGTACACCCTTTACATTAAAATTTATTATTATTACATTTATTAGCACATTTATTATATGGACAGCGTGTTAGCATACTTGTTAGCACATCCGCTTAACAGCAAGGAGGTCCGGAGTTTGAGTCCCATGCTGTGCAAGGGCATTTATGTGTGGTGTTTACATGTTCTCTTCATGCTTGTATAGGTTTCCTATGGGGACTCTGGTTTCCTTCCACAGTATAACGTAGTTATTACAACATTAGATTAGGCTAATTTGATGTTCTGAATTGCCCTTAGGTATGAGTGAAAATGGTTGTGTCTTGGTGTTGTGTTGAACTAGAAAGCTGTTTAAGGTGTACTCCCCAAGTTTGTAGCTGGGGTTAAAATACGAGCAGACAAAAAAGACTAATCCATACTCATCCCAAACACAAAAATTAGGATTAGAAAACAGAAAAAAACCCACAAAACATAACGTTGGGTACAATAGGAGCTGGAAGACAAAACAAGGAGTAAAGAATGCTAATGGCCACGGAAATACAGACTCTACACACAAAAGACACTTTGCAAAACAAAAGGAGATACCCAAAGAATTTCCTTCCCCTCAAGGAAGCCTTAATTAAACAGCAATAAGTGTCTTTGGAGAACTAATGCTGAAGACTTCACAAAGAGTACCGCGGGTGCTATGGTAAGTAGATTAAGCTTTCACATAAATCGGGAGAAAGTCAATTAATAAATAAATCCCTTCATATTTTCTAACGTTTAATGCAGCCTCAAGGGGTCACAAACATATTTTCTAACGTGTGTGTGTGTGTGTGTGTGTGTGTGTGTGTGTGTGTGTGTGTGTGTGTGTGTGTGTGCTTAACTCATATTCTGCTTGTTTTTATATGGTATGCACTTTCTCTTATATATTTTCAAGTATAATATATTATTAGTTTTGCCAAGGACGTTATGTTTTTGGTTAGGTTTGTGTGTGTGTGTGTGTGTGTGTGTGTGTGTGTGTGTGTGTGTGTGTTTCATTTGTGGATTTTCATAAAATTTCTTTCAGAGGTGCGGCTTGGACAAGGAAGACTCCATTAGTTTCTGGAGATGATCTGATTTGGAATCAGTAGTCCAAATAAGTGGAACTGCATTAAAGAAGAAAAAATGTGGACTTGTGGCTGCAGTGGTCTTGTTTATTATGATGTGTCCCTTAGCCATTTTCCCCTTACACCCCCCACGCACAAATACATGTTGATAATGTTTAGTAATACTGCATGTACATACATACAAAGGTATGTAGATGATTTTATGATGGTTTTTATGAAGATATGTAGACTATATGAAGGTTTTTATGAAAGTATGTGTACTGTATGATAGTTTTTATGACGGTATATAGACTGTATGATGGGTTTTATGATGCTATGTAGCCTGTATGATGGTTTTTATGAAGGTATGTAGACTGTGTGATGGTTTTCATGAAGGTATGTAGACTGTATGATGGTTTTTATGAAGGTATGTGGACTGTATGATGGTTTTTATGAAGGTATGTGGACTGTATGATGGTTTTTATGAAGGTATGTGGACTGTATGATGGTTTTTATGAAGGTCTGTGGACTGTATGATGGTTTTTATGAAGGTATGTAGACTGTATGATGGTCTTTATGAAGGTATGTAGATTGTATGATGGTTTCCATGAAGATATTTAGAATGTATGATGGGTTTTATGAAGGTATGTGGACTGTATGATGGTTTTCATGAAGGTATGCAGACTGCAAGATGGTTTTCATGAAGGTATGCAGACTGCATGATGGTTTTTATGAAGGTATGTGGACTATATTATGGTTTTTATGAAGGTATGTGGACTGTATGATGGTTTGTAAAAAGGTACTTTTACTGTTTGTTGGTTTGTACAAAGGTATGCAGACTTTAAAATGGTATGTACAAAGGTACATGGACTGTATGATGGCTTGTATAAGGTACATAGACTGTTGGATGGCTTGTACAAAGGCATGTGTGTGCATCTCACCATTGAGTGGCCAAGGATGAAGATGGGCAAGTTGGGAATGCGCGATCTTATTAGATCAATGTGCTGCAAACAGTCTCTAATGTAGATCTGGAAGTTTTTAATATTCATCCTCTCTCCTTCACTCTGCCCATGGCCCACTACAAGAGAGAGAGAGAGAGAGAGAGAGAGAGAGAGAGAGAGAGAGAGAGAGAGAGAGAGAGAGAGAGAGAGAGAGA